>RCIC01000036.1:1292500-1293603 GCA_018883505.1 Ceratosolen fusciceps | reverse complement strand
TATATTTATGATAATATAGCATATTTTTACTTTTTGGATAATCGCCCTTTATTTATAGGTAAGTCTTCTTATACTCTTTCTTTATATTTCTTTTACAGTCATAAAGTATACTTGAAATCGCACCTGTAATCTTACCAATTAAAACTCTACTATGTAATTCAAAATTTTTATTGTATATGGATATATAATATTTAATGTTTAAATTATTTAATAATGACTTTTTGGTATTAGATGTTTATAAAATGATTTTTAAAGATAATTTTAATTACATGATATTTTTAATATTTAAAGCATATTTAGTCGATGAAAGTCATTAAGAGTTTTTAGATATGTCTATTGAATGATTTATTATTTGTAATATTTAGTAAAATAAGTTAAGAAAATAATTTTTATGAAAATAAAAATTATCGAATAAATACAAAATATAAATTTTTTTAACATAAATTAAATTTTTATTAAAATTAAGTAAAATTAAGAAAAAGAAGTGTTAAGAGAATAATTTTAAAAAAAAATGCTCTCCACTGCTGTACTTAAGCTAGTGGCGGAAAGCAAGACGCGATTAAGGCGAAAGTCTGGAAAGACATAGATTTCAAAAATGAGGGTTCGAGATGAACTCGAGCACGCGCCACTCGCGTCGGCCACACGACTCCTGGCCCCTCCTCATTCTGGGACGCACGCGTACACCTGGGACAGTTGGCAAGCGTAAAAGATCTCAAAATCACCACACAACTACGCACTAGAGCCGGCCGTGTATGCACGTAATCACTCCGTCCGGATATTTCTTCTTCGTTCGCTCCTCTCTCTCTCTCTCTCTCTCTCTCTCTCTCTCTCTCTCTCCCTCTCTCTCCTTCTCTCAATTTCTCTTTGTCTTTATTCTTAACACCCGCGCACCTTATTTCACGCAACTCGTTAATTTTAGTTACAATCCTGTTTGTGTTAGTTAACTAATTCAGATTGAAAATGTATAGGAGCTTAAGAGAAAATTATGGGTAATGCCACTTTTCAAAACTATTTTTCACCTTTCCTTAATATCATTATTACTTAACTTAAATAATTAATAAACATGTATTTTTACAAATATAAGCAAACATAATTTATGTTTA
>RCIC01000034.1:1200000-1535758 GCA_018883505.1 Ceratosolen fusciceps | reverse complement strand
TAAAAAGTACGCAAAATATCGCATGCGAATTTCAATATATATATTTTATTAATACTAATCATAAATATGAAATGGCGCTAATATGTACTATTTCTATTAAAATAAATACAATGCCAATTCAAATGTTAAATAAAAAATAAACATCAATTTTTATGATTTTTCTAGAAATACATATAATCAGTTCAGTTGTTACTTGCTCTTTGTATTTCATTCATCGTTTATAGAGACTTTTATAAATAAAATCAATAAAATAACAAATTTTTGAATAATTTATTAATTTCAACAATTCAACGAAGACACAACTCATTAATTAAATGAGTTAAATTAAATAACTCATAAAAAGGATAAAAAATTATTACACGCCCGAACAGGTATCATTCTAATTTTGTCGGAATTGGTAACGGTTAATGCTCTCAACTTGTCAGGGGCGGGGTGCTTTTTTCACTTCTTACAAAATACCGGAGAACTTACGTATTCCCATTTATCTTGTATAATGTATATTTAATTTTATAATGTACTATAAAATTATTTATTGCATTATTATTATTAATATTATAAAATTTTGAACAATATTTAAGTTGAGAATATATTACATAAATAAATATTTTTAACATTCATCTTGTGGCGGACATCTTGGTAAAATTTAATTTTCCCATAAGATTCGTATTGTAATAAAATTTAAAAATATGTATAATCACACGTTTACCTGCGTTGTATACAATGTAAATTATTTTCAATATTATATTCCTCTATGAATACCGTTAGAATAGAATCGATTAGAAGATAGTCTATGAATACAGACAATAACTAGACTATTTGAGACCGAAATCACGAGGGGCGGGGTTTAGATTCGATTTCAAAGGTCTAAAAATTACATAAAAAATTGAAATAAACAATTGAATTATAATAAACGCGAAAACGCGAGACAAAAAGAGTAATAAGTATTCATATCATCAGTATTCTCGTTATACAATAACGAAAGTGTCATATACATTCGAAAATATTTCTTAAAAAGTCATCAAACTAATATTTGCTTTATTAAAAACTTTGATAAGAACATGTTTTCTTAATATCAAATTTTCTACATGTACATATAAAAAGAGAAGATTAAAATCGAATATCTACTCCTACATCCCTTATAACGATCGCGGTAATTGAATGTAGGCTCTGGCGTATTCTTGTGAAAAAACATCGAAATAAGTAATTGTTTCGCCACTTTGAAACTGATGCATTTATTCGTAACTTAGTGCCACTATGATAATTGTACATATGACTGAAAGTGAGGAATTAATTGAGATAGACGAGTATATCGTGTACCTAGATGGCAGATCGTCTACGGTATTCCCGGGTTAAGAAGCAGTGCGGATAAGGGCACGAGGTCTAATCGAAAACGACGAAGCTCTCGGATGCGAGGTGAGCTTAGATAGCCCCAAAACCCTGAACTATAACGCCATCTTTACGAAGCCGCAGTGTGATTAAGTCGCGTTTACTTTCCGTCAGCAGTGGAAACTTCACTCCATATCAGTTTTGCATCCTCAAGGAAAGTCAGGTACGACTGTTTCACTGCGTTTAGATAGGGTTGAATCCAACCATTCCACTGTGGGAGGGGTGGGCGGTTATGAGGTTTTTTATGTCCGCGCTTTAGGCAAATAAATGAATTGATTGTATCATTTTTATGCGTCATTGCTATATTTTATTTGTGTAACCTATCCTATACTTATCCCAACTTTCTTTTAATTATTTTTTCAATAAACTTTTAAATAGTTAATTAATTTAAGGCAAGTGGAGAGTAGGCAAAGACAACCCTGTCCGGACAATCCCTTTCACAAAATGGGCATTGAGTCAAATAACTGAGGTGTATAAAAGTGAGGATAGTCTCATACGGGTTGCGAGATCAAGACAGGTATCAGACTTTAACACTGCTTATATTTCGTGTGTATCCCCTTCATATTAACGAATTTCAGACCGTAAATGCCACAGGGTCATAAGATAAATAGGAATTTCGTCCGAGGGACGAAGGCGGGTGATGTATTCGATATCATAACTATCACTGTTCAATTATGTGTAAGTGTGTAGTGAAAGGGTTAATATAATATTATCACCATAGTTTATTATATTTTAGATTATCTTCAGGGCGAAACAGCTAGACAAAGTTGCGCGAAACAAAAGTGAGTTTAATTTAATTTTTAGTTGCAAAGAGAGAACATCGTAACTCTCTCGTTGCAACATAATTTAAGAAATAAGTTATTTTAAATAGTTAATTGTATTAAATCGTATAGGCTCTTAGCGCTAATATTTTAATAAATTTAAATTTTATATAAATCTTCAAAAAAAATTTTAACTTTTAATATTATGAAAAATCGATAGAACTTGCAATAATTTTAAAGAATAAAGTCAAAATTTTAATAGCAAAATTTTTTTTATTATAAAATATATTTATAATTAAATCTTTCTTTCCGAAAAACGAAAGACATTTTATTGACTTATGTATTTCCTAATTTACCATAAATTTATGAATTATAAAAATACCATAAAAATGAATTCATAAATTTATTTAATCAGAAATAAGAGATCATAAATCTTATATATAACTAATAAGTTCCAAGTAAGACCAAATAATAAGTTCGAACTGTCACGTTTTATTAGTGTTTATAATAATAATTTATCATAGTAATTGAGATGTTTCAGTTATACAAGATAAACAGAAAAGCATTAATATATTATGATGGCTTACAATAATATTATAAAATTAATTATAATATTAATTATAATCAAGTAAGTACATGCAATATCATTAAAAACATCATTAACTATATATAATTATTTTTTAATACCTATTATTTCTATATTTTAATAATATTTAATTCATTTTCAACTAACTTATATTTGTATACTAATTTAACTGATAATATTAATACATTAGTCGGTGATTATTATCATCTATTAACATCTAATAATATATTATAACCATATAATATATTATTTATTATATTAAAAATGTTTTTTAAAAGGAAATGCATTAAACAATTAATTTTTCCTTGGTTAAATAAAAAAAAATTTTAATATGTAAAATATTTTCTATACATAAAAAAGTTTAGACAAATTTGGATTATAAATATTATGAAGCGAATATTTATATTCATATATTATCAAAGTAAATTATTAAGCACAAAATTTCATCTTAATCCTATGTTTGAATCGGGATCATAGATTTCTTAAAAAATTTGAAATAAATTTTTTGTTTTAGGAAGCGTATGTATCATTAGATGGGGTGCTCCCCAACTAATGATAGTTGCCGTAAAATATATACTCACAGGACCTTACATACCTTCCTATGTATTCTATGCCACTAATTGAGATTTGTACAAAAGCTATCATTAAAACCATTCGGTAAGCTGTGCATCTATAGCTTCTTTTCTATAGAATAATTTTATGATTTACCAAGTAATTATATATATAATTGCTAATAATTAATATTCGTGCAAAAGTTATTTCACCATCAAATTTATAATAGCAGCCCAACAATGATAATAATTATTGCCCTAAATGTATGTATATATATATAACGATGAAAAAATATTTGCACAAATATCAATTTTTAAAATGTCTTTAGTTGAATTAACTTTAAGCCCCATTAATATTCTACATTATTATTAAAATAATTTAATAATAATTATTAATTCATTTAATAATACATTTTAAAAGGAATTTTAATCCTGAACAACTTTATCTCCAAATTTTATAAATTATACAATTAATATTTTAACATTCATAATTCAAAAAAGCATATCAGTTAGCATTCATCGCATTGAAAATATATGGGCAGGGCGACAACTAAATTTCTACGACTCTGGCTTACGCAATGCATACTGTTGTCACAGGGGGTGATAATTTATTGGCTACTGTTTTGCGCTTATTTTCGTAGAAAATGTAACGGAGAAACAGAAGTATTTTCTGATATCAGTAAGCTGCCTTTCTGTTTCTTCGCAGTCCTCGTTATTTCTCTAAAACTCAGGTCCCTGTATTCTACACTCAACTGTGTTGGCATACGTACACCTACCTATATACTTCCGCAGATTTAATCATGTGCACACAAATACTTGCCTACATACTTATAAGGACTTAATTATATGTCTATACACGGAAGTGACTATATGCTAACAAGGACCAATCCATATACATATAAGCATCTGCAATTGCCTATATTTACCTTATCATAAATTTACATGCAGATGGAAATTGTCCACTGTACAATACTGTAATGAAAAAGCAGAAGCGAGTGCAGCGATTGCATACCGTATTTGTATAAAAATTAAATAGTCATACTGGTCTGCAGTTTGATAAAGTACAAGCCTAACTAGCCCTCCCTATGCATCTAGAAAGAGAAAGAGAGGTTCTCATGACTATCCCAGAAAATAACCAAGAGAGCAAGCAAGCTTATCTGGCCAGGCATATAGTAAAAGAAAATTCAAAAACGCCTACTTCAGTGTATAGCAACAGAAAGCGAAAATACGTCTATCATATGGTATAATCTAAAGAGATAAGAGGAATATACATGTTGTTAGAGTCGATAAGTACGCCCGCACTCACGTTAATCAGACCGAAATAGTACATCAATGTAACGTAGAGTGGCAAGATAGAAAACGCAAGCACGGCTATAGCAATGCGAACCATAGTACCAGCTTATATTTAGAGAGAGGGAGTGGGAAGAGAGCGTGCATTTGGTTATAATGCACAATTGCTGAGTAAGAGCGCTTATGCAGCTATAAGCTTAGAACTTTAGAGAGATGACACACATTACTTACTATTTTGCTCTGTAGTTAAAGGAAATAGTGCAGCTAAAATAAATAGCCTCATGTACCTTTTGTTATTTATTACCATCAGGTATCAACATTACTTATGTTTTTTTTCAGTTTTCCAAAACCTAAGTTACTTTGATTAACAATTAATATTTTCTATTGTTTGATGCCTCAAAATATTTTATTTATAGTTAAAACGTATATTGTATAATGTGAAAAGAGATATTATTTTTACGAAAATATTTTTAAATCACTAACTTTACATATTGATAGAAATAAACCGACCTAAATTCTTTCATATTTCAATGCAATTAAATGAATAGTTTTAAATTCCACAAACGATCTACCACTTTTTAGTTTAATATTAACGAGTAAATTAATCATTATTTAATTAGTTCTTTGTATTTCAATACAACGCGCTAACTTTATTAAATCAATAAATTGTACATTAGTTAGTATAAGATATTTAAATAAATATAAACACTAGTTAATTTAAATATATTCAATTTTATTCATTGCAACTTTGAATTATGCCGTGATTGTGAAAATTTTGCTAATTTTACAAAGACCTTGGTTTTTATACATTTTGTAAGCATGTCGAAAATTTACAAATATTACTATTCATCGCTACATTGGTAGAAGAAGGAAAAATTAGATTTGAAATTAGATATTACAATATTTACAACAAACATCTCCTCTAAGAATATGAGAATGCATCTAATCTAATATAAGAATCCAATTTAAGAATACACTACAGCATATTTCTTACAGCAGATAGTTTTAATATTTCGTAGCTTATATCTAATTTTCCGTGCGATTCAGAATCATTGCCCCCTTGTGTTGTAATATTCTTCGCGGAATACCTCTGTGCTTTGGTGTGTGGCGGAACCTATTGTAGGTCTATAAATATCGTCGATTAGGAACGACGTGAGGGTGGTCAAGGACGAGGCGCAGCTACTTACATTTATCATCGAGTTGGGCGATAGGAGCATATTGTGGAAGAGATATGCTCCAGGTCCTTACATTAAAGAATGCAACACGGTTTCCAGATAGCGACAGATTTATGATTCTTGATTAGTTTTGTGGATATTGTGATGTAACAGTCATTCAAGGCCGTGAAATGTGGAAGCAGAGAAGACTTTACTTAACGTGAAGCGACACATTGACTAAGTCTTTATCGATTATCTCCATTTTGCGATGTTTGCCTGCGCTAATAATCCTGAGGTACCAAGCATTTAAAAATTTTCCACCGTTATGCAATAACCAACCAATAGATACCGTATTTCCGATATCGTTTCAGATCGAAGGCATCCGATACATAAATAGAATATAAAAATATATAGTCAAAACGGCTATATATTCAATAATAACATTTTTAATCACAATTAACAAGCTTAATTAAGACCTTTATATGTGATTAGATATGTATATATTAGAAAATAAGTAAATTAGATAAAAGTTATTAATGATATATATATTTACATACAAAATCATATAAAAAATGATCTAAATATATTATTTATAGGAAAAATTTACGTTAAATTTATTACAGTTATTATTAAATTATTCTTACTTATAAAAGCAATAAAAAATGGAAACTTTAATAATTAACAATTTTGTATAGAAATTCTTATTTTTAAAGTGCGGTAATAACTACATAGATATTTAAAAATTAATAATTACCGTATTATTTCATTAAAATGTTTAAAATTAATAAAAATACATTAATCGATTTATAAATAATAACATAAATAATTATTTCTATTTCATAATTATTTCTATTACTCATAATTAATAACCAAGGAATATTTAATTACTATAAAATTGTCATCATTTTATAATTATATTAAATATAATTTAATATTTAGACTTTATAATAAATCATAATAACAACATAATTTTATTACTTTTAAATGTAGCTTGCTTACTTTCTTCTCTTGAATAACAACACAACATTCAACTCCGGATTCGTCATCATAACGTACACCTGCAGAGCTTCCTGGACATTCATTGGTCTTATATAGAAGAATCCAGTGTAGTAGCCTAGTTCATTTAAAAAATTAGATGAAATTGAACATTTTAATTATTGCTATAAATGTGTAAATATGTTTAGATTAAGAAATATATAATTCATCATTTATTTGAAATTTATAATTATATAATTTTTTTAATCATTTTTTATATTACAACTTATTAAAATATTTATTATGAATATCTATTTTTATAAGCACTCAATTGTATAAAGCAAAAATTAAACAATGAAAGTGATTAAATTTTATAAATTGAAAGAAGAATTTGTAAAATCGTATATAGCTCGATGTTGTAATATGCTAAAAATATAATATTATATTCTTACTCAGATACCAATTATTGTTCTATATTATTCATTTAACAAGCATCGTTATTGTGACAGAAACGTCAATATTAAAGAATTCTTTTGATCAAATTAAAAATCTTTATAAATAAACAAATTAAATATTCATAAGCTAATTTTTATTTATTTAAATGAATTGTCAATAATTTAGATAATTACCATGCAGTATAAATTTTTCATTTGTGAATAGCTTAAAATATAGTTGAAAAAATTAATCTTCCAAAATCCTTTATAGATATTAACTGTGTAAAACTTTATGTGCGTTTTCTTGACCCTTTCTTAATGGCTAGTACTTCACAATGGAGCGATTAACCTCTACAATATAAACACAGGAAGCCGACATGGCTTTGCACTGTCACTCGTACCTCTATCAATATTTTAAAATAACAAAATATATTTAAAATTTTTAAGCGTTTTCATTATCATATAATGTTGCATCACTTCTTACTATTTCTTCACTTTTTCCATTTTAAATTGTTGCAGCCTTAAATGTAATTATTATAATGGTTCAGGAAAGGGTAGGGATGAGGCTGCTGCCAAATAATTAACACATTGAATTGGCTAGAAAAGGATTATTTTATTTTAAACTTGTACAGGGTATAAAAAAAACCTCCTCTATAGAAGGAGTGAAAAAGCAGATTTCTAACTAATTCGCGGTACTGGCCAGGCGCAGACGCTTACTAAATTAATACTTATCCTAACGCTTGATTATCGATACACTTATAAGCTCCGCAAAGAGGAAAGAGGAAGGGGGCCGGCCAGGTGGGACAGGCCCGATCAAGCCTGATCGTCAGAGTCGATAATCCAAGGAGGTGGGTGACCAAGTGGGACAGTCCCGCTCAGACTTGGTCGTCAGACCCAGCGTATCCAAGGACGCGGGCGACCTAGTGGGACAGTTCTGCTCAGACTTGGTCGTCAGACCCAATGTATCCAAGGTGGAGGGTGACCAGGTGGCACAGTCTCAATCAGATTCAGTGTTCCCCTCGGGCGCAGTACCGCACATGCTTAGGCAGAGTTGTTACAGGACTCCCACTCACTGAGCTTCAACGTGTCAGCTAGATGAACTCCCGGTGTATCGTTCAATAGACGCACATCTTACCTCACCCTCTACCCTTTTACCTTCATTGCAGGCTAAAGGCACTTCTATAATTATTAACAAATTATATTTTCCTTGATCACGCTGTAACGATAACGCAGCAACAATGCTCGTTCTTCTAGTGATAGAGAAAAACTAAACTAGACGTACATTGTATTCAGTATACTCTCGGGTTAATCACCGCTAAGAATTTTACTACTCTATGAACCTATAGCTAAAAGTATCTACAAGCAAAAGGGCGACGACGATGATCTCGAACATACATAAATAAAATTCTTTTCTTCCAAATCGAATAATTCTTTCTATCGAATATTTGTATTTTAATTTTCTATGTCATTTCTCTTTAATTATTATTATCATTTAATTATTATTTGCTAAAATTTTCATGAATTTTCTTTTGTATTTTATATAATTATACATACATATATATTGTTATGGCGCGACTGGCGATAAAAACAGAAGCGATTACAAGGGTTGCGTTAGCAAGCCTTGATCTTTGTTAAGTTAATGTTTTTGTATAAAATTACAAAAGAAGAAACACTGATTGTTGGTGATTGCGTATTTTATTGTGAGTTATGAGTTACACTTGATTTATTTGAACACGTGTAGTTGAACTTGTGTGGTTTTTCGCGCTATTCTTGATGAAGAAGGGGAGAGTACTGGCTAGCCTTTTTTGCCTTAGCTAGTAATTAGGTATTAGATGGCATGCCGATCGCCATGTATTGGCTGCTAATTGCGGAGATAAAAGATAATAGGTCAAGTCGCGGTTATATGATTGAATGTTACAGTGCCGGTTTTTAAATTTGAAGAAGTATAAAAGATAGCCCCTTAACCTATATTACCTATATTTTATCAAATTTTATACCAATTATAAAATTTTGCCACATGTTCAAAATGACCTACCTATTTTATAAAATTTATATTATTATCTCTATTAAATATTATCAACGATTAATTTAATTCCGTAATGTGAACGGTACTACTTTTTATGTTTTTTTTTTCATAGGAATAATAGTTTTAATATTTAAATACTTGATTACTGGAAAAAGGTTCAAAAGAGAAATGTTGAATTAAATTATCAAATCATGAGCTTTTGTAAACATAGATTAAGTAGATGTATATATTTGATATTCACGAGATCACGTAGTTTCTATGTAGCAATATGTGTCTGCATTAACAACTGAAGATACAGGTAGCCAACTAGGATGAAAGATCAGTTTTTTGTAGTATTTTTTTACACTCTCAAGGTTTATACACTACATGGCCTTTAGTAATGCGACCTTTTCAAAATTTCTTAAACACAAATTTTTTATTCACTACTTGGTCTCAATCGACTTTCCACAAAGTAGAGTTTATAATTTAATGAAATAATAAATATATTTTTTGATGTTTTAATTTGAGATACTTTTATTTTGATAAAAGTATTACGAATTAAGCATACGTAATCGTTGTATACTAATAAGTCATTGATGCTATATAACACTTTTCAAACATTTATTTTCGTTAATACGTCGAATGTTTAATATTAGGTATATATAATAAAAATCTTTTATTAATAATAAAATTTAACTTTATATTTTACTTAATAGCGACGAAATTCTTTACATTAAAAAATTAAATTAAATTATTTCACAAAATTTATATAAATTTAATTCATTAAAAAATACAAAAATATATTCATAAACGAAAAATAATCATTTAAAATTCTAAATTAAAAAAATAAATTTGAAAAATAAGGACAAATGAAGAAAAATAAATGATGTTATTTGGTTATATATTGAAACCCGTTCATCATTTTCTTGGTATATTTTGGTATCATAAATTATGTATGTATCATGCATCGATCCTCTTAGATAAGAGTAAAAAAAGAGGTTCTGAGGAGATTTAAAAGGGGAAAAAGACATAGTCGCCTATTATTTGTCTAACACAAAATATATAAGTCTATAAAATTTCTAAACGTAATTAACTGATAATTTCAATATAAAAGTATCTAAAAATTAATAAAAATATAAGCAATAGATAGAATTAATTTAATTAAATAATTAAAATTATGGACTCTAAACACGTGTCATACTGAGAAGTAGTTGAGAAGGCTGCAAAAATATCCATTTTAAAATTCATAATAAGTTTATTATTGTAGCTGAATATTTGTTACTCTCTGTTACAGGAATAATTAATTTCAACAATACCACATTTTTCTCTACCATTAAATTGATGGTTCTCTCATGTATATTAAAGCATACAAAAGAATACAACTCATCATTATAAATATAACTTAATTACTTTTTTTTTATTGTTTTTTGTAACAAAATTATTTTTACGTTTTCCCAGTATATAAAGAAATTGTATCAATTAGAAAATATGTATCAAATGTCTATTTTCGTTACAGATACCTTTGAATTAGATATTAAAGTTTGTAGTTGAATAACTGTTATTGTAAGATTGAAAAATTTTGAGATTTTGTTACTTATTATATAATTAAATAATAATAAGCATTATAAATAATCATATTTTCGATGGTCTTTGTTACTTGCGTCATCGGGAGAGGATAAGGGAAATTGGATATGAGGGCGGCGAATTGAAAACAGTTGTTGCTTGAATTTTTTTGATATGTTTATTATTTAATTATATGGCTGCGTCCACAGCTGCGTCGCTTCCCGTCACCTCAGTTGTTACCTAGTCGCCTCCTTTCGATTCGCTCAGCTGATCGTCGCGTGCCCAACGACGCCAGCGACACCTCTTCTATCGTCTTCTCTCGCCGTTCGGCTGTGCGTCTTGTGTCGACGCTCCAGTGAGTGACTCGGGCGGACTCGGCTTGAATGTCAGGGCCGTCCCACCTTAAAATAGAGCCCGGAGCAACTTCGGGTGAACGTCGGCATCTACAACGGTCTGATCACGCCCCGACTTGGCTCTGCGCGGCCCGCAGACTCTTCACGGATACGTCGTGTGTGATTCTACTCTGCTTTCGGCTGAAGGTTATGCGTGCCCCGGGGCCGTCACGCTTCTCACTGTGTCCCGGATTGGCGTTCCCCAGTTCGCAGGCTCCTGAGGACCTCGTGTCGTGAATGACTTGTAGTTTTTTTCTCTCCTTCGTATCCTCAGTTGCGGTCCGGCCACCGGTCTTAGCTTGGTCGTCCTCGGTACGTTGCTGCCGCGTCACCCTTCGATGGTTGAAGCTGTCCGTCCGTTCTTTGCTGGCCTTTTCGGCTGAAAACTCTGCGCTACGCTGGTTCTACCCTTGCTCTGTCGTTGCACTCATAGTAGGGCGCTTAAGAGTGTTTTCACGTCCACCGTGGCCTTTGATGACAGTAATTTGCGCCGATAATTTCGGATTTATTTTTTAAGATCTCGTTGTGTTGATCTTTCGCGTAACTCGTGGCGTAGCAATTTCTTTTTTTTTTTTTTTTGAATTTCTATACTTTCTCTTGACCGAGCTATCACGCGACTACTTGCCTCCCTCTCTCGCGCCCGCTTTCACCCTCTTATCAGCTCGCCGGCTCTCTTTTGTTTTTTCGCCCTCCCCCCGTGAGCGTTTATTATTTCTCCTCAATCCTATGTACCATGAGTATTCCCCTCCCTCCTTTGCCAGCGTAATGTTCCGCTGCGTCTTTCCCCTCTCATCCTACTTCTCATGCTCCTTCCCGTCGCTCAATTACCATTTTTCTCTTAGTGCGTCGTTGTCTTTGTAGTGTCTCCCGTAGCTGTAGTATCTCTCGTAGTTGTAGTATTTCTCGTAGTGTAGTATCTCTCGTAGTGTAGTATTGATATTACGTTACGAAATCATAAAGTAATGGCGGAGAAGATTAATAACAATTCTGTGGTCGTTAAAAGAAACGGTAATAATTGTGTCATGGCTAGACGATTTAACCGCCGAAACCGTAAAGGATGCGGCCTTGTCTCTTGAGGGCATATACGACGTCCATGGCGGTAACCGTTTTCCTTTTAGCGTGCTCAGTGTAAGTTACAGCGTCACGGATGACATATTCAAGGAAGACCTTGAGAACGCCGCGAGTCTCCTCGTAGATGAGACCGGAGATACGCTTGACACCTCCACGTTGCTCGAGACGGAGACTCAAATAACAAACCACAAAATTCGCTTCTCGGCCTAATGGCTAAGATCAAAGTGTAGTCTCCCACCGGGGGCTTGACCGCCGCGTTCGCGTCCCCGTGGCCCCGCGGCCGAGCCTTCCGCTCGGTCGTCTTGAGTCGCGGGGCGAACTTCCCCGTCCCCTCGCGGTCCCCCACCGAGAGGCTTGACCGCACGCGCGTTCCTCCGCGTTCATCCCCCGTGGACCCACGGTCGAGCCTTCCGCTCGGCCGCCTGGAGTCTCGGGAGGGGCTCCGTCGTTTGTCGCGGTCCCCCCGCCGCGGGGTTTGACCGTACGCGTCGCGCGGAGAGGGCTCCCCCCCTGCCCGACACGGTTCGATGGCAGATCGAGAGCCAGCCGTGATCCGCTTCCCCCTTTCGTGGACGTTCCGATGCGAGCGCTGCCGAGAGGACCCTTGGGAGGGCCTCCTGCGCAATCGGTCGGTTTTCACCGGTTCCCACCGGAAGGGCGACTACGTCAAGCACCTCGTGGTCGTACACGAGGTGCCCCGTGACCAGATACAACTGGCCTGCGGGGTGTGCGGTTTCGCCTCTTCGAAGCCGGCAGCGTCGGCTCTCAAAGAGGTTAACCGTTACCTGCAGCAGGAACACGGCTTAGTCGCTCTTCTGGGTCCGAATCCCGAGGGGGAGGCGGAAGTGCGGGTCGGGAGTGTTCCAGGGGCCGGCCCCTCAGCCAGCCGTAGTGTGCCGACAACGCGAGACCCCGAGCCGCGCGTCCTATGGGCCAGGACTCCATTGTCCGTGGCTCAAGTGGGCGGCGACCGGGGCATCGACGAAGAAGACGAGGGCGGCGACAACGAGAGCCGGACCAGCGGGACTTCAGCCGCCACCTTTTCCACCGGCTCCAACACCAGCAGCAGCGACGAGACGGAGGACCCACCACCACCGAGAACGGTAAGGACCAACAATGCCAGGACAGCCTCCGGTACGAGGACGACGACGATGACCCAGAGGAGGCAGCAGCGGACCAGGACACCAGCGACCGCAGCGGCCACTCGAACACCAGCAGCGAGCCGGAGGAGGATTCCACCCATCGGCCCCGTGAGTATACCTAACATCTTAAGTTCGCTAGCGAACCCTCCGGTCGTTGACCGCGGCGAGGGAGATGAACGACTCATCCTCCTCGTCGTCGCAGTCGACCACCCCACCGTTCCATACCCCACCACGGGACCCGCCGCCCCAATCGGATCATCCCGTGTTCGTCGAGGTGTCCGTGGCGATCACGGCACCCTGTACACCGCCGTAGCAAGTTCGGCGGCAGCTGCGCATTCCCACGCGTCCCTCGGGTCCGGAGGAAGCGTCATGCGAGACGCTCCCGGATCAGCTAACCGTCCGCCCTGTGGTTGAGCTCGTCAACGTGGCGACGATGCCCTCACAGAGCGGAGTGGAACCCAGGCGGGCGATCGAGCTCGTCGATCTAGAGACGACGCCCTCGCCCAAACGGGAAGGACCCACGCGAGGCCACCGGTCGGCCGGGATCAATCCCCTTACCTGAACGACCCCACCGGACCGAAGCTCCCCCGCAAGGCGTGCGGCGGGTTCCGCGCGAGCGCCGCAAGGTGTGACGCGCCCTCCGCTGGACGTCCACCGAGGGAGCCCAAGGCCAGCGCCGGACCCGCGCTCGACGTCGCAGCCGACGACGCCGTGTCGACCCCCGGGAGACGATGTCCAGCGGCCGGAGCTGCAAACGCCACAAGGCGTGACGCACCCGGCCCTCAGCGACACCCCCCCCCCCCCCACGACACCCCGACGCGTACTCGAGCGCTCTTCGTCGAACACCAACACCATCAACATCAGAGACCGGTGGAACGGCCGCGCCTACGCCGCTAATCGGGTGTGGGGCGAAGCCCGCCCGCCCGACCAACGCGCGCCTTGGCGCAACCAGCGACAGCGGCCAACACAACTCCGGAGCTACGGCAGCGGCCAAGGCATTAGCTACCTCTGCAGCGTCGGCAGCAGCCGCCACAACATCGGCAGCAGCAGCAGCGGCAGCAACGGCTGCAACGGCAGCGGCAGCAGCAGCAGCAGCAGCGATTGCAGCAGAGCCAGCAACACCCGCAACGACCGCAGCCACAGCGACAGCCAACGGCAATGACCACGGTGACCTCCACCTCCGAGTGGACGACCGTGGCACGGGGAAGGACGAGGAGAGGACACCGCGGGACTCAACGAGGAGCGCTACCCACAGCGCTCACGTCCCGAAGCACCACGACGGCACCATCGAGGACAACGCCCGTAACCGCCGCGGGAATCAACAGTGCGAGTGCCGGTGTGCCTCCCAACAGGTACGTGCCCCCAGCGCATACGCGTACCACCTCTAGTGTGGCGGGCCCCAGCGGGGGTCCCGCAGGTATGAGTGAGCGAATGAGCCAAGGCGGAGCGAACCCCCGGAGCGCCGGGGGCCACCGGAGTGTGAGCGGACGCGGAAGAGGAGGTCTCCGTCGATCTCTCTAATTCCGTGAACGATGCCGACGAGCTCGAACTGGCGACGCGCAGTTTCTCGGAGCTCATTCGGATCTCGATGGGTGGGCACTCGAATACTGCTCCCGTCCCCGGTCGAGGGGGGGTGCGGCCGAAGGGGAGGAGCGAGGCGCAGAACATCGCGTCCCGAGACGGTCGAGGTAGGAACTCGAATCGAGCGGGCAAAGCGGATCGTGCCGTCAGGGAGATAACCTCCGGGCCTCCCGTGCGCTGCGAAATCGGCGTACGAGAGGTCTGGGAATACTTCCGCAACGTCCACGCCCTCAGAAATCCTGGATCCGAGCTGCCCGATCGATTCGAACGGGGAGCACCCAGCGCCGCCAGCGACGAGCGGTTGGTGCGGCCCTTCGGCGAGTCCGAGGTCGTCAAAAAGCTCCGGGGTATGAAGAACTCTGCCCCGGGGCCGGATGGCGTCTCGTACAATGACCTGAAGTGTGCCGACCCCGCTGGTCGCGCGCTGACGGCAATCTTCAACACGTGCCTCAGGTTGGGTGCGGTGCCACGGTGCTGAAAAGACTCCAGTACCGTGTTGCTCTTTAAGAAGGGGGACCGTTGAAGGCTCGACAACTGGAGGCCGATCTTCATGGGGGCCACGACCGCCAAGTTGTTCGCTGCCCTTCTCTCCGACCGGCTCACCGATTAGGCTGTGGACAACGGGAGGTTGAGCTCATCCCAAAAGGGCTTCCTGCGGTACGAGGGGTGCTACGAGCACAACTACGTGCTTCAGGCCATCCGCGACGCGCGCCGTAGTAAACGCAAACTAGTGGCGGCGTGGCTCGACCTCTCGAACGCGTTTGGATCCGTACCTCACGAGTCCATTCGGGGGACTCTCGCAGAACACAAGGTCCCGGCCGCGATTAGACATCTTATTTCGTCGGCTTACGAAGGGGTTCATACGCGTATCACGACGGCCAATGGCGTCACCGACCCTATCCCCATCCTTAACGGTGTCCGACAGGGCTGCCCGTTGAGCCCAATAGTTTTTAACCTCGCTCTGGAGCCGGTGGTGCGAGCCATCGACTCCACGGGTTGGCGTTACGAACTGGCGGGTAAGACGTACTCCAATTTGGTGTACGCCGACGACGTGGCACTCGCGGCGGACAGCGTGGAAGGAATGGAGGTCCTCCTAAGAACAGCGGAGGAAGCGGCTCTCGCGGTGGGCCTCCGGTTCAATCCGTCAAAGTGTGCGACTCTGCACATTCGTGGGGGGGGGGCGGTGGTGTCCTACCAACGGAGTTCCGTCTGCAGGGGGAGGCGATTCATGCCTTGGCCGAAGGGGAGCCGTACGAACATCTAAGCATCCCCACGGGTTACCGCGTGAGGCAGACGCCCTTCGATGATATCGATGGGGTAGCGCGGTACTTGCGGGCGATTGATCGGTTGCTGCTGGCCCCCTGGCAGAAGCTCGACGCGGTGAGAGTATTCGTACTCCCCCGACTAGACTTCTGCCTGCGGGGTACACACGTGGCTAAAGCCCCTCTGTCAGCCATAGACAGGGAACTGAAGAGAATGGCGAAGGGCTGGATGGCGTTGCCTAGAGGGCGAGCGCGGAGCTGGTCTTCCTACCCCCAGCAATGGGGGGCTTTGTCAAGACTTTGTCTTCGAAGGACAAGGTGGTGAGCGATCTGGCATGGTCGTCTCTGGCGGCGACGGTATCCAAGCGTACTCGTCAACCCTCTACGCCCGAACGGCTGGCCAGTTACCTGTCTGGGGATTTGGAAGGGCCATTTTCCCGGCTGGCAGGGGACACTGAGTCACTGTGGTCTAGAGCCCGTGACGCCGCTCGTAGGATCTCCAAGCGGATCTCGCTTCGATGGAGATGGACCGAGGAGCGCAACGAGATGGCCGTTGAATGCAAGGAGGCCAGGGGGGTCGCCGCAATAGTGCCGCTTGCGACCCGGACGCAAGTCGTCGCGCGGCTAAGAGCTGCTGTGGTGGAGGCCTACAGGGCGCGTGTGCGTGAAAAGCCAGACCAGGGAAAGTCTTAACGGAGCGATGCGTTGGTGCCGCGGGTCGGACAAGCGCTGCCGCCGGTGTGGAGCTGGCCTCGAGACGCTCCCTCACGTCCTCCAACACTGTGGCCCCGGAGCCGCTGCGCGACAAAGGCGGCACAAAGACGTGCTGGCTCGCCTGGTCGAAGCCACTC
This sequence comes from Ceratosolen fusciceps, assembly GCA_018883505.1. Classification (NCBI taxonomy): domain Eukaryota; kingdom Metazoa; phylum Arthropoda; class Insecta; order Hymenoptera; family Agaonidae; genus Ceratosolen; species Ceratosolen fusciceps. The sequence goes on along the minus strand of RCIC01000034.1, from coordinate 1,518,754 downwards.
ACGTGAGTGGCAGTGTGAGCGTGAATCAGCGCGTCCGGGGGGCCTAGGGAGCGAACAGGGTCCTGCGTCCGGACATCGTCGTTCGCGACGATGACCGCCGGAGGATATCCATCGTGGACGTGGCTGTGCCCTTCGAGAACGCTCTCAAAGGGTTCGCCGAGGCTAGGCAGGAGAAGCTTTCCAAGTACCTCCCCCTAGCCGAGGACCTCCATAGGAGGGGCTTTCACGTCACGGTGGAGGCGTTCATCGTCGGAGCCCTCGGCGCGTGGGATTCAAAGAATGAATCGGCCTTTATTCTCCTTGGCGTCAACAGGAACTACGCTACCTGGATGAGGAGGCTCATGGTGAGTGATTGTGTGAGGTGGTCGCGCGACATGTACGTCGAACATGTCTCGGAGATTCGCTAGTACAGCGAGGCGAGGATCCCCGAAGGGGTGCGTACCTCAAATTTAATAGACAGTGCCCAGTGAAAGACACTGAATGTTATTAAGTATATGTACATAAGTGAATTAAAAATAGATATAAGCGCGTAAAAATGATTAAAATTGTAATTATTATATATATACGCGTAGATTATAAGTTACTATTTAAGCACAACGGCGCGACTATGCCCCCAAAATGAAGTTATTGGGCCCGAGGCCACTATGTACGTTGCCACCGGGTTTTGTCCGGTGGTGACGAAGTCTGTTTTTTGAATAAAAACCATTTTATCTCTCGTAGTGTAGTATCTCTCGTAATGTAGTATCTCTCGTAGTATTGTCTTCGTCTTTTCTCAGTTCTCGGGTATTACCCTCGCCGTCGGTAACAGTCTTTATATACCTACGCGTCATCTGCCTACTAAGACTTGAGAGGTAAGTAATACGCTATGGCTACAAGAGACGGAGAACAATAAAATCTGGTAAATAGATTGATAACATTATGCCCAATCCTCAGAGATATATATAGACTACTTTCTTCCTTTCAGATGAAAAAGGTAGGTCGTCAGAAGACTGAAAGATGGAAAAACCTTGTGGTCTGGAGGAACTTGCGTATCGAAATCAAGTAAACCAGCCGTAGACTACAGACGAATAATTTATATAATTTTCAATAATTTATATAATTGAATAATTTTAAAATATTAAAAAACTTTTAATAGAAACTACTGTAAATCATTGATTTGTATCAATAATTACAATTTTTATTCACAAGTAATTCAATATACGCAACGAAAAAAAATAAATTTATTTAAAATAATTTCATTTTTCAGTAATGATTTAAAAAATAATCATTATTATTGCTACCGCTTTGTGTATCATTTATTTAATTTTTATTAAAAAGGGTTTTAAAAAAGTAGATAAGATATTGAGTGAAACGAAAATGATAAACTAACAAATCAGCAATGATTTAAAGAGATGCTTTTTAGTAAAAGTGATGCGTGAAAAGTGAAGTGATGGAGTCAACCAACAGAATGATAGAAGATTCTGTTCGATGAATGGCTATTGCAAGATGATTTCAAGGAAAGAATATGGTCGGTTTCCTTCGAACTGAACGTCCTAAGCGAAATAGTCCTACAAAGGACCAAGAAAATTCTCCCACAAGCAAATGTTTCAAAGGATTTAAAATGAGAGGATACAAAATTAAGAGACTCAGAGAAATATAAAATTTTGAATAACTTAAAGATATATTGTGTAATAGTTTGAAGTAAATGTTTTCCTACAAGCGATTGTCTCAAACAAGAGTATTGACGAGCTCAATAATTTACGATCGTACGTTATCTTTTCGGACATTAGTTACCGCGCCTCTTCGACTCCAGAAAGAGAAAAGTAGGTGCCGGGAACAATTTACTGCATCTATATACACCGTGCGAAAAGTCGAAGCGCTGAGTTGAAAGGGTATCAATTGCGTTTTTTCAGGGCCCCGGCGTTCCAAGTTATTGTACCGTCGGTGATAACGTGCTTGAGCCAATTAAAATTCGGTAGCCGAAGCAGCGAAACATCCCCATCTATAGAGGTACCGATGTATATTTAGCCCCCTCCCCATTATTATCCTACAGGCAAGAACGGGAGGAAGAATTCCTCTGTCGCCTAAAATCAACACCGCTGCTGCATCTCTACCACCGTATAGTTCACAAATCATTATATTTTGATATTATTTTGATTTATTTAAATTGCCCTAATCGCCGCAGGTGTAAAAAAACCTCCTTCGCCGGGAAAAAGGAAAAAAGCCTTTTAACGCACGCACGCAAATTTACAAGCGAATTGAACAGTTATAATATTTGGGCATTTCGTGTTGCGCGCGCGAGAGAGCTCTCGCATAGAAATTTATGTACGGTATCTGTTTGTCAACTGGACTTTCGACTTACGCCGTGGCACCGGTGCGTCTCGAACTCCACAGAGTTCGGACGTTTGGATAGCCAATCCGTGTGTGGGTGCAGCCACCGGGTCGTTTTCAACATCTTTGTCGACTACCTGGCTGCAGAGGAAGTCTCTCTCTCTCTCTCTCTCTCTCTCTCTCTCTCTCTCTCTCTCGCTCTTTATCCCTATGCTCTGGATTGACCATCGGGAGATGCTGATCCTCTCCCAGGGAAATTTTCCACTGGGGTTGACTCGGGAACCCCTTGTCTCCGAATCACCCTAACACCAGCACGTACCATGACGTCACGCGAATGATTCTTATCGATCACTTTGCGAATCACTATCAGGGTCTCGGCTCGTACCCTTTCGCAAATCACAATGCCTACAACTTTCTCAACTCTTATAGAAACTATCCTATTAACGACTACCGACGGATATCAAGTAAGTGAAGAAAAAAAACCGAGACTTTCTGCAGCTGATGACCGCCAGTAACGCTTCTCTCAGAAAACTACGGCACGCTACCAATGCTACTTTACTACCATTGCGAGAATCTGTTGCCATCGTTACCGCAGTCAATGCTACCACGATCTGCGATTCCGTGCGCATCCCTTCGCGAATGAGTGGACTCTCCTTCTAAGGCTCAGCTACATCAGGTTGAAACCAACAGTTTCGAATGAACGCAAAAGAACGGTTGAAAGTTTCTGATATTTAATGAAATGACGCTTGCAGAAAATCTCAAGGGTATTTCATCGAGGAGGAAAACCAATCTTATCCAATGATAGGACAAACTACATATGAGTAGCTTTTGGCTGTTCTTATATTTTGAATGTATTCCGTAGCTCTAATTTAATTCTCGGTACAAAGGGTATTGTTAGAGACCATCGTATTGTAGTAGGCAAACAAGCGTTGGCGTAACTCTGCCCCCTAGCAGGACTGGCTCCATAAAACTATAGGTATGCGGGACCTCAACGGCTAGCAATTAATAAATAAATAAAAATATTTTAAGTAGGAACTAAGATCAATGAATTTTATTTTTCCTTCTCTCTATCCCACCTTTCTTTACGAACTCAGGTAGGGAAAATGTTATGCAGCGTAGCTGCAAGTGATAAAAAAGGCAGGATAACCGTGTTAGTGACTCTTGTATACTGTCAACATTAACATAATCAACATATGAAATAAATACACTTATATATTTTTCTTCAAATGTAAATATAATTAGATTTATACAAAAGTTACTTCAATTCTTAAAAATTACTAAAATAATCTAATTATTATTATTATATATATTAAAGTGTGTAGAGTTATCTTTATATTGTATTTCGCGCTGGCATTTGTTAAATTTTTAGAATCAAGTCGTGCATTCATTTAGATGAATGGCTGAATTAATTTATACATAATTATTTATGAGGCAAAGATTACGATTTATATTCTCTTATTCAGTTATGAATATTACGTGATATTTTCAGTATTGAAGTTTGAGTCTGTCTCAGTAGATTCAAATTTTTTATATTTCATTAATTACAACAAAATCTACACGCTTTGTACTCAATTATTATTTGGAATTATTTTTAGAATGGGAGCGTAATTTATATAAGCATAAATATCATCCTATTATTTTAATTCAATGTCGATTAAATCCGAACAATGGGAATTAAATTATTTTTAATATTTCAGATGATCTATTTGCTGAATCTTAATATAAAAATTTAAAATAAAATTTTTTTATTACATTTCAAAACATTTCAACTGAAATAACGTAATAACGTAAAGAAAAAAGTAATTGCAATTATAATTGGATTGTGAATGTTAAATATATATTTTACTTATTATGCGTGTTTTAAAGTTATATTTAATCTAAATTATCTGTTTTACAATATTAAAAATATTATTCATAATATTAAGTAATATTAAAAATTGAAGTTAAAATTACATCATATGCGACATTTTCTCTTAATAAGTAATGATTAATACATTTTTAAAAAGTTTAATATTAAAACCGTGATTCATATTAGAAGTTTTAGAAGTAATGTTTTAACTTTTTTATATATATTCATGAATGTCTAAAAATTTTTTATATAAATTAATAAATATCTTTATTTATAATTCATTTTCAGCTTAATGACATGTGTGGGAAGTGCTTAATCCCGTTGTGCGAGATCGTTGAAACTTTCAGATATTATACAATTGTTAACTATCTTCATTTTCTGCAATTTAGTTCCAATAAACTCTGTTGCCACGCCCAAGGCTTTCAAACTCTTTTTTTAACTATGTTTTTTTTTCTGAGCGTATCTAGCGGTTTTTCCATATGACAGCAATACAAACGAAAATATTTCCGATCGTAAATGAGCTTGTGCTGTATTCTGTCCATTCTGCCCAAAATAGGAGTTCCAATTGGGTTTTTATATCTGGATACATAAGCAAGGATTTCAATTGTCACGCACTGTTGTAGTATATAAAATTTTATTTTCTAAAAAGTCATTAAAAGAGTGGTAACGATCTTATTGAATCACTTTTTCTATTTAATTGATTATACCATCTTCTCCTTGTTTATCCGCGTAAGCTCAATTATAAATATCTTCATGATAGTTTCAGTTAACTTTTGATTATTGTATATTCTAGTACTACCCTAATTTTTCATCATTTTCAAAATAATTTAAAGTTTAAAAAATAACTTAAAACAATCAATGATTAGTTGATTAGTAGATACGTTACTCTTTACCAAAAAGCTTTGACAAGTAATATCTTAAGCCTCTAAATAAACTCAAAATTAATATAAATATTTAATGTCAAAGTATAAGTATAATCATTTATATTTTATAGTTATGGTTATGTAATATTTATTTAAATATACTAATGTAAACAAAAATCATAAGTTTTATAACGTTTGTTTTAGTTTAAAATGAAGAAAAAAGAATTTAAATGAGAACCCACCCGCCTACTTATCCTTCAAACTGAGCCAACATGAATTGTGCATATTAAGACTAGTTTGCCGCATTGTCTTTGAATAAATAATCTTTTCTAATATTAGCATGTTTTAATCAGTACTGCAAATTTAAATTAGAATAGTAACTTAAAACTAATTAAAACCAATGCACAATGTGCAATACTGTTTTTTACCCTTCCCATAAAATTATAACCAATAATAAAAGCCCAAAATACTTGCAACTTTTCGTTTTAGCATTAATATGCGAAAACTTATAAAATAAACTAAATAGTTTATAATCGCTGCAATGCAACAACGTTGCAGTAACATTTAAATTCATACTCAAAATCATACACAAAACACATTAAAAAGTAAAAACAACCGTTTTTCATTTAAAACTCTTAAACTTAACGATTGCAAGATTTCGGAAACGAATAATACGACGTACATACGTCTCTTGCCAGGCGAGGACGGCTATTGACATTTAGCAGTACGCACCATTGTGCGATTTCGTTGGGTTCCATACATACATTCGTTCATATATATTTTTTTATTGGTACTCCTTTTTTGATTTTAAAAATTCTATATTTTAACTTAACCGTGCGATAAAACTACAATATTTTCCTTACTTCCTAGATTTATAATATTAAGTAAATATTACGTTTATCTCAAATTCAACTACTCTAATTCCTCATCCCTCATTCATAAATTTCCTGGAATTTTCACTATATTTTTTACTTTCACTACTACTACTACTATTACTACTACGTTATACGTACAACGTACGTAAAGACCAGTAGCGAAAAATCTATCCGTAACGATCACATCGATAAAAAGTAAATTTTAATCATAATAAAATTAGCGGATTAGTATACAGAATAATTATAATAATTTTCAATAGACTAGTTCGCTGTATGAATTGTACATGGACTATAGTTTAATCAATTATTATTATTAATTACTATCAACTTTTACTACTTGAGTCGTTTATATTTCATATTTGAAAATATCTATTTGTATTGAATAATAAAAAATTGTACATATAATAAAGTGTAATTAGGATATAGTTTGTAGGAATCGACAATTTTTATAGGCATAAGAAATTTAATCCTTTTGGATTTCGAGGATTAGTGAACCGATATTTTATAACATTAATGCAAATACTATATATTTTTTCAAAAAATAGTAATATATACTATTGGTATTCTTCGACTAATTAGCCAATTGTTAAATAGTCGAGTAAACCCTTGTAGCAAGGGAGGGGACCCAATCATCCAGTTTCTATAATTCTATTATTTTCTGGTAAAATATATGTAGCATACGTTCGCGTTTATTGAAACTTAGAATAGTTTCAAGTAAAATGAATCGACGAAAAATGAGGGATCGAGCCGAAATTAAAATTCATTTTATCTTAAATACTATTAGCTAAAATAATTTTTTCAAAATTATTAGTTTATTCGTTTTTAAAGAATTTACAGTCATTAAATCATTAAAATATTATAAAACATAATAATATTAGTAATTTAAAATTCCTTCTCTTTACTTAAATAAGATCGATAAATTTTATTCAATATATAATAAAGTTTTGTAACTCAAACCATTATTGATTAAAAATTTTATTGAATTTTATTTTAAAATATGATTAAATTATAAGTTTTATAAAAATTTAAAAATATTTTAGATAAGTTGAAAATGTTTAAGGCGTATAAAAATAAATCAAATATAAAAAATGAAATCAACTAAAAAGACATTAGTACAATTTTAATAAGAACGATATAAAAACGATGTTTGAAATTAAATCATTTGTTTATGTTACCGACGGCTACGATAACACCAAAAAAGCAAGATGAAAACGCGCCAGGCACCGGGGGTGGGGAGGGGACAAATATAGGAAGTAATTAAGACCGCGAGAAGGAAGGGTCGCTCGCGTTGGAAGGAAGAAAAACCGCGGGAGGGATCGAAAGAAAGAGAAGAAGGCGATCATGAGAAGCAGGAGGTCGACGGTGGGAGGGGATCCTTCGAACCCCGAGTCAGAACGGTCAGCGAGCTGAATGAGAGTAAGAAAATATATATAATCGAATCGAAGAGAACCGGACGGAGATCGACGAAAAGGTTACAAAGGACCGAATCCGGTAGGCAAGAGTACCCGGAGTGTGAAACAACGAGCCGCAACGGCATGAGCACGAGTGAACAGGTTTGTCGTTCAAACTAACCACCTACACCACAAGCGACGCTGCCACGACCCGGCAGGTGATCAGGTGAGAGCATAGCTCAACGTAGCCGGGAGGAGCCAGGAGGCAACGTCGCATTCAGCGACAGCCAAGAGCCTGAAGGGAAGGTGGGAACGCAGTCATAGCGCAAGGGATCAGGCCTCCGCCATCTTGGCGGAGTTTGGCGCCAAGTGGGCCTAGCCCTCAAGGCACGTGGTGAAGTCGGTAAGGGCGGGAGCCTTCGTATTCACAGAGCTAGCGGGAAATTTAAACGCTTGAATATGGACTGCGGCCAGTGGCGACACACGGAAAGGGTAGAAATCGAGAAAAGGGACGACGACACGGGAACTCCGATAATAAAGAATTAATTGAACGAACGCAGAATATATTTCTTCATCCTACACATTCCCACCTCCCACACCCGTGCGTAACAGTTTGTATGTATATGAATAATAGCCAATGTGATCAATAACGACTATGGCGTTACACCACCTTTCACTTTTTCTAACCTCTATTTTCATAATCTTTTTGAACGTTAGTTTTAAGTCACTATAAGTCTTTTAATATTCCTGCACTATAGTAGTAAGTAAAGAGAATAAATAAAAAGTACAACAAAAAAGAAAAGCTTTAAAAACAAAAGGCGTAGTCTCAGTTTGGATTTATTTTAGTGCACTTGACAAAAATTGTTTTATGATATATGTATCTTAAGTATGCGTAAAAAAATGACGCAAAGAAATTAACAGTGATTGGTAGAAGTCAACGCTCAAAGTTAACTTCTATTGGTTTATTGTCGCTAGAAGCTTCGCCAATTCCTACATCTGATTCGGTTCTGTCATTACTTGCCCAACGAACGTTAGGTAAGTGCGCAATTTACTACAGACTCTGATTTATTTATTTTGGTTGTGCTGTTTACCTTCCGGGAAAGTAATCAGACATTCAACAACGTTAGGCTTCTCTTTTATTTTTATTAGTGGTACAATATATTAATTACATGAACAATGTGAGTAGCCGTAAAACAGTAATTAAATTTCATACAGCTGCTTTACAATCTCAATCAATTCTATTAATTTAATCGTATGTTACGTCGCGTAGACTGCATTATGCTTTCGAGTACTCCCTAGTAATTTTCATAGTATACATATTATCCTCTGAAAAAAAAATTTATATATATACTAATACGTGTTGAAAGTAAAAAGGAAATGATTAATTTGACAGTGATGGCGCATTACAGATGAATCGATAATTGCTTTGCCTCGAACTATTTGCAATTATGTACAAAATCATTTTTTCATAAGCTTTGACATTATTACTCCAGGCGTTTTTTATACTGTGCGAGTTATCAGAAAGGTGCACATTCGCTTATAACCATAGCAGATTTTTCTTCTATAAGAGCATTAACGGAATAACGAAATTTTGATTTATTTAATATATTTATTCTGATGACAACCTTCATCGAAGAAATTTATTTATAAGCATTTATTCTTTAGCTCTATAAGTTTCATATTATTAGCCTATGCAGTTATTTTTATATTATCACTATTATATTTATTATAAACCATCACTATTATAATTATTATTATATTATCACTATATTGAATCTTTACAAATGAGTTGAAATACAAAACATACGTGAGAAAAAATAGAAATACAATACAATTGGTATGTTTAAAGGAATTTGGGTCACTTTTTAATCATATACAAATGTTAAATAAAAAATTTTTAATTTTTTGACATTCATTTTTTAATTTTATTGATAAATTAATTAAAAAATTGAACTTTACTATTATATTCGTAAATATGCCTATAGTTTTACAGTTATATTTTAAAGTTTTGATAACTATTTTAATATAAAACCAAATATTTAAAAAAATGTTGAAGATAATGAAAAAGTAAATTTTTATTATATTCATTAGAATTTTGTAACATAAAATATATTATCGACATTCGATTACACTTATAGAAAATATTATTTTATTAATAAATTAATGAAAAGAATAGTTTACTAATGGTAATACATAACTCTGATATAATAATACATTAAGCGATAACCTTAAGAAATGTCAATAATCAAAAAAATAGAAATAAAAATAAACTCAATAATTGTACTGTTATAAATTAAAGTTTAAAATAAAATTTAGGTACAGTATCGTTATAGTTATAGAGCATTATAGTATTTATCTTAATAATAACAACATTTTAACTTCTACAAAAAATTTGAAGTTTAAAAAAATTGTTTTTTAATGAATATTTAATATAAATCATTAAAATATTTTTATTTAAAATCTTTAAATAAATTTATTTATTATTTTTTTAAATGTTTTTTTTTTGTAATTAATACTCACACGTATAAAATTATGTAAATGCAATAAATTAAACACATAAATAAAAATTAAGGGTAATTTACTTAAGTACTGTTTGTGTGCTCATATTTGAATATTTTGATTGTTGAGATAAGAATATATCTTTTTTAATTTGGAATAATAACTTGTACAGTAATTAAAAACACATAATATTTAATCTGAATAAAATATAATTGAATTTCGTATTGCATATTTTGGATTGCACTGTGTAATGAAATTTAATAATAACTTAAATAAAATATTTTGCAATTTTAAAATTAATAATATAATTACAATAAACTGTATTTCTAAAAAATCTTTCACTGTTCGGAATATGTATTTCCAAATATTAGGAATTTACATGAAATCTTTATGACACGCAAACATTGAGTATTATAATTTGAACTGTTTAATTAATTTATTGATGTGGAAATTAGAAAATAATAAATTTATCTTACTTTTGTAATATTATTAAATATTTTGCATTTTCTTACATTTAAAATTTAATTTTTAATCATTTGTAAATATTGTCATTAAAATTTAGAATTTATATTATCATTAAAACTAATTAACACGTAAAATCAGTACACGATTTATCAATATGCAAAATTCTTTTATTCTGTGTAATCGTCTATTATACATTACTATTATAAGATTTATAAGCTTTTTATTCTATTATAATAGTTTACTAAAATAGTCCTAAAAATTAAACTTAGGAGTTTAGTGAAGAGGGGGAAGGGAGTAACGAGGCATAATAGATAGAAGGTATGGTAAGGTAGAAACAGGGTTGATGTAAGAGGGAATTAATTAGCAAGCAGGTTAAGGAAGAAGAATTTTATTATTGTACAAAAAAAGTTAAATTTAAGCAATGGTCCTATTTATCATAATAAAAATAGAATCATTACTTAATTAAAAATTAGCATTGTTCTTATTACTTTTTATTAGTTTTATTAGTTTTTATTACCTTTAATTATTTTATATGAATGGTACTAATTCATGCTTAAAATTTTATTAAACTTTTTTACAATTATTGTTAAATTAAATAAAATACTTTTAAATTTAGTAAAGAAATTATATACAAAGAAGTACTATGAACATGTTATATATATAAAATTTTGAGTAGTTTAATAACGACATTTTTCCTTTATTTAATGTCTATTAGTAATTCATCAATAAGAACTTTACCTACATAAATATAATTATACCTGAATACCAAATATGTATGTTAATTAATTAAAAGAATTAATACGAATAAAAACTATTCTATAATTTAAAGAAATTTTAGTCATAGAAAAAAAATTTAATTATTAAGATTTAAATTATTGAAAGTTTTAATATTTTCAATTATCTGTAAACAAATTCTTTATAATTCTGCGCATACGACATGCCTGGAATAGGAAAATGTGAAGAAAATTAATATTTTGTAATTACATTAACAGCTTAAATTCTATAGTTTTATGTAAAACTATGTTTTATCTAATTTTCTTGTTAAAATTTTTTTATAAATTTTAATTCATTAGCATTCATATTCAATTGAACTTTTCGAGAAATAGATATATATATATATATATATATAGAGAGAGAGAGAGAGAGAGAGAGAGATTAGCTAGAATCATTACTAACATCCGTTTATTATTATTAGGTTTCTCGCATTTTATAATCCATAAACTACGTGCCAAAATGCTAAATTTAAAATATCGTCTTGGATATCATGCATCATGTTCTTTTAACATATGTACGATTTTACTAAAATTTCTATTGTGCAAATTATTCGATTAAAAACTAAAGAAGAAATTATTAACAGATCTCAGTTTCATAAATGTAAATCCTATTTATTTATTTTTCAATGCGGAATATTAATGATAGGTCCTTGAACAATACCTTTAAAACATTAGTTCAATAAATTTAGAATATTAATATATTATAATATATTCTTTTTATAATTTTATAGTTACTATACGTTTCTTAAATTATAAATAAATGGGAAATACATTTATGAAAACTGGGTTTGTAAACAATTAGTTCTCATTTTAAATCAATTTCAATTATATAGTATCATAAGCAAATTTAATAAAAGGATTTGCATACATAATTTGTTAGAATTAAACTAAAATATGGTTCGTACTTTATTTAATAAATCTTACTTAATTGTATAATTATAGAATTAGTTATATGTATAACTAATAGCTTAAATAAAAAATTAATGTTTTATTTGGAACATATTCAAATAATTTGACGAAAGTAATTTTTATTCTTATAAAATAATAAATGTTTAATGTATATGGTACAAATAATGCATTCCTCAAAACAGTAACACTACTTGTGTAAAATCAGAACACTATATGTAGCTTTAATGGTACTTAAATAGATTGAAATTGACCGTTTACTAGGGTATAATTTATAAATTGTTCAATTGGATAGTTTATATACAAGTCTTAAGAATAAAAATAGGAATACGTACTGTAATTGATTCTAAAAATTATATAATTAAATTTTCTTATTGTAAATTGTATTTAATTCTACTTTACGTGTTTAAATAAAATGTTATTTTAATATTTTTCAATTTATTTAATTACATAATTGGTATGTCCATTATTATACACGTGAAATATGTAGATTATGTAATATTTATAATAAAGATATAAAAACAGGGTAAAATTATTGTTACAAATTAGTATATGTATATAGTTATAATTATAAATTATAATAATAAATATAAACATTACAATGAATTGAGTATAAAAGCTAAAAATATATATAATTAGATTTATTAGATACATTAGATTTATTTTAGTAAAATTTTTTTGTATCGAATATTGTATATAATTTTAAAAATAAATATTTTTAGAAATAAATATTATATTCGGATTCTTTAATTTTTTTTTAGAAATATAGTATGAATAAGGAATTCCGTGGGAAGGAAATAAAACACGAGTCCCGGTCGCGTGAATTGCATTCATTCCCCGACCATTTTCGAGAACTTAAATTTCAATAAAAGTATTCAGCGCAGTTTCGAAAAAAATCTGTAAATAGTATGTGTATATATGTATATTAAATTTCTAATATATTACTATTTATAATCGAGATTTAGTTTGACAATCGAATACGAACATAAATTATAAAAAAGGCTATATATATTATTAAAATGAAGGCTAATACACAAAATGACGTCTCGCTTGGAACCCAATTTCTTACTGCTGGAACAGCAGCTTGCATCGCTGATCTCGCTACTTTTCCCTTGGATACTGCAAAAGTTCGAATGCAGGTCAGAAATTAAAAATTGAGTAATAATTATTTTTTTACAGACAATACTTTATACTGATTAAATAAAGACGAATGTTACTTTTTTCTATTAGTCTACGATATTCTTTACTTAATTATGACAGTATAAATGTATTTGGGTAATATACAATATTATGATATTTTTTATTCTTTTATTATATTATGAAACACTTTTTATATTACATAGATCTAGAAAATTATATTGTGAACCACTATTTATATTTATAAATAATATAAATAATATTATAAAAATAATAATAATATTTTATTAATAATATTTTTTAATATTTTTTATTTACTTACTTAACAATCAGAATCAAATTGTTTTTTAAAAATCAAATCCGTTATATCGTGCGTATGTGTATACACATACAAATTAATTTGAATACAAAATATTAATTAATGAAATGAAATGAAATGAAATGAAATGAAATGAAATGAAATGAAATGAAATGAGATGAAATGAAATGAAATGAAATGAAATGAAATGAAATGAGATGAAATGAGATGAAATGAAATGAAATGAATGAAATGAAATGAAATGAAATGAAATGAAATGAAATGAAATGAAATGAAATGAAATGAAATGAAATGAAATGAAATGAAATGAAATGAAATGAAATGAAATGAAATGAAATGAAATGAAATGACTGAAACATGGACCTTCCACTGCCTTGACCCTTCCCTGCCAATGCCCTGAACTGAAATATGACGTGGCGCAGGACATAGGACCCCTGCACCCTGCAATGAAAATGGCAATGAAGCTGCGGCTGCCCTGCAGGCACCATGCACTGCAACATGCCATTCCTTCCGATGCACCATCGAACTGCACATGCCCTACACTGAAATGCCGGCACTGCCTTGACCTGTCCATGCCCTTAATGACACTGAAATGACATGCAATGACAGGAAATGACATGAAAAGGAAGGACCATGCGATGACATGAATTGCAAATGCCCTTGCCTTGAACTGTCCATTGCCATGCACTGACATGCCCTGCCTGGAACTGCCCTTGCAGCTCCCTGCATGCACGTTCCCGCCCATGGCATTTAACGTGTGGCCACATAGTGTGTGGGCTGCAATCACTTGCACGTTGACAACTGACCCTGACCTGCCTATCACTAGTCCTGAACAACTACGAAAACATGACACACAGGACGACAAATAAAAACCATATTAACAAACAAATATACACAATGCGCCTAATGAACCCTATTAGTACACCTAATACACCAGCGAACATAAAAGCAACTGACAACTGAATGACGAAAAAAAGTACACAAAATAAAACCAAAAAAATAAATACACACAAAAATGACCATGCAATGCACACCTATGCCAGCAATGAAAACCTGACACAGGGTAAGTGAAATAGGCACAAAAAACATGTCTGAATCTAATAACGACCACAAAAATTCTAAGTTAGTGGAGAACATGATATTTAATTGAATACAAAGAGACAATGTTTAAAGTGTGCGATAACAAAGACCGATACAATTGTGCAAGAACAGGCAATGCAAAAAATAGAAGGGTTATATTATACGAGAACATAATAAAGCAAGTGTACGAAGAGAACAGACTAGATGGGTCATCTAACACAGAGGCAATGGAAGCGATCACAATGACTATATCCTTCATGATAATTAAGGGGGATTAAATGTGTGGGGTGGGGTGGGGGGGGGGGTGGTTGTTGGTGGAAATGTAATTAATTGTATAATGTAGTATTATAAACATTTTATAAAATAAAAATTAACTATTTTTAACAATTTTGAAAAATAATTAGATTAATAAGGTTTATTTAAAAAGGTGAATTATTCCTTGTTTTTTAAAATTTATTTATTTAATTTCAAAAAATAAAAAAATAATCTTAGAATAGTAAATAAAAATATTATTATATGCAGATCGCTGGTGAAGGGCGTCCCGTATTATTAGGTGCGTCAGAAGGCTCATTACTAACAATGAAAGCGGCTCAATCCGGATTACTACAAACAATGGGATATATTGTTAAAACTGAAGGAATAAAGTATGTTTTCAAATTTCAACAGATTTGTTTTCTAATTGTAACTAGAAGGGCGAGGTGCGGAGGGGGGGGTGGGGGTGGGCGGGGGGGGTGTTGGACGGTGAGGTTATTTAAGAAGGGGTCTCGCCAGGTAGGATGGTGGTGTAGTAATTTTAGTATGTATTATGCAAAGTAGTAGTGGGTATGGGGTTAGACAGAAACTCAGCTATACACTGGCGGGGGGGGGGGGGCTGGGGTTGGGGGGGGGGGGGGTGTCATTGCACATAAGGGGGGAAAAGAAGGTAGTAGGATCTCAGTGCATAAGGCTCTCGAAACATACGTTTTGGGACGTGGGGGGGGGGGGGGTGTGGGGGGGGGGGTGTATACGGGACGGTTAAACAAGATCTGTTTTGCCATTAGCACCTAATACGATTTCTGTTTTTTGAATTTTTTTTTACGGTATTCAAAAGAAGTACTGTTATGAAGTCCTCGATTGATTATTTTATGGTTTAAGCGAAGTATAATAAACGCTCGCTAAAAGGAGGGGCGGAAACAGAAATACATACTACAGTCGAGCAGGGCGAGGAGATGAAGACCGTGGGCGGTGAGAGGATAGGGAGGCAGGAATAAAAACAAACAGGGAGCGGAGAGTGGGGGAAGGAACGTACGAAGTGGGGGAGCGGTACGGGGGGGCTGTGTGGGTGTGGCCGTGGGGCGGGATCAGGACGGGTGTGGGGGGGAGGGGGGGGGGGGGAGAGAATAAAAGAGAGCATGGGAAAGGGGGATGGGAGGTCTTTAAGAAAGAAGGAGGGGGCGCGCGGGGTACAGGCGGCGGTGGAGTAGGAGGCGGGGGGGCGGGGTGTGGTGAAGGGTGGACAGGGGGAGGAAGGCACAGAACGAGGCAAAGGTAGGAAGAGGGGGTTAAGAGTGTGGGGGAATGAGAGAGGGGGGGCACGGACGACTGCGATGGACACAGAGAAGCTAGAGGGAAGACAGTGGCGGACGTGAATGTGTTGTCGGGCGGGAGAAGAATGAACAGACACACGGAGTGAGCTAGAGCACAAATATGGACGGTTCACACGTAATGAGTTAGTATCAGGTCATTGGGTTGGTATTAGCGATGGGCACGCAGGATCGTGCGGGTGGCGACGTGTGGGGGGTCCGGGGGTCAGGGAATACATAAGATAAAGAGTTATTGTTCAGGGCATGTTGTTGAGCGAGGATGGTTGCAGGAGCCTGTACGGAGGTCTTTCCGCGGGACTTCAGAGGCAGATGTGTTTCGGCAGCGTACGACTGGGGCTCTACGATAGCGTTAAAACGCTTTACGCTGATATTATCGAGGGTAATTCTTGATAAAACTCTTAAAAACGTTTGTTTAAAAAAAAAGTCATTAAAAACATAAAACAATGCATACCGAGTTTATCGCTTGCGTGGAGATTCAGTTTAAAAGCTCAAATTTATTGCTTTTTTTAATGCGATTTTTTACATTAAATTGCATTTGTGTCATTCGATCGTTACTCACTGAATTTATTTAAACAACACTGATTTTCAATTATTATTGTAATGATCGAACTAGTTCTTAATATTTGTGGATACAGATAGTCATTTACACCATTAAATAAATTGATACATGTCTATATTGAATAACGAACTGAAACATAATAGGATTATATTAAAATATTAGCAATTGAATTAATTTTTCGATCAAGATAAATAAAAATTTTATCCTTATAATTTTATTAAGTATCGATTAAATTGTAATCGTCAGTAAAAAATATACATTAGTATATTTTAGTTACAGTATATATTATATAATTATATGATAAATATTAATTTTACATTTCTTAAGAAAATCAATATGCTTGCTCTGACGCTGATTCTTCACTATTAAAGGAGTAAAGAAAACTTATTTTTTTTACTTATAATTTTTTATTATTTATTTACTTAACTTATAGTTTAAGCGATATAATTAATAAGAGTTATAAACCAAAAGACAGTTTCTAATTTTAAACAATGCTTGATTTTCAAATTAAAATAATTTATTAACTGCATACATCAAGTACAGTTTATATTAGAATATTTTCTCTAAGTTATTCACCATAAGCAATCTTCAATAATAAAATAGTATTAATAAAATAAGAAAAAAAATAATTAAAAGAATTAAAAGAAGAATTAAAAGTTGGAGTACGTTTATTGACAATGTTCTCACTTTTACTTATTAACAGGTAACAACAGCGTTTCAGTATCGGCGAATGATGCTGTTAACTTTAGCGTCCGCATCGCTGCTGGTATAACAACCGGAGCGCTCGCTGTACTTTTTGCCCAGCCTACAGACGTGGTTAAAGTCCGACTCCAAGCAGGAAATAATGGTCATAGTATAAGATATATTTCAACACTCCAAGCGTACAAAAGCATCGCCTATAATGAGGGTACAAGTGGTCTCTGGAAAGGTACATGTAACATTACTTTTTAATATTGATTACATTTAATATAATAGTAAAATATTATTAAAAGATTAGATTATGTCAGATATGAATTTATTATTAATTTTTGTACATATTCAACCTATTCAAATGCAACCATAGATAGAAAATAAAATTGATTAGAAGCACAAATGTAGATATTGTAAGTATTATAAATTAAAATGTAATTTTTAATATTAAATATTTATAAAAACTGTTTTAATTAATAATATTGTTTTCTTAAAATATAATATGTAAGTATAATATGTAAAATATGTAAATCTGTCTAAAATATTTGTTTATCTGACTGAAATTTATTATTAATTTACTTGTATTCAAAAATGGAAAATTTTTCACTTTAATTATTTTTTAGCATATTTAAATTAGATAAATGAAGATTTATGAAATTAACATTTTAAAAAGTGAATATTTAATATAGAATAATCTTAAATAATTATTTAAAAATATATTTTTAAAAATGATAGAAAAATTATTGATTAAAATGAAATCATGAAAATGTTTATAATTTTTTAATCATAAGCCTTATAATCAAGCTTTATTATTATAATTTTTTAATTACAGACTTATGCTTTATTAAATAAAACAAAAATTGAAGGTTGTTATGATACATTTCAATATTTTTCTGTTTATAGCAAAATAAACTTAAATCTATCTCTTAATATTAAAAATACTTAAATATAATTTTTGGTTATAATGACATTGATAATAAAAAATAAAAATTATTAGATTTTTTTTTAATTTTTGTTTAAAACATACAATTTATTTATAATACAAAAGTGTATCACCAAATGAAAGAGAAGCAAATTAATTTATCGAATAAATTTTGTTGTATTTAAAAAATGGAATACCTTAATGATAAATATCAACTTATATTTTTTATTAGCGGAACAGCTTAACAAACTATAAGAAAAAAAATTAAATTTACATTAAAATTAATGTCAAATGATTGTGTAAATATAATTCAAGGATATTATTATAAATATTTGCAGGTACTTTTCCTAACATTTCCCGCAACGCTATCGTTAACGTAGCTGAGATAGTCTGTTATGATGTGATCAAAGAAAAGATCTTGAGCTCAGGTCTTTTACAAAATGGTATACCATGCCATTTGAGTGCTGCAGTTGCTGCTGGTCTATGTACAACTCTTGCTGCTAATCCGGTCGATGTTATTAAGACTCGATACATGAATAGTGTCCCTGGTAAGTATAAGGGTGCGATTGACACAGCTGTACGCATGTTTATGAACGAGGGCGCAAGCGCCTTCTATAAAGGCTTCGTACCAAGTTTTACTCGGCTTGTCTCCTGGAACATAGTACTATGGATCACTTACGAACAGATCAAGATTTATGCCGTGAAGATACAGAATTCCGATTAAATTCCTCTACAATTTTTTCTTATACATATGAAATAGTTTGATTATATTCTTTAAAAATATTACATTATTCTTGAGATGGTTGTATTTTTTCAAAATAAATTTTTCCTCTTATTAAATGTGTTAATAAAAAGAATTTATGCAAAGTGAACTTTTAAATTATAGATCATTCACACTGAATATATAAGTGATGTATTATAATTGTGTAAAACATATGTACTATATTGTATGTTGAATTATCGTAAGTGTTGATTAATTTAGATCAACTTCATTCAAGTAAATAAACGATTGTTAGATTAATGATAAAGTTATAAACAAAATTTTTAAATACAAATGTTCACTGATTAGAGTTTATGTAGTTATGTAATAAAAATGTATATTCATCTCCCAATTTCTTCCAAATGTATCTTTTTCTAAAATAAAAGCCTTAAAAAAAATTATTCTAGTTATCTCGGAATTCGTGAAGCCATGAATAGCCAAATCAAATCAACCAAATTCAAAGTATTATTAACGATAATGGTATAAAAATGTAAAATATAAAATTACTTAAAATTGTCGTTTGATATACGTAATTAATTTAATTACTATGTAATAACACTCAGAATATATTTTATTTTATTTTAGTTATAAATGATTTTAATTATAACTTCAATAAAAAATATATAATATAAATACATGAAGTACAAATCAGTCAATAATATATATATATATATATATTAATGAATCAAATAATTAAAATAATGTAATTCTAACTATTATTGTATAAAAATATTTTAAATAGTGACAATCTATAAAAAGTTAAGTAATACAGCAGTAAAATAAATTAAATTCCATATTATAGGAATATTTTATACTTAATTTAAATAATTATAATTATGTTTCATTAAATTTTTGTTAAAAATAAAAGTAGTTTTAACACACTTTTAAAAAATATTGAAATAGTATTATAATAAAAAACATTGATAAATTACATAAAACAAATATACAAATATTTGATCACAGGTCAATAATTTTTATTACATGATATTGAGTTTAATTGAGGTATATAAGTTATTTCGTAAAAAAATTTCTTTGATGTAAAATTTTATTTCATAAAATAGTTAATAAAGATTTTTTGTTTAACATATATTATCTTACACATCTATCCTTACATATTTAAACAGTAATTAAAAGTAGTGTATTTTATTTTTAATAATGAAGCTTATTAAATAAAAATTTTAGGAAAAATTTTTTTAAAAAAGTTATAAATGTAATGTATATAAAATATTACTTAAAATGAAAATATATTTTCTATATTTAAAAATGATTAACTTCAATATACAAAATTAAAATATGCAAATTACTGTGGTTATATTCTTAATAAATTAAATAATTTTAATATACAGATCACTTTAATTTCGTTTTATGTATTTTCTATATATTATTTTTTATACAATTTTTTTTATAAATTTCAATAAAATCATAAATTAGTGAAATTTATTTACATTTAACTACTCAGTTAGTTAGAAACTATACCCTATTGGTAGAAACTATATTTGTACATATTTAATTATTTAAATTTATAACATTTATTTTGATAAATATTTAATAAAAATAGATTTAATGTATAAAGTATATATTATATTATATTATATATTCTATATGGTATATATAATGTATACCATTAATTAATTAAGTATTAATAAATGAACGATTATATTGATTTATATCATTGAAAACCTATATATTTATGTATGTATTAGAAACATTTTAATGTTATCTAAAGTACAATATTTTTATAAGAAACGTCCTACCTGAATGTAATGTAATTAAAAATTCTGAATATTTTCGTATACCATGTTAAAGTTTAATTTTTGTATTTCAGAAATATATTAAACCGAGCAATAGTGTTTGCAAATAATTGTGCCTACAAAAATCAAATTTTGAAGTTATTACAATTAAACTAATATTGCCATTTTATTTTCATCTACAGATGTAAAAATTAATATGATGTAATGAAATTATACTTTTTTAATTATATAGAGAATAAATAAGAGAACTCTTATTAGTTGACATAATTATGCATCGTCAGCAAGACTAAATTGTTAATTTTTATTTGTGATTCATCGAAGTTCCCGTGTTGTAAGGTTGGATACCCGATTTCCGAGACTGTCGACTCAGTTGCACCTGCGCCCTGGCTGCGCACGCGCTCAGGTTCCATATCAAAACAGCTCGTATGCCTGCCTCTGGTGGCGCCCGCCGCTCGATCATACCCCCGCCATCTCATTTCTCTTGATCTTAAATCTCGAGTTTCGTTTCGCGACTTTTGTTCACCTTCGATGGTCGAGTCTCTGCCGGGTACCCTTTCCGCTTTGATCACATTTTCGTACTTGTACTGATTGTATTGATGTTACTATTAGTGATATTAAATGAGATGAGCGATCCAGAACGCTTAAAAGCGAAACAGATGACGCGCGCGCGGGTTCTCATTGCTCTTACGCTGAACACAGATAAGACCGCGTTTCGTGCTTAGCTCGGTTGTACATCGGTGGAGATCGGGGTTCCAGTGTCTTGTATTCCGCGTGTGCATTGCTTAAAAGGTTATGTCTCACTTGCACCTATTTATCGTTGGGGACAGTTCCTAGATAACTGCTGATGGTGGCTTTGACTGATACCCATCGAAGACGTCGAAGGACAGTTCGATCGCGCAGGTAGGTTAGATGTAGGCGGCGCCGTTATCGACGCCCTAACGTATGGAAGCGTTAACTCGGCCTCGGAGCCATGATATTCCGGTTGAAAAGTTGCCGTTCGGGTCTCGTTTCGGAAGATTAAGACTTCTTGGACTGCACTGACAAATGCTCCCATCGATTTGCCTCGCTTTTTTAAAATGAGATAAAATATTTTTCTGAAATAGCGGTACTCGATTTTTATATACATGACATTGTAC
Organism: Ceratosolen fusciceps; assembly: GCA_018883505.1. NCBI lineage: Eukaryota > Metazoa > Arthropoda > Insecta > Hymenoptera > Agaonidae > Ceratosolen > Ceratosolen fusciceps. The sequence continues at coordinate 1,496,886 of RCIC01000034.1, read as the reverse complement.
TGCAATGCATTATAATGACTTCAATTGGACAATGCAAATACAAGGTCAGATCTCGGTTTCGATAATCACTCCGAGATTTTTTGTAAGTTCATGTAGCATGAAACGATGTCTACTAAACATTACGTCATTTCCCGTCGCGTAGTCATGTACCCTGACGTCGGGTTGTTCATCAGGCTATTATTGGTCGCTTTTCCGAAACGACTCACCAAATTTACGCGACTAACGAGAAGCTTAGTCTTATACGTACAATCCTTAAACATTATTCCGTTGTTCCGAGTCTTGGGTGAATAAAAAGACAATTTATTATGATTGCCATTTTATTCATCATCAGAAATCATGAGATAATAAAAATAAAAACTAGAAAAATTAAATTAAATTATAATTAATAAATAACTAAGCATGATATAATGTGATTTGATAATTGTGATTTTAATGTAAACAAATTTGTAATATCAATTATCGTCTCTATATATTTCATTTTTGTTGATATCGTTCATAACCGTGCCTAATTTAAATGTTATTGATATATAATGGCTTTTCAAAAAGTAGCAACTAAAATATACTTTTTACTTTTATAGAAGATATCTAATTCGTTATACCTATATTACGGTAACATTATTTTCACTTTCATATAGCTAAAAAATCACTTAAAAAGAAAGAAACTAAATTTATGTTGATCGAAAATCAGTTTCATTAAATTAAAAATTTTTAGGTTTCAAATACAAATTCACTTAAATAATTTAAAAAATACTCTTATAATGATTTTTATTTTTACTCTTATATCTACAATCATAAATTTTGAACAAATCTATTTTAAAATTTTTAATTTATTAATTGAAACAATTTACCAAATATAGCTAATATTTTTTGGTTAATCATTTAAAGTTTTCAATTACATATTGATATGAATTTTCAAATGAGGCTTAAAACTTTTACATTATTATTTTTAAATTACTATCTTATTTGCATAGAATAAAGCATAAATTTTATATGTACATGATATAGTTAAAATTAACTTTAGTTTCACTACCTGTGAAAGGTAAGAGTAAATATCTTTCCAAAATATAAATTAAAAAAAAATGTTTAAATAAAATAATGAAAAGCAATGTACTTTTTTAACAATTCTGCATTCTTCTACGTGTATATGCATACAGATAATAATATGATAACAATATGACAGATTAAATATTCATAATATTGAATTTGACTGTTGAGTGATCTAATTTTACAATGATTAGTAGTTAGTTACTCGTTTATTGACTTTTAACCTGATTTCGCATATGAATAAACGTAGCCAATGTACATCTGAATGTCAGTACGGATAACTTTCATCTTTGTCCGCAAGCTTTTAATATTTAGGATTGTTAACAATCACTGAGAGAGCACACTTTCAAGCCGTAAGCCCTTATTCTACAATCTTATTTGTACGATCAATTAAAATGTCACGAAAAATAAGAATAGAGAATAAAAATAAATGAGTGATAATAAATACTTGAATCATTACTTTTTATTTTATTCTAAGCCTTGTTGGAATCCAAACTATCTCGTCGAACTAATCATTGAATTTTATGAAACTAACTTTCTGATTAGTCGAACACGAACTTAGAATTATGTGTGAATGGTATTTGACATTTTCCATTTTACTTATAAAAACTTGAAAATAATTTCAACAATGTAAAACAAACATATTCAAGTATAACTGTTAAAAATTTCATTAGCAAATTTTTCATAATAATACCGCATACAAAGGTATTAATATTACATAATCAATAGTATTACCTAATATTTAAGAACAGGCATAAACTCTTCGTCGATTTAATTGAGTTTGACTTCATTAGTCTCATTAGTCTATTTTTCAGGTCGCATTACACCGAAGCCTTATGCATTGTAAGCGTATAAAAAGCTATAGTTCAAAATAGACATTTAAAAAATTATACTGTATAATTTAGAAACAAATTTGCTTACAAATGAAGAATAAATCTTTTAAAAAAATTATTCCTGTAGGTTTATATTATATGTTTGTTTAAACATACAAAAATAAATTAATAATATGAATAAAGCAAAAGTTAATTGTCAAAATTTTTAATAATCAGAATAGATTATTAAATGATTGACATATTTTTAGATAAAATTTAAATAAAACAATATTAACCACATGTTTTTGTAAATATATTTGCAAATTCTGTTTTATTTTCTTTCTATCAAAATTAATATACTACTTATAAAAAAAATAATTTATTACATACTTTTGAAATATATGTTTTAAATTACCGTTTTATTTCATCTAATATACTTTCACTTTCTATAACATAAATAAATATTCTATAATAAACATACCTTACATCAAAAGATTAATTAATATAAATATTTTTAACTAATTTTCCAAATTATAGTATAAATTTTTGTATCCTGATAACGTGTATGATATATAAAATTTTATTATAAACTTTATTTCATAATTAATAATGCTAACGATTATTAAATTAAAAGATTTCTGTCATTGGGTAGTAATATTATTGAATTTAAATTGACCATTTTTACACATACGTACGAAATATATTTAAACACTTTGACTGAAACGCTACCGTTTTACGTTACCGTTAGTCAAGGAGGTGAGGGTGTAGGGGTTTGATTAATTAAACCATTTTTCTCTTTAATTACTGGTTCTATTGGCGTGAGTTTGGTGAAGTGGGCGCGGGCGGTCGAGGTTGTCGTCTTCGAGAACTTTTCGAGACTGGTCTCTCCTCCACCTCCTTCTTTCCCATCAGCTCCCTCCTTCAACCCTGGGTCTCGCCCAGAACTTGCTCGTGCGGGCTCGGGGAAATCCCGGCTCGTATCCTTCTGCACTCAGCCTAACGGGACCTCGGGCAGGATTTTCCCGGATCTCCTAATCCCTACGAGTACGCGCAAGGGCGGCGTTACGGACATCGCGCAGCAGGGGGCGCATCGTCCCCAGCGCGCGTCAACTTATTAGTGTAATATTTATTTTTATAAATATAATAACTTTTTCAAAATATATACTAATTACAATATAAAAAATGTACTTATTTTATTTTTAATACTTTAATATGTATTTTACAATAGCTAAAAAAATTCACGAGTTTTAAATAAAATTTTAAATTAAACTTGAAGTTATAAAACATATTTGTAATAAGAAAGGGTATAATAATTACATATTTATTTCATTTTTAAATATTTTCGATTTATCACAACTTTAATTTAAAATTATTATTAATACTCTTTATGATAAATTGGATGCCTGAAAATCTTTATGGTAATTGTTCACAATCTTAAACCTAAGTACGTAAGTTTCGTAATCTTAAACTTTAGAAGTCTTACAATCATATTAATAAATAAGAATTTGGGGGAAAATTTAATGAGAGAGTGATTTTACAATCAGTTATAGTTCAATAAGTAAAAACCTATTGATTCGAAGGCATAAAAACATGCTTCCAATCTAAAGAAAAAGAACCTTTCATGTACGAAATTTATGATTTTATATATAAAATTACTTAAGTTTAAATGTATTTTCGAACGATATGAATATTGTCGAAATTTTCTTACCTGTATACATAGTAAATATGGCCTGCCTGTCGTTGTAGACACTTCTATCTCTAGGATTAGGATTAATCTATAAGTAATAAAAATTTAAAAATATTTATATAAACAATTTTTAAAACATAATGATAATACTTACGGATACTTTTTATGAGAACTTTTTAAATATACACCTTAATTTTATCTAATTTACATTTTGTATTTTATACATTATTTTAATGAAAATTGGTCAGTTTCAGGAAAAAGGAGAGTGGGAAATGAGATAATCATTAGTATTTTAATACAACTTAGTATTTACAAGTTCTTGTCTCATTTACATTTTAATAAATGTAGTGTAATAAATGTAAATTGATTTTAATTAACGTAAATATATATAAATTAAATGATTAAATTTATTGATAAATAATGTTTCTTAAAAAATATGGTTTTATAAATCTAATACAGATAGTAAGATTTATAGAAATTGAATGTACTAAATTATTACCATTTTTATATTTAAAAATTTATTTTCAATCTTCTAAAAGTTATGTACTCTTTAATTAAAATAAATAATGTATACAATACTATAAATTCGAAAAGTATCCTCATGTTAATTTATGTTAAACTGTTTTGATAATTTTATGTATGTATTATAATAATAAAATATGATCTTCAATTTTTATCAATAATAGAAATATAACATTATCTTTATATAAAAAAACGGATTTCAGATGAATAAAATAATACACTGGGTAAATACTATATTATTAAATATTAACATAATATATTTATCTATAAATTATTTTTATATCCTAAAATTATTTTTGAATTTATAAATGCAAAAAATGATTTATAAATCAATTAATGTACTTATGAGAATTACTTATATTATAAATATTACAATATTAAATATATTTGTATTAGCCAAAAATACGATAATTGCTTAAATTTTAATATTTATTAAAATAATAATTTATTTAAAAAAAAATTAATTCTAGAGAATTTTTAAATGATAAACTAGTTAGTTTCAGCTTTTAAACATCTCTCATTTTCAACCTCGTTCTTTAACATGAAACACGAATCACTAAAATAATTTTGGAATACATCCAAATTGTATTAAAATGAATATATTCTTATAATTAAAAAATTGCAATTTAGTTTTTGAAATTCATTATAAGATAAAGCAAAAGATTTTTTAAAAATAAATTTATTGAAATATTAGTGTAAATATAAATTCAAAAAGTTTTATTGAAAAATGAATTACATAAATCCAGTTTCTTGTTTTACGAAGCCGATGCAGCACTGCTTGAGAAAACGTATATATTTTTTAACAAGTAGTTTTCAAATATTATCAAAATTTAATGAGATAATGTTCAATAAAAAACATTTAATTTTTTTTTAATTTGTTACAATTCATGCCAAAGAGTAGTTATTTATATAAAAAAGAGATGAAAGGAATTGTAATTCATGAATAAAATGAATTTTCGGTAAAAAAATTTATAGTTTGGGGAAAATAAAATGTACACTAAAAGTAATTAAAATAAAATTTTAAGACCTAAAAAGTAAACTTTTTGAACTTAAATTTACGTAGATTCGATGTAAATAACTCGGTCTTAAATTTGGGTGTGTATAATTAACTGATTAAAAAAATTAACTGGTAAAGAAAAGTATTAAGCGGTAACGCACCTTGCGAATGATTACAGAACGCACCAGCGGTCTGTATACTTATTTTAAAAGATCCCTACATAAATATTGTTTGTTCGCGAATGAGTAAAGAGTTGTTATGACAATGGATATTTCGGTGACTTGTCCATGGAATTTCTGCTTATTGTACAAGCTGCATTCCGCCTATAATCCGGTATAATTTATTTGACAGGGGGAATGTTAGTAGCATGATTTCGCAGTTATGATGCCTATGAACTCATATGATTTTAAATATTTATAAGATTTAATAACGTTATTTTATTTATTCCAAGGTGCAATGAATCCTCCGATTACACCTCTTTCTTTTCACTATTCACTATTAATGAACGATTGTATATACTAAATACAACAACCTACCCGAATCTATACTTTATTATTATCTATTTAAAGAACAGGGTAACTTGGTAGTCTAAAGTAAGTATACAAATTTCTGACAGGAGTGAAATAATAATACCTATAATGATTTAATTTTTTTTTGTGATTAATTAATTTTAATTTATGTCGACCTTATATATTATGTAATAAAACTAATCATAAATTTAAATTTTAAAAATCCTTATTTATCAAACATTTTTACTGAGTACGTACCTCAACATAATTTCGTATATATACTCAATATTGCTTCATATCTCTTACACAAATAAAGCTATTTCGAATAAAAAATTTTAAATGAAAACATATTATTAACATTTATTCATGATTCACCATAATATTAATGAAATATAATGTTCTTGTTTTTATATAGACAAATAATGTTATTGTACAAAATTATATTAACTGAAGTTAAAAAATTTTTTAACAAAACAAACTAACTTTAAATAATTTTTATGGACCAATTAAACATAATTTTTATCTTTTTCTAAAAAAATATTTAAATAATTAATAAAATTACCGAACTTTAATCTTAGTTCTAATTATGTAAAGGTTAGAAATTTGAATTAAAATCTTATTTATGTAACATTAACCACTTATGATTATAAATTTATAAATATGAATATAAATATAAAAGTTAACTATAAATTATAAATAACAATTTCTTATGTAAAATTATATAAAAAAATCATCTGCAGCATTCGTAAAAATTAAAAAGCAAAATTTTATATCCATAATATAATATTCTTGTAAATTAATAAAAGTTATTTTAAAATCATTTACGTTTTTATTATCTTGCTTCTTACAATCTATTTTGATACAATGATTGATTAGAAGAATAAGCAAGACAATTTTTTTTTAATTTTATAAAACTATTATTACGTACTTTTTATACCCAGAAAAAATAAAAGTGAAAAAGTATTTTATTGAATTTTATTAATCAAATTTTTAATTATTTCAATACAAAATAATTTATTTAGTGTTATTATGACAAAGTTTTAAGTTTTATTGCCTGAAATCTAAATGTTATTTTTACAATTTTCATTCAAATCTTTTTTAAATATCATAATCTAGATTTACATTCATTGCCAATTTACAATCATAAACGTTGATGCTAAAATAAAGTAAAAATTAAAATATTATACTAATGCAAATTGTATAATTGTTATCATGATTGCCGTTTTTCAAATAAAAATGGGAAATTAATAACGATTGAGATAAGAAACTTCACTTCATCCTACATTTTACGATCCGAAAATAGATTTATTTATTTGAGTATCATTTAAACATTTTTTTAAATTTATTTTTATTTATAATTATATAAAAATAATATAACATAAAAAATTGCATACGATAATTATAGGTAATAATATTATCTTGTAAAAATTTAATATTAAAATATCAAAAGATTTTACTAATGATATTTATTGAAGTAATTCTTATTTATAATTTTGAAATTTAAAAAAAAATTTTTTGTATATGATTAAGATACGTAAATTTGATTAACTGTATTCATAAACTGTATAATTCATTATTAAAAACACAGAGTATTTTAAGATCAACTGTAATCTTTTTTTAAGGAAATTCCTTTCATTACGCTACTTTTTAAATTATAGGTATGATATTTATTGTATTTAGAAATATTCGATGACCTTATATAAAAGTTGTAATGTAACATGTTATTAATGAAAAAAAGTATGAATCGTGATTTCCCTTTCCTCAAAAATCGTGAGAATTTTGAGATGTATTAGTGAGCTTTAAAGATCATGAACCCAAGAATAACCGGTACATTAATAAGTCAGATTCATAATTCCTGAATTTACACTTCTCTTTCTTTTTCTCTTTTAAAGCAGTCTAGCAAACATGAGGATGAGCTTTTCACTGACCTCTCTACAGCCTTGTGGCAACGGCCTAGAGAGAGTCGAACAGACGAGAACTAGGGTAGACCGATCGTACAACAGTCTCAATAAAAAAAGGTAAACTTCATTCAACGATATTATATTTATCCTAACTCTTTCTCTTGTTACATATAAAAAAAAATGTATTGTAAAACTAAACTCTTGGATTTAATGCTCGGTTGCTTCTTAAAATGGTCTAGTTGTTAAAGTTATATTTAAAATCTTCACTAAAAGTTTTTCATTAAAAAAAGAAAAAAAAGAAAATTAATTATCTGTAAAATTATTTTTAAAAATTTATAATTTTTTATTTTAAAGAAAAAGTGCTTTTTAAATATAGACATATGCGTATAAATAAATTATTACAGATTACACTACATACATATAATATATGAATGTCGTGTAAAAAAATTAAAGGAAATTAAAAATATTTAAATTATATTATGCAAAAAAAATTTATAACTATTCATTTTTTCTTTTTTTATTATAAATTGTGATTACGTAAAGCTATTAATTAATAAGAAATTAATTATTACAACAAATAAAATTTGCTTTTGAAAAATATATTTCTGTGTAATTCGATGATTAAAAAAATTTAATTTTACGTTAAAATCACGTTAATTTTCATATTTTGTATATTGAAATTTGTAAAGTATTATATATAACAAATTATTCTTTACATAATAAAAATTTATAACAAAATGTAAAAAATTAATTTTTTAATAATATATTTATTCAGTTTTATTAATATTATATATAAATATGGTGATAGAAATGTTAAAAAAATTGTAATTGTTATCTATAGAAAAGAACCAATGCAAGAACATAGTATTAAATACGGCTCTGGCCCAGAAGACAGTAAAGATGATTTTTGGGCAGCCATACGTACAAATTATGACTATATAATGGACACGAATCTTATTGACACTTGTAAGGTTTGTATAATTTTTAATATTCACAAAATTTTCTTGATTATTTTTAAAAAGATAATAAATTTTTTAATTATATAATACCTAGCAATATATTTTACATAAATTAAGAAAATTCTAATATTTAATCACTATAAACCTGTTTTATATTTACTTAATTTAATAGATTGCTAATTTTAAATAATTCTTATATATAATCATGTATTAAGAATATATTCACTATTTTTTTAACGTTATTCAATTTTCTATATCAGGATCAGGTAGATCCTTAATAAACTCTATGAATTACGTAAAATACTGTTTAGATTAATCGCCTATATTCAACATGCTTATTTAAACATATTACAGATCTTGACAGTAATGCAAACTAAAAAAAATATTAATATCAATAAACTGCTCCATAGTATGTTTTATAATGCAATTAAAGAAATTTTCAAAAGTGTAGAGTAAAATAAAAATAATATAGTAACGAAATTAACTATTCGTTGCGCATTTTTACAATGCTGCTTCAAAAACTTTATTTAGGGTGTGTAGATTATCTTAATATATATTTATTACTTACTTTAATTATGAATTCGGAAAACAAGGGAGAGAAAGGGTTTGTACAAATGAAAAGTGGTAGTATCTCTAACTGATATATAAATTAATTTATTATATAACAAGTGGCATACAAAACTTCCACCCAGTAGGAGGAGAAAAAGCCTTAACTTACTATAATCTTATTACAATTCATTAATACAATAAACGAAGAAGCTTGCGGATAGGATCCTTCAGCGCAATAAGAGAGCTCTCTTATCTTAAATTATTATACACAGCACAATGAGCCTTAGCCAGATTCGGCAACTATGTTGAAACCCTTTATGATTAGACGAGTCCTAGCTCCCTACTGGGCTAGGTAGGCGAGCCTCAGGTATCCCGAGTAGATATACCTTTGTATACCAATGGTAATACTTTTCTAAGCGTAGAGTATCTTAGATCACAAGTGTAACACAAGTACACGTCCTCAATGAGCTAAAAGCTTCACATCTATATTAGCTACAAGCTCCAAAGCACACCTATTTGAGCTATAAGCTCCACGTCTATATGAGTTACAAGCCCCAAAGATATGATCTAAAAGCTCCAAAGAAATGAGCTAAAAGTTCCAAAGGTATGAGCTAAAAGTTCCAAAGGTATGAGCTAAAAGCTCCTCGTGTCACCTCAACTAATACATTTTATCTCTTTTCTGATTTAGGTTGGTCAACAACTGCTGCGGCAATCTCGAGTATTGGTGTACGACTGACTCTCCCTCTTGTCGTGACTTCTTGCTTCCTTTATTTTGTGTTTTGACCGTAACGCTTTTGTTCTCATTACATCATTCCTTATATAATTGATCGATTATTTATTTGTTTCTCAATACTAATATTCTGTGCAATATAACATTGGCTTCGCTCCCTTCAGGACTAAGCACCCAGGGATTCCGATCCCGAACAGGGTGTTCTCTGTATATCTTGAAAGAATATATATAATTATATTTTAGATGATAAAATATAATTACAATAATTATACTTTTTAAAATAGTATTAGGTAAAATATTAGGTACATTATATTAATATATATTATTAATAAAAGTTTACATACAGATAAAGACATAATCAATAATATCAAATATAATAAGAGTATAATCGAAACTAAATATATGTACCATTATAAATATTGAATTTCATTACAAAATTTAATTCCAATATAAAAAAAATTCAAATAAGTTTACACAAGTTCTTATATTTATATTTTATGTTTTATCTTTTAATCAAGCAAAATTTATTTTCTGATTATCCAATTTAAAGTTTCTATAATTAAGTTATTGTTATATTTATTACATTCCAACAGGAAGCTAATGGAGAATTGACTTGGGATGAGAGTGATATCTCAATAATTTCCTGGGGTTTAAAAGAAGTCAGTTGTCAGTTCTCAGAGCTTTATTCATGGTTACAAATTCTTCAAGAATTGGTTTATTCAAAAGAAGAAAATCTCTTGGACAAAAGTCTACGCGTGGTAAGATCTAACACAAATTGTTTAAAAAAATTGTATATAATTGCTACTATTTAATTATATACAATATTATTTTTATTCAAGAATTTAATAAATATTTCTGCATTCACATATTTGTCTAATATTTATAAAAAATTTTGTAAAAAAACATATTTGTGCTTGTAAATGATTTATAATATACAAAATAATTTATTTTAAACTTACAAAAGATTTCTTGATCATAAAACGATTACTCTGAAGTAAAATAATTGTGTAATGACAAAAATAAAGAAGAAAAAACATAATTTTTTTGTTATACTTTTTAAATAATATCTATTCACCTTTTTAAACAAGATACTAATATAATATAAATATCATATACTTTTTTAAAACTTTTTATATTTTACACATTTATATATTTATATATTTATATTATAGGCTCACACAGAAGAATTGCGCCGTAAGGCTTATAGAAGACGATTATTTAATGATCAGGCAGAAAAATTAATTGCTCGATCGCCTTCTTTAAAAGACGAGGTTTCTTGGCGAATAGATCATTTAAATGCCAAATGGGATCTTCTTGAACAAATAATGGCTCCAGTACAGAGATCTGATGAACTGGATAATCAAGATGTTTCTGCAGGTAATTCGATCTATTAAGGAATTGTCTTTATTTAATATAAACAAATTTTATTTATTACAATTACAATTAAAATTAGATAAAAACCCAAATTATAATGTGTATTTGTAATTCATATGTAAAAACTTTATGAATTGAAAATTTGTACAATTATTAGTTTAATCTACTTTTATAAAAAGTAAAGTAAAAATATATAAAGAAATAATAAAATAATAGAGAAATATAAGTAATATAAGATAGAATAATAAAGAATAAAATATATATATATATATATATATATATATATATATATATATAAATTTTTTAATTACATCATGATATATTACGGAAAATAAATATATTGCTAAAATTAGATATTAATATAAAAAATTTTGAGGATTGTTTTTTTAGAAAATAATCAGCATATAAATATAAAATTTGGTACAATTTCTTATATAATTACCCTAAAATCAAGGAGGAGAATCATGTATATTTATTTTATTTTTATAATAAACCATAAAATATTTAGAAGTAAGCATTGTAAAAAGTAAACAATTTTAGGTATTTAAAATATTCATTATTATTAATTCATTAATATAATTTATTTTTTTTATGATTTCAGTTACTTATTTTTATATTAAATATTATTTTCGCCAAATTTATTTGAAAGGGAAAAAACAATGATTTAAATATTTATTATTAGTATAAGATTAGTAAATTTAAGACAAATTATTATTCTAACAAAATGTATAGTATCAAAATTTATTATGATGGTTATTTCTTCGGTAAAACATTTACATTTTTTAATATATAGATTTTGAGCATGAAGTGAAATGCCTAAGAAAATGGCTGCATGAAATGGAGGCTCGCTTACAGCCACTGAATTTTCGTGTCGATTGGAGCAGGGTCGAAATTGAAGAAAAGGCTGTAGAACATATGGTAAGATTTTTAATAGAATCATGCTAAAAATAACTTAATTATTTGTTTTAAATTAATGACTACTAAACTGCTTGATGATACAATATGTTTAAAAATTAGTAATTCCTACAGAACATTTAGTACTATAGAAATCTGAATTAAGTATAAAATGAAATATGTATGAATAACTTTTCAATTTATTGTATATAATGTGGTTTTATCTAGATGAAATAATATAACATTTGATTTATATAAAGAATTTATTTACTTTTAAGTAAAAACTAATATTTGAATATAAATTTATGTATATCTATAGATATAAATATAATAAGAATATTCAATAAGCATACAATATTCAAATTAATTTTATTTATTTAGTAGGTATAGACTTTATTAAATTGGTTATTATACAGATGTTATTTAAATAAGAACAGTTATTTATAATAATTTTTTATTAATTACTTCAGTAAAAATTCATTATATTAAATTTATTATATCTAAAAAATAAATTATAATCAACTACTTTATTTATAAATTTAATTAAAAATTACAATGCGAAAAATTTTTAGTCGAATATTTTCAATCTATATTTTAATCATAATATATTTTATTGGATTTTATAATTACTTAAAGTAAATTAAAATTTGATTATAACTTATACTAAAACCGTTCAATTATTTTACTTATAGAGTCTGTATTTTTTTTATGTCTTTATATATCGGGGTTTTAGCAATGAAATGATTAAATCTTTAAATATTTAAATTTCACGTTTAAATATCAATATTTAAGGATCAATAAATTCTAAAAAATTTCGTTTTTTTCTGAACATATGTAAAATAAATTAATTGATTTTCTTTCCAATCATATTAATTACATTAAAAGTATAGTGGTTTAATTATAATAATCATAATGTAAAAAAAAAAATTGTAGTGTTGTAATTATAAATTTATTAGAATAGAGTCCATGTCAAGAAGAAATTTGAGAAATACTTTATTTTGTACTTTACGTTTCTGATAGTACCAGAGAAATATACAATAGCATTTTGTTCTTGTTAAAAACTTTTACGAATTCTCCAGAAAGCATAATTTACTTATAATAATATAAGGTCTAATATGTATCTTTTAAATGTCCGACTTCATATTGAATTTGACATATTATGATATTAAAATTAATTTACGTTTTTAAGTAAATGTAGAAAATTATATTAGAATGTATATGTATGTACATGCATACGTGTGTATATATATATATAGATTTTATAGTACATGTCTGTGTGCATTCTAAAATATATTTAAGAATTAAACAAACCTGCTAACATATTTTTGAGTTTTTCTATGATGATAATTTTATTCATGTATTATTGATCTTATCAGTGAATCTAATAATAAATTTTTTTTTGAATATATAATAATGATAACATTGAATTTGCTAAGCTGTGTCAATGTTTAAATTATAAACCCTAAGTAAATAATTATTAAAAATAAAATAAATAATTTTTAATAAACAACATTAATTATTCTAGGTAAATAAAATTTCTGAGCCTAATAAATTATTCATTTTTTGATACAGCTTATATATTTTTATTTGTCACGTACCATAATTCAAAATCATCATATTGTCTATACACGAGTACGCATGAAGCTGGGAGCCTCGCAATCTGGCAAAAGTTGCCAGAACCGCATGAGCTTATCATCTACCAAATCAATTAAATGGAAAAGAAAAGTAGATGATTCATTTGGTAACCTATCTCGGAATCGGAATACTAATTGCTGAATTAAATTCCGCGTGGAAACAGTGAACAATTAATCGCGTAATTTTATCGTTTATCGAGAACTCGTACATAGCATATCCATTAGTATTTAATAAGATTTCATTTTAAAATAATAAAAATATTTAACACTTAAATTTATTATAATTATAGTAATAAATATTTATAGGTATATGCGATATGTTTTTCAATTTTGGTATGTTATTGATATAAATTAGAAAAACTGTCTTAAATTATTTAAAAAATTTTATATACAAATTTTAAGATTTTAATATTGATAAACAATAAAAGGTTCATCTTAAATAATAGTTAAATCTTTTAAATAAATGATTTTCATTAAAAATTTGGATTTAATGTAAATTTTTTATATTATAAAAATATGTTTAATGAAAATATTAATATCTAAAACTATTAGATTTTTATTTTTCATAAACAAGGATTTTACTTATAAAATATAAATATAAATAAAATATAATAAAATATAAATATAAATAAAATATAATAAAATATAAATATAAATAAAATATAATTTTATAAAAAAAAATTATCTAACAACAATATAATCTAATCAACGAACATCTAAAAATAAAGTATTTTCTTGCCACAAAAAATATAATTTATAATACGTAATTAAAATGTTCAACTTCGTTTTCCTTTTTAATTTGAAATAAGAACAAAAAAAAACTATTTTCAAAATTTAGTGCTGTAACTAATTTGTCATAACTCGCTAATATTTTTATGGTTGTTTAGGCAAAGTTTTTCTTTCATCGGTAAATTCATTCTGAAAGTATTCCTTCCGAATATTGTAACGATTGATTTTTTCGATATTCAAAGTATTTTTCTTATTATCAATGATATTTAACACTTTTAAATCGACAAATTTCAAATTCAATTTCAATTTCATTCATATTTAATTTTTCATAAATTCTTTTATTAATTTTTTCAAACTTTTTAAATATAAAATCATAAAATATTCATGCATATTTTTTTAATGAAATTTATAAATATATTTTAAAAATTTCATTATATTATGTATCTAACAAATTTTTAATGTCATTCATTGTGTAAAAAATATAAATGATAAAGGAATTACGGACGATTATAATTCATGTAATTCATTTTTTAACAAATTAAAAATTAAAAATTACCAATAAACAAAAATGTTTATTTTAAAATGTATCAATTTTTCTCATTATTTTAAATTTAAAACATTATAATAGAATATTGGGTTTTTCTTTTTAACGATTACTTGAAAATATAAGTGATATTCGCAATAATATTGTAATAAAAAATAAAATCACTAAATTCAACAAATAAAAAAAATTACAAAATAAACAAAAATAACAAAAATAAAATCATTAAATTTAACAAATGTATTGTAATAAAAAATAAAATAAGTAAACGTGTATTGTATTCAATTTTTACTAAATTTAAATTAATAATATTAAAAATATGAAGTAAAACGAAAATTGATTTCGAGTAAAGAAAACTAAAAAAAGTTTATATTAATCACAACTGATATACATTCAGTTTTTTGCTCAATACGTACATTTAACTTTTAAATATTCTTTATTATTAACATTCTATTATGGTAATTTAATGTTGAAGTATTTGAAATTTTTAATTCAAATAATTATAATAGATTAATTATTTCTTTCTAAATTCTCTGTCACATAGTGGTTGTATTTTGATTATAAAATAGATCAATAGAGATCACGAACAGTAAATATGATAAGTAGTTTTATTTATGAGCCCAATGATTCTAATAATTAAAATAAATAATAATAATTAATATTTCAAACCTTAATTTTATCAACTTTAATTTAATACCCTTATAATATTTAAAGTCAAATATATTATGAAATCATAGTACTTTACCTAAAAGGATCTTTCTCCTACTAAGCATTAATTACTTTATTATTTCATTAAAAAAAATTAATTTTCAGATTTATTAATCTGAAGGTAATGGTACCGATAAATAAATTAAGTGTTTCTATATTTATCAGTTCTTCTAATTTTCATTTACAAATTATATTATTAAAAATGAAATCAAATAGCCTGTTAAAAACTTAATACAAATACCATTTTATTTTTAAGTTTTTTATCTTAACACTAGATAGAATTTTTTTTTCTCTAATATAAATTATTATTGATTATTTATTTCTTTGTCATACATAATTTACTCAAATGTAAATATAAACATAAATCAATTTTATGTTCTGAGAATCTTACAATGAAATACCACCCTTTTCATTATGTTTTGCATAGACTGGCTATATATATATATATATATTTACACATATATTTAACTAAAATTACGATAGAAAACAATATTGAATCATAAAACGCAATCAATTATATAATTGAATTAAATTTGTAATTTTACATTTTTTTAAAAATATGACGCATTTCTATTTATTACTTAACCAAAAATTATTTGCAATTAACACTTTAAAAAACAAACTTTGAATATATTTATTGGCATTCGAAAATAAATATTTAAGCTTTTTGCTGTAATTTGTATTTTGCTTAAATGTTTAATTTTTTTATGTAACTGATTTGGATATGTACTTTGCATATATGTATTATAAAATTTTTCTATATATTATCTAATTCTTTTTTTTCTAATACTTATATAATTGTAAATTTAACTTTCTTAAAATTAAATGTATTATTACACTAAAAAATAATAGACTAAATATCAAGATATAATGTTATGTAATATTGTTATATCCAAAAGAAATGTTTTTGAATAATTAATATAATGACAAATAACACTTAAAAAATACTTAACTTAACAAATTTTAATTAATAGATTGTAAAATAAAATAGAATTAGATAAAACTATTTCACTTTTAATCCCTATGAATAAAGTGCAAATTATTTATGAATAACCGTGCTACTAAGTCTAGGAATATTAAATTTTTTATTAATTATTAATTTTTTATTTATTAATTATTAATTTTTTATTTATTAATTATTAATTTTTTATTTATTATTTATTAATTTTTTCTTTATTAATTATTAATTTTTTATTTATTATTTATTAATTTTTTATTTTCTCGAGAACTAACCAAATGTAAGTGACTGTTTTTCTTCTACCATCGGTCAATTGCAGGTTTCGTTATTTGCTTTCCATTTTTCATCTAAAATAATTTTCTTTTGAATATTTATCTATGAAAATCATGATGTAGTATAGGTTAATATCACCGCATTCTGGTATTATTCGTACTCGACCTATACATTCCGTATCTAGATTTTTCATATCGAGAATGATATGTATTTAGCGAACAAAAATAAATAATAGAATAATATTTGAGTACATTTGGCAACTGCAAGGTGTTGAAAATAACAAATAGATAATCAATTTATGTTCGCACATACATCGAAAAATAAAAAATAAATGGAAAATGTGATATGTGTATGTAGCCATCAATAATATAAAACTAGATTACATATTTAAAGACGGATTATTAGAATTGAAATATTACTACCATTATAAATTAATGTAATAGAAATTTTTAAAAAATAATTTAAAAATTATAAAACACTTGTTTAGTACAAATACTTTTTTATAATTTTCAGTATTTTTAATATTTATAATAATTTAAATTACTGATAAAATAAAAAGTACTGTATAATTGACGTGCTTTCTTAAATCTCAATAAATCATCTATAATAATCTGGTATCAAAGTATAAATGCATCTAATGGGATAAATAGGATAGCATGAAAAAACGTTTAATGGTTTAACAATTTTATCAATAATGTAATAATAACATAAATGTGATTTAAAACAAATTACTCAAAAAAATTCTTTAAACCTTACAAGCTTATTTGTTTGGAACATTTATAGTCCAATTTATTATATTATCTTATACATTAACCGATAAAGATTTGTGAACTTTTCAAACAGGGTTCGAATTAAGCTCAAGAAAAGATGAAGGAGGGAATAAGAGAGTTCACAAAAATGGGGAAAAAAATGAAAAAATAAAAAGGAGAGGTAATAAAGATAAGTCTATAGAAGAAGTAACAGACAAGAGATATGAAGAAAGAAACCATAATATGCAAGACTCATTTTGTCTGATGTCTTAGTTCATTTTGTACGATTTTTTAGATAAATAATAAAACTTAATGAACAATAAAATTAATAAATGACACATGGATGTACTATGTCCGAGCTGTTGTCCAATGTCTTGATTTAAAGTCTTTTAGAAAATTCTCAAGCTTGTAGCAATTTCTTCCGATTTACAGATCACCTTGAACTCCCCTCCTTTGCAATCACAGTGCCACGCGCATGTGCGCTTTAGAGCTTGGAAACCGGCAGCTGGCGCTTGCTGCGACGCCTTTCTAGAGTTTGGTTATCTGTCGAAGTCAGTTCAGAACATCAAGGCTCACGTATTCTAGGAGCCTGCCGCTTTCGTCTCTTCTACGGATTTGTCGCGTCGGTTTGTGTCCGAATGATGTTCCAGTAATGGTGGACAAATGATTAAGGTCTAGTTTCCTCTAGCAAACCCAGTGTACTTCGGTGAAGTAGCTGTTTTCTGTCTCTGATCTTCAAACAATAGTGTTCTTGCATGTTTATTAGTACAAATGCATCACGGAAATAACTATCTGCTAATTATTTAATTCCGAAAAGTGTGTTGGTAATACTCTCTTAACTGATTTTTAGCATCTTCCATATCATTTAAGCATTATTTTAATAGCTACTGTTATATTTACAAAGTTACTACACGATTATTCATACTGAAATAAGCTCGTGATATCAGTGGCTTTATTTATTCATCTCAACATTTGGTAAATTAAATGACTAACTGGAAATGAGGTATGTTTCAAAATCAATCGTTCATATTGCTTTTAATGGCCTCTTCTGCACTATATAAATAGCATCCCATTAATACAAAATATTAAAACATTCAACCAACTATTAATACTTCATTTTTATTCTTGCACTATTATTTGTTATAAAAAGCTGCCTGATGTATAATCAAAATATAAAAACCACTAATTAAAAGTTAAATAAATTTTAATTGACTTTTAATTTTATATCAAATAAATTTAATAAAAATATGAACTCTTACCATTCATAAATTGAAAACAGAAAAAATGTGATTACTTAAAAGCGTATCTAATTATGTTTATGAAATGAGTTTTCTTGAGTGAATTATAAAAACATGTTTGTATTGCTGCAGGATCTGTTCAACTTATAATTATAGTTATAAAATAAACATTGGTTGAATCTTGTGGTCATTCGTATATGAGTGATATCCAATGCAGTTTCTTTTTCACAAATATGAATAAAAAAAAATATAATTAATGAATTTTCTATCAACTAAAAAATTGAATTAAATTGACACTGATATATTGCTATACTATGCAACTTTGGTAATGTATATATAATGAAACCATTTATAATATTCATCTATAAATTATTAAAAAATATAAAATAGAAATTTTAGTATAAATCTGTTAAACGATATGGGAACATTTGATAATTTGAATTATATAATTTGAAAACTACAAGAAATTAAATATTTCAAAAATCATTAACTGATTTGTATCAAACATTGTTAAATAAAATGATTCATTATTGTGTTGATAAATAACCTTATATATGTATTTTATGGTAAATATACATAAATTATTTTATTTATAATAGTAATGCACTTTTAATTGATTGATATTGCATTGATTAGTTTATATTAAATTGCTCAAATATTCACAAGGATGTTTTTGAATTCCACTCCAAATAGTTGTAAAATTTTCTACTAGGTGATTTTTACAAATAGTTTACTTTTAATACTCATATCTATAGTATATGAGTATTAATTTTCTTTTACTACTCAGATATATAGTATATAAGTATTAAAAGGAAACTATTTATAAAAATCACCTAATAGAAAATTTTACAACTATTTTGAGTGTAATTAAGAATTAAGATTCGAATTTAGAATTTTAAAAAGTCAATTAAGATTTATTTAACTTTGAATTATTGGTTTTTATATTTTGATTATACATTAGACAGCTTTTTATAGTCATTTATAATAATTGATTGAAAATTTATTTTGTTTATAAGTTACATATCAAAGAAATTTTAACAAATTAATAAAATTTATATGCATCTAAGATTTATTCAATAAAAATATTCTAGAGTAATTTATTATAAAAAATATCTTTATAAATCATTTTATTTATGAACTCCACATTGCACAATTAAATAATTATTTGCAAAAAACGTATATTTTTTTCAATTATATTCTTTAATCAATTATATAACAATGTTTGTCTATAAAATAGTATTCATTGAATATTAAAAATACAAGTAAATATCATGCATTAGTTATTGAGTTATGATGATTCTGATACTTTTAATAGATACACAAATATACTTGGAGCACTGACTAAAAATGATATATTTTGATTATACTTATTTAGGTGTTTCTTTCACTCCATTCATGAAAATAGTAATATAGTTATTTCCTTAACTTTTGTTAGGTCACAATATTCTTTGGTTATTGATCTAAAATAATCAACATTAACTTTATTGTATAATATACAATTGACAAGAACTATTATTTATGATCAAGTTATTCATTTATCTCAATCATTCTAATTATTTTATTTTTCAAACTAAATATTAACATTATTTTAATTAGATAGAAAACTGAGAAGATTCTGTGAATCCTATAAGGAAATAGCTAAACAAGATAAAATATTTATATCTGATACCATTGACAAGAGACAAAATTTAACTTTATTTTGATAATAAACCTAATAGGTATCTTGACATCAAATTGATTCAATGTTTATAAGTGATTGTTACAAAATAAAATAATCGTTATATCTTAATGTTTACTAATGTAATTACAGAATCTGGAACAAAATCATTTTAGAATAGATTGGTGGTTTTTTAGTTTACTTTTAGTTAACTTATAGAATATACTGAATTTAAAAATTATAGATTATTAAATTCTGTGAAAATTAATTTGTATGGTAGTTAATATTATTTGGCTTGTCAAAATAAAATTCCAAGTACCTTGTGATTAATCCAAATCACTTTAAGCAAATCAAAATGAACAGCTTAGCTGTATTTGTTAATGAAAACGATATAAAATTTTTGTTTTTCAAGCAAATTTTATTATTTTAAATGAAATTTGTCTAAAAAAAATGTAAAATTGTAAAGGTTTAAAAATCGTAAAAGTGAATAAACAAATATATTTGCGTTTATTTTAGTTAGATAGAACATTAATGTTTGCTTAACAGAACAAGAACTAAAATATGTATGAATCCCTACATTGTTATAAATATAATTTTGCTTTAATTTTAACGGTAATGAAACATGTATATACTTTAAAATTGCAATTGAGGTCGGAAGGCATGCATATTGTGTCATAATCATATAGATTGGGAAAATACTGATAATGCTTTTACAATTTAATAATTTTTCTAAAATTGTTTTAGTGTCCACATATCATTTTTCTTGCGCAAGAATGAAATTTATTAAAGGCTTACAAATCAACTTTATTTTCTTAAAACCTTTAACTTTCTAGTTAAATGTTAAATGAAGTCGTTGTTTTGATTTATGGAAAGATTTTGATAATCAATGTGTACGTATTATTAATTGTTACTAGTAGTGCACATAATACCGTGAAGGAGGTTGGAAGAGAGCCTACGGTGTAGTAGTAGACGAAAGTATCTTATTGTAGACGCAATCTTCGATAAAGTAGCAAACTAAATTAAAATATAGGATGTTGCAGCGATTAGTTACTAACTGTAAAAATTAATATTTTTCTGATCTCGTAATACGCATTCAAGTAATTCAACATATAATCAAAGTACTTTATCGTTTATAATAATACTACATAAATATTCAGTAACATGTATATAATTTAATTTATTTCTGCAGCTGTAAATTGACTAAACATTGATAAGAGGTAGCTAAAATTTGTTCTGATAAAATATTTGTTCATCGCTACAACTAAATATGTTTAATTAATTGAACTTTAAGAAAGTATATTTATATTCTGCGTAATTGTTATTTAACAAGTCAAAAACAATTTATGTATTTTCTGTCGCTGTTTCAATTATTAAGTTCTTTGTATTCAGTTTTAAAAATGTGAATATGTACAGTTCTTGATATCTACAGTTATATCGGTTTGTTTAGAATTTAAGAAGGCAATTTTAAAAATTTACCATTGTATTATATTTATATGTTGATAATATATTTGAAAATATTAATATAAATAAATAAGGCAAACGTACTGAGATTATGAATAAATCATTGGTTTTTATTCTTAACATATTTAAACTCTATTTGATTAAAACGAATAAGTTTATAATAAATTTATTCTTCTATTCTATTCTATGCTATTCTAATAAATATTTCATATAATAAACTAAATGTCATATTTTCTAAAGAGAAAAACAACCTCGTTATTTTTGTCTTAGTATGAATATAGTCGTCAATTCTAAAATATATCCTTTCTTTCGAATATCATAGTAAGCATATAATAATTTCAAAAAGTTTCTATCAAAAATTGCATCAATATTAACTTATTGAAAAAAAAGAACTATGAAACTGATATAAAAGAGGTCATGTTTAACACAGGGTATCTGAATCTTATTTTTTATCTATTGTACATCCCTTCGATCTCTCCAGCCTATATTCATTGTTTTCCTTACCGTTACTGTTTTTTTAAAGATCCTATTTAAGTAACCTTGACCATTGTTTCACAATGTTTCGCCATTAAGATAGAGGAACAAAAGAGAAATAACGTTGACTACCCAACCACGTCCAAAACAAAACGATAAAAGCAATGAGACAGATACAACGTAGAAGAGATCTCAACTAGTATAAAATCTACGTTTTCGTTTCTTCGCCATAATCAAATACTTCTGGAATTTTCAGCATGTCTCTCTTTTTTAAATATGTGATTAATGTTCTTTCTTTTTATAAAAAATTCTCAAAGACTTAAAAATTTTATGTAATTATGTAATTAAATATGAATAATCTGTGAACAAAATTTTTAATATCATATTAGATATTCTTATTGTAGCAGGTTATTTAAATATTTTGTTATAAATTAAATAAATTACAGAGGGCTTAATTAAAAGGTAATCAAATAAAAAAAACAAGTATTCATATCTTTTATAAAATACATATGTTTTTAATGCGATTACATTAAATCGGCAATCAACTCTAAATGATTAGCATTTAGTAAATAAATTTATTAAAATATAATATTCTTTATTTTGAATTTATAAGTAATACAGAATTTGAAGCGTGTACCTTCAAGATTTGTTACTAGATTTTACATTTTTTTAACTGAAAGGTTAAAAATGTAATATAAAATTCTTTTATGAGAAATCTAGAAAAAATATAACAGACTAATACTTTTTTACATAGATACGTAAATAAATACAAATGTAGTAAAATTTTTAATACATAAAATGATAACAGAAATAGTTTCGTACAGTGAATGCATTCAGAATACTTAAGAAATTGAATAAGAGATACAAAGTATGGAGCAGCTTTAATAACTGCTGCCCGATATAATTAAATAAAATGTTTACTTTTAGTGTATATACTAATAACTATATTAAAATTATTATCTCCAAAATTAGCATCATAATATTAATATACGTTTGAGCATATATGGATGCTTTATATGCAAATATCAAGGTAAGTTGAAGATTATTATACTGTTGAGTATTATACTTAACAAAAGTTTATACCACTGTCACTAAACATTTAATGAAGTTGACAGCAATGGAAAAGAGATACAGATCTAGTTGAAAAATTATAGAGTTTACAATTCGAAGCTTTTAATTAAACAATATGTATAGATACTTTTTCTTAATAAAAGTTCAAGGAATTTTAATTTTAAATAAAGAAACTGAATTTATATTTTTGAACGTATAGTTTATATTTTTATTTATTACAAAATGATTCATTAACTACATTAATTAACTATTTTAATTTTTTATAATTATATATAAACTTAATTTTATAATTTTTTATAAAATGAGAAAAGTTTAACAAGTCTGAAACTTTCTAACTCTTGCATTTATACAATTTTGAAAGTACTTTCTTTTTTACTTTACTACGATTTGTTTTTTAATCTTAGATTTTTATGATTTTTTTAAACAAATAGTAATATTATCAAAATTTTGATGTATTATTTTTTCTTATCTTTAAAAAAGTTTACACAATTTTCTGAATAGGTTTCGGTTTACCAAACTCCCGGTCAAGCTTCCATACAGTCCCGAGTCATCACTATCGACGTACTATTTATGACTTACAAAAATTTAATCCCAAAAACATAATTATTTGTTTTTTTCTGTCTATCGGACAATACTAACGACCCATAATGTGTATAATTACTTTGTACGTATTCAGGTTAAATTACTATCCAACCATTTATTTTATTTATTACTTTCTCTAATTGGAATACAGATTAAACAAGAGAAGTGTCATTATCTTAAATTTGTCGACTAAAAATCTTCCCGTAAAAAGTTTTTATAAGCCATTGTTCTATCCGCATCCTAATAAATGCATTTGTAAATCAACAGATATTTTTCTATTGATAATTTTTATCCAATTTTCTGCATGCACGCGTGTACAAATATATTGTTTTCGATTCTTGATTTTAACTATAATTTTAATAACTTTCTACGTGTATATAAAATTATATTTTTGTGTATAAGATAAATAAAATTTATACTAGTTTTAAAAAGTTTTAAAAATAATTTGATAGTAATTTAAAACAGTTTTTTCATGACTTGAATCTAAAACAAAAGCTCAACGACTTGTATAATTACATAAAGTACTTTTATTTGTTATTTTAATATTATTTCAACTTAAATAAAATGATAAAATTTGATGAAAAATTTTATTTTCATTTTTAGGAAGTTCACCCTTTCAAAATTCTTGGAGTAACGTAAATTCAGAAGACTTGTTTAATTTAATTTATAGAAATAATTTGTAAACGTTATTTTATTAATAGGTAAAAATTAGTATTATTTATTAAAACCTACTCAATTACAAATGAATTGAATAAATTTCTACAAATGAAGATTTTGACAATTACGACTTGTAACTTTTTCATATACATTAAAAGTTATATTATTTGTTGTTAAAGGACAAGTGAGTTACAAATATATTTTTTAATTTATTTTTATTAGTGGTCTGTATTTCATTTTGCATTAATTTTGATGGTTACTTGGATGACCAAATAAATTTGTGTATCAATTGCTAGGTAGCTATTTAATTAATTTTTGAATAACATAAATTATATAATCTAATTTGATTATTCTAATACGGATATATATATATATATAAGATAAATATATATTTTTTAATATTAAAATTTATTTATGAAAGTATTCTCCACTATTTAATATTATCTTTAATTTTAGTAAGTTTTATACTTTTATAAATGTTACATATGAATGTTCATACATTAATATTTTTTTAATTATCTAAATAAATATTGTAATTAAAATAAACATCTAAATATAATTAATTAAAATTTAATCATAAAAAATTTTTGTTTTTACTTAATAAAGGAATAATAATATAATATTTTATTTACGTATATTATATCATTATAATTAATAAAATAACTAAATTCTATATTTAAAATTTCAACAAAAAAATTATTTTGTAAATTATTCCTATTTTTAGACTAAACTAATAACTATTTTCATTAACAATACTTTTTTTTAATGATTTCTGGATGATACTTATGATACTAATGAAATTATGAACTTGCAAATAATAAATTATAAATTGGAAATAAATTAAACATAAATTAAATAAATTAATTAAAAATCTTTATAAATACATATAATGAATATAATTTTATCAGTTCGGAATGTAATTATATTTATATATATGTTAATATAAATCAGTGAATTTATTAAATAAATCCATTTATATTATTTACATACAATTATCTTACATAATTTAAAAAATACTGTTTTTTATTGTAAAAATATAACTCTTATGTAATATGTAATTCAAAGAATTAAATAAATAAACCATGAAAATCTAATAAAAAATAATCGTACAAATAACAGTTACGAGTTTTATACACGTACATTATTTTAAAATTTAATTGATAGTCTACATTTCAATACAAAAATATAATCTTCGAAATTATATTTATAATGGTTTTAAGTTTTATTTATTTAGAATTTTAATAGTAATACTACGATTATTAACAATTATTAAATTTAATATTTTGTAAAAAAATTCAATGGACTATAACCACCCTTACAATAATTGTTATTTACAATTAACTATAGACCCAATAAATTCACTTTGCTGATCGGGTTCCATATGTACGTCAGCTTCCTATTAGTTTAATCTTATTTGATTATATATTTTTACAGATAATTTATTTATCGACCAATTTTTTAAGGCTCATGTACATCTTTTTCGTGAAATATAAATGTATAAATAAATATAAATGTTTATATTTAATATAAAAATATAAATAAAAATATATATAATATAAAATTATGACAATTCAACATAAACATATTCAATGCTTATTCGATAGAGAATAAAAAATAACGGAGAGGGAACGTATTGTTCAGAATTTTGTCAGTAGTAAGTTAGCAGTGCTTTATTAAAAAGAAATGCGTGTGATCAAATATGTAAAATAACTAAAAATAGTACAAACACAAAATAGACTATTTTGATAAGAGAAAGTACATAGCTAAATAAAAATTATACATTAACGGCAATCGATAAAAAAAATCAATTATCTCTATAATATGCTACATTTTAGGTGCATAAAATGCTACAAATGAGAAAGCTCTTAAAAAGGTTCTATGTGTAAGTTGATTTTATCGTGATGTGATATGACATAGTATAAATTGTTGTATGAAGAGTTTGTTTAGTTTTAGATTAATTAGCACTGCGACGTATACAGCAAACCATGAATAATATCTTCAGATAATGTGTTTCATAACAAAATAATTTATTTTGCTATGTTTTTCTCAGAATTGACGTTTTTCGATGCATGGCGTGAACTCGCGTTCGCCGGGGAAGTCCTAACATTCCTTTAAAAAGCGACACAGGCCAGCTCACGTGAAATAATTCTCACACCATTCAAGACGCTCATAAGGAGCGGTCGTTGGTGGGAGAAAGAGCTCGCCTTTATAATCATAATAGTCATATAATCATAAGATTATATTGTACAAAAATGAGAAAAAGCCATCCCTTCTCCCAATATTTTAACCAAGAAAAATAAGTTGTAGAAATAAACGACTGCTAAAATAGAGAAAATTATTGTAAGAAAGGGGCCCTGAAGAAAGATTTGTCACATGCGTTTGAACTCTTATTTTAAACTTGAATAATACATATATATATATAAATTCAATTTCAAATAATTCATTTTGCTTCCTCAAGAAAAATCAAAGACTGAAGGATTTGATATTATTTTTAGTTATTTAATTATTATGATAAGATCATTGCGTGAACAACTTGTAAAAATTGGAATAAAAACATTCTTGAACATAATTAGTTCATTATAAACTAGTTCTAATTTTAATATTATTGTCTTTGGATGATACGATAATTACTGATATTGATTTAAATATTTATTTTTCAAATTATTCAATCAAATAAAAAAAAGTATCCTACTGAATAGTTTCAATATAAAGAGAATGAAAAATTATATCCACTATGTTTATGTGCGTAAAATAGATATTTCCAAACAGTATAGGTCCAAAACAAAAAATTAGACTATAAAAATAATACTTGTATGCTAGGATAATTCATGTTATATAAAATATAATAAAGAGAAAAGTATATTCATTTTATTATACAAAAATGTCAATTTTTACTACCGATTAAATTCAAGTATTATAAAGCTCTCTTCGAAATAATAAATTTTATTTATTTGTCGACTGAAGAAACTGTATATAAAATGTATATAAACTGTTGATAAAATGTAAGAGGATTCATTTACATATATATATTGTGTGTGGAAATTTATTTTAATTAGGATTTATCAATATCATTTATTGTTTAAGGACGAAGCTAATTGCTTAAAAATCTGCTTAAACTAACGTGTTAAAAATCAAATTCTATTTGAAAGCCTGTATTCATTATTAATAGGCATAAGTCTTAAAATTTAATAAGATATTAATCACAAATAATTTAATGTTGTACTACAATACAAACAAAATCTGAAATAATTAATAAGATGATGAATAATAATAACATACAGTCACTGCTAAGTATATCTGACATTAATTATTGAATTCTCACAAATTTTCATCAAAAACGCAAAGTAACGTAGTTTGTTAATCGGAATTTTTGAATTTAACAAAATTATAATAATAAATTTATCATTTGAACTTTTATATTTAGTTAACAGGTACTGTGCTTTTTTATAATATTTCTATTACTTAGGAAAAAGTTAAGACAAATAATTGTAATTCCAACAATTTAATAACGCACTTATTTTGATATAAATTACATGACGATATAAAGTATAATGTAAGTTAATGGTTTAATTCAATATTTAATAATTTTAAATACTAATAATTTTTTAACATTTAATATTAACAATTAATTAATTTTATTTTAATATAACTGAGGATGTTTCACAATCATTAACAAATCTTCCAGTGTATACAGTTTCTTTTTTAATAGTTACTTTAGACAAAATTCATATTATAATAATCAACTTTATTTGTTTGTATTATTCAATTAAAGCTTCAACTATTTATATTTCTTATATCAGGAAATAATATCTTCAGAATATTTAATAATAACAAAATTAAAAGTTAAATTTTTTCTTAATACACATATCTCGAATTAATTTATATAAAACTAATTTTAATATAAATCTTTAAATTGAATATATTTCAATAAACGATCAAGCGGCATAAAAAGATATCCCGTGTTGAGATATTATCAGTCCCTATATTGTACTTACTTTAGAGATATAAGTTTGGGAAAGGGGGGAAGGGTTTGTAAAAATAAAATACAGCAGTTTCACTACCAAATATATAAAACAATTTATTATCTAGTTAACGGCATAAAAATCCTCCTTCCACTGGGAGCAGGAAAAAGCCTTTTAAATACAATTATCTTCCTTAATCTAATTTATACAATAAACGCAGACGCTCGCGGATAGGATCCTCGGCGCGAATAGAGAGCTCTTTTACATTAGAATAGTTTTGTACGGAGCGCAATGAACCGTGGCCTGACTCTTTACCTGTGGCTAATTTCTTCGTCAGTGGACTTTGACCTTGCCTCATACTGGGCTAGGTAGGCGTGCCCCAGGTATGCCTAATGGACATACCTTGGTAGTCTGATAGCAAGGCTTCTCAAGAAGTCGTGTATCTTGAGCCTCAAGTGTTACACCAACACACTTCCTGGGTGAGCTAGAAGCTCCTATACACTTCTATGTGAGGTGATAACTCCAAGTGCCACTTCAACAACCACGAAATCTCGAGGATATCTTCCGACTGACTCTCTCGCCCTTGTGACTTCTAGCTTCCTTACTGATAAAAGCAACACCTTTGTTTTCGTTAAATTTCTACTTATTCCCTACGTAATTAATTTTAAGATGCCTTATTACTAATGCTCTATGTAATAGAGCCTTAACTCCGCCCCTTTAGTGCGATAGGAGATAAGGGACAACATTCCTGAACATCCCGTTGTTGGTGAAAATTTTCATTAATACCTAATTTTGCAATGCATTTTAATAGTGTTAATTTTGTAATAAATTTCTTTCTATTTTAAACTTATGAAAACTATGTTTGCATTGGTATTAGTAAATGTGTGTTTTATAATTAATATATAAAGTATTATGTAAGTTATAATTAATAAATTAAGTATTAATTATGAAATACTTATTTCACATAATTTTCAAGAATATTATTAATAAATGAAAATTAAGTAATATACTATTTGCTATTGCTAAATGGAAATAAATTGTAAAGAACAGAATGGTCGAAAAAGTTTACTAATCGGAACATTTTCGTAAATTATCTACTATCCTTATTATGCATTTGTTATCAAATTTACTTGGAACTTTATATCTATATTAGTAAGAATCAATGCGCTGACCTTCAAGAGTTGCTTGTATCTGTTGATTGCATAATACGTAATTCGTTTACTTACAGGTACTGCAACGGGATATTGAATCGCATGGGCGTATTGTATGCTCGGTGGTGAAACTAGGAGAACGAGTTGCTAGACAGAAACACTGTCTAGATCGACAGCTGAAACAGGACCAAGATCAATATTATCGACGTCAGCAAGCTCTTAGGATAGCCAATTCTCTTGAGCGACGTTGGCATTTGCTCTTTTTGCGCGCTCTCGAATGGCAATGTCATATCGAGGCACTCGCAGCGCGAGTTCGTACGAAGGTGATTATTTTTTTCAAATGTAATCATACCGTATATAATCAAAGAATTTTTTCCAATCTTATTCTTTATTAGTCAAATTACGAAAATGCTAAATTCATTCTAGATAGATTAAGTTCATTTTGTAAACGAACAGTTTTTATCTACTAAAAATTGATATTAATCAATAATTATATTATTAAAATAATTTCTAACGTCTGATAATCGTTACATTGTACCATATCTGAAACATATCTGAAAACGATAAACATTTTTTTCTTTAACTATAAAAATAAATACATTATGTAAGATAAATGTATTTGTCTTATTTGAAAAATATAACAAAAAGAATAAACAGGAAAGATAAAATTCGTCTTCATTAGAATATTTAAAAAAGATTAAAATTTTTAAAAATAATTTAAAATTACGGTACTATAACGTCCTAGAAAACCTAACTACTACCAATTTTGTAGAACTTGATTTGCGCATAAATTTATGATTGCTAGTTAGAAATAAATCAATACTCTCTGTATTGATCATACATATCACAGGTAATACAATTCTAAACAATTCAATTTTATTCAATTCTCAGCAGGATTCCATAAAAATGGTCCTGAATTATTTCTTAACAGTTTTTAATATGCTGTAATATCGCCACGTTTTCAAACTTTCTAAAATACACTAAAAATAAAGAAGTAAGTCTTATGGTCTAATCTTTAATTTATAGTTAATAGCAATGAAGATTTCTAAAAATAGTATAAGTTTGAAGGAAGAGGGAACTACTATTTAATATTTTTATAGTGCTTTTCTAATTTTTATAATAAACTACAATTACTAAACTAAACACTATAATTACTAAATTAATAATAAAAAATACTATTTCTATTTATTTATTTTTATAAATCATAAATTTTATTTAAATTGTAGATATAAAATTTTCTAATGTAGTTTATAGATATTACTGATAATTTAATATATATAATCAATAAATTGATCAGTGATTTCATTTTTAAAAGTTTTAGACTGGTGTTATGTATTCAGGTTAAAGGTATTTAATAATTTAATAATTTAAAAAAATTTAATAATTTATATTAAAGTGATTTTATTGATTATTGATCATGATTTCATGATTTATAATATTGATTTTCCATTGTTTTTATAATTATAATCCTGCGCGTGTGTTTAATAAAGAAATTTTTTTCAATTATTTATATAATTAGCAATATTTTATCGTTATAATACAGTTCGTTTTTAATATATAGACATAATAATAAAATATAAATTTAATATTCTTTTTCCAGTTTATTAAATTGATGGAATAAAACTAATTGTTATTTAAATGAAGTTTATTAAACATTGTAACCCTGCTGTTTTATCTATTGTATTCTCGATTCATTTTTCCGATTATTTTCGATTAAAGTTCATGTACTTTTCTAACTTCAAGTTCACATGCTTCTATCTACACTTAATTACAATGAACAAGATCATAAACATTAAATTTCATGTTCAATATTCGAAGCTCATTATTTTAAATTTTTAACCTAACTAAACTTAGAATACTCCGTAAGTGTCTATATTTTATATAACTACCAATGCTATAAGTTATATACATATAAGTTGTATACTTTTTCACCGTTTCATTTTTCTGTGTGCATTCTCTCATTAAATATTACACCTAAATTAAGGAAATTGTAATCTTGAATTACGTGTTTATACTTCTATAATAAACAATTAATAAGTCTAAAACAAGAATTACTTATGGTAAATAGAATTTTTCTACTTTGCCAATTTTTTTACACATTTGTGTCTGTAATTATGTAAGTGAAATTTTACAGTGGTTAAAATGAGCTTAAGCAACACGCTATGACTATTCTTATTCTATTTCGGCAGCATAAGGCTACAAATGAACTCCTATCTATTTATCCATATAACGTTAGTGTGTATACTGCTACTGATATGCATACATTTAAAAATGATAGTATTAACTGTACTATTAATCACCTATAAAATGCAACCTTATATTTAAATTACTGAAATAAATTTGTTTATATAATGATATGAAAGATGCATTTTATGTCCAATTATACAGATATTTAAATTCTCAATATAAAAAATTATCGAGGATGATATTAATTACTGAAATTTTGTTTTTAATATGAATAAATTTAATATTAAATTAAATTTTTATTACATATATATTTTTACATATTATAACATATTTAATAGTTTATATTATTTTACTGGTATAACATTTTCAAAATAAATATTTTATTAAATTTCTTCAATTTTTCAGGAATTAATAGTTTTTTAGTATATAATTTACCACTAATTGAGTGTATCTCATAAATCTTGTGAAAAGTAAAATATTAAAATCATTTATTGTAAAATTCATAAATTATTCATTTCATTTAAATTAAGTTAAATGCATTAATTTATCTCAAGTGCAATTGTTTATATTTTTTTTTAAGTTAAAAAAATAATATAATAAAATATTATAATATAACACTGAGGAAATATTAATTACATAAAATGAATATCTAATACTGTCATAAATTTTAATTTGAAAAATTAAATTTGTAAAATTTTTTGTTCTGTACTAACAAATTAAAAAACAAACATTTTATTTCTAGTATATATATTTGTTAAACAAATTGAATATTGAACTTTCCATGGCTCAACTAAAATGAATAATAGATGTACATTAATAGAAATTGAAACATATCACTCTTGAATCTTGCTCTTTACTGAATGCTCTAATGAAAGCGTTGCCTTGAGAAGTTTACTCTTATTTAAGTGTCTTTTTGTTATTCAGTTAACAGCGAGTCATTGCAGCAGTGATAGTGACGACGAGGAACCAGTAATAAAGCAACCACGACTCAATCATCGGTTCTCTCCGAATAAATCTGCGGGTTCATTTATATCTCAGGACGAAAATAATTGTAATTTGAGAAAACGACGTGTCTCGTTGCGTATGAGGCGTCAGCTCAGGACAAGGCCAGAGTCCAGATCTTTATGCATCATCTCCGATAGCCATTCCAATATTAAGTACAGCAGTCCAGTAAAGATAATTGAATCATCTTACAGATCTGAACTTTTTGACGTTCCATCCGGGATCACATATCATGATGAAGAATCGTACTTTGAGGTCGGTTAATGATTTTTTCTTTAGTGAATCTTTGAAAACGATTTAATTTAATCTATGACATTTTATATGTCTTTCTTTATTTTTATGTATATGCTTCTATTTGGATAAAAATTCAATTAAATTACCAAGTTATAGGAGTAGATAAATTAGATATACGCAAGAAAGTCAACATACATGTATATATAAATTTAGATATAAATTAATTTGTGAAATATATACAACCTTTTTTCTGTT
Organism: Ceratosolen fusciceps; assembly: GCA_018883505.1. NCBI lineage: Eukaryota > Metazoa > Arthropoda > Insecta > Hymenoptera > Agaonidae > Ceratosolen > Ceratosolen fusciceps. The sequence continues at coordinate 1,463,385 of RCIC01000034.1, read as the reverse complement.
TAATAAATAAAAGATCTCTTACATAGCCATAAATTTAATCTAGCTTTTTAAGCTAGATCAAAAGAAATAATAGTTGAAAGTTGTTTAGCTGTTTTTTCATTTAAAATAAATATTAATTTATATGCTGAAAAAAGTATTAAAAATGCTTTACTACAAAAATAAAACAATTTTTTCTTCGCAAAACCGATAATTATAACTAGATTACACTAATTTTATTCCAGAAAATTTATGAGCATAAAGTCAAAACCTTTAAATCATATCAATTATGATTAAATATGTTATTTATAAAATAAATAATAAAAATAAAACTCATTTGTTAATACATTTTTATAAAAGACTTAAAACATCTTGTATAAAATATATTATTTTAATCAATATTGTTACTAGATTCGATTGAAATTAAATTATCTCTTTAAATACAAGTACCCTATATCTTTTAAAGAAATATTTGGATTTCCAGGACAATATCGACAAAGTGTGTATTATGAATGTAAAAAACGAGAAAATCCCTAACGACACAAAGCTATACTCTTCAAAGAGGCATTTACTCATCAGATTCAGTGACCAGGGTACAGAAGCAGATATTGAGGAGGGTGAATTAACTGAGGAAGAGGTAGATATATCATTAGAAAACAGTAAGAGTCAGTCGATCATGACTCTAATTTCAGACTTGATGCCACCGACAACAGTCGATGAAACGTACATCCGCATTGGCAAGCTAGAACCGAACAATACATCTGCGAATGATAATATTAAACGTCGTAAGATGAATGTTGACGAGTCTGCTCTTTTTAATACGTGAGGTTCTTTTAATTTTCATTATTTGCAATCAAATTAATTTTTATAGTAAGCTATAAGTGTAGTATGCAATTTCATGTTTGATTAATACTTTCTGATTCAAAATAATAAATCTTTGAATAAATTAATAGTTAGTAACAAATTAACGTAAATATATAAATGTATGCTTTTGGATATTAAATTTTCCACAAATTTCAAATAGTTTAGTATATAAAATTAATGTATATAAATTAACAATAATTATTTAGTTATAATTTAATGAATATTACATTCATACAATAAAATTAATTTTCTTATTTTTCTCTTGGACAAACATTAATAATAAAGTATAAACTTTTGTTCGAAATAGATAAACTATATATACATAATTTCATGTTTTAATTATATTTTTTATTTAATTAATTTTAATTATATATTTTTTATTTAATTAATTTTAATTATATATTTTTTATTTAATTAATTTTAATTATATATTTTTTATTTAATTAATTTTAATTATATATCTTTTATTTAATTAATTTTAATTATATATTTTTTATTTAATTAATTTTAATTATATATTTTTTATTTATTTAATTTTAATTATATAATTTTTTAATTATGTCTGAATATTTTTGTTTTCATATTTAAATACAAATACAAAAAAATATTATTCTTAAAAGTATTAATTAAAAGTATATGCACAAAAAATATGGTAGCTACATTGTCATTTTTTATTTATATATTTTTACTATTTATTAATCTATAAATAAATTAATAAATAATTTATATATTAATAAATTTTTTTTAAAAATTTTAAATAAATGTTATTGCAGTTCTAATCGAAAGTCTAAAAATTGTGCTACATTTTACTTTAAACATATGGATACGGATTCAGAGATTGATAGTCATGTAAATAACGATACTATATTAGATGATTATAATCAGTTTCATCGCGGGCTTCAACATTCGGTAGTCGCAGATGAATCTTCTGAAGAAGAATGGACCTACACTTCTGCACGTATTGATACGAAGCCACAACAACTTAAGCCGAAGAACGTTGGTGTTAAATTATGCTTAGATTTCAATGCACTAACGGTTACTGCGACAACGATGATGAGCGACAACAAAAAAGATAATAATGTACATAGTAATACTATAGAAATACCTAATGATTGCACAGAAACTGAACTCCAACATAATCAGGAACAAGATAGAATTGATATTAATAATAGTGACGATGATCGCATCAATACTAAAGACTGTATTGAAAAGCTCATCAGAGAGGTGAATTATTATTTACGTAGTCTTAATTATTATCTAGAAAATGCTTGATTGACGATAATAGCTTTGATATAAATTATTTAATGAAATTGGTATTTTTATATACTTATTAATACAACAAATATTTTTACATCAATATATAAAGTTTTTAACACATTTTACGTTCAATTATGATGGAAATATGTAGAAATAAACAATTAAATTTTAATTCTTTAAAATAATATATTTACAAAATAACTAATATTTACTAATAAAAATTGTTATGTACTATTTTAAAAAATATTCTTGAATTAACATTTACGTAGATATAAATCATAACATGAAATAAGCTACAATTTCAATAAATCTTATAATACAAAAAAATTGATATTATTTAAATAATTATTTATCTTAAATCGCTTAATTATAATTTTTAATCTTTCTCAATTTTAAATAGTTTATTAATCATGTAAGATTAGCGAATCAAATAATGATACTGTAAATTTAATTTTCTCGTAACTGATTTATTATTTAAATGAAAAAAACAGTTATTTTCAAAAACTATATATTGCTTCAGGTAGAAAAATTGGTACGTGAAGAAGGTAAAGTTGCTGGAACTGTGCCGTCACTTATCTTTGATGAAGATAAAGACTTTCTAAGACCTCAAAACCATCGAGCTAAATATACGAGAATTAAAGAATGGTTGGCACTCAATTCAGCGCTGTGTAACAAAAACAAAAACGCTTCACAAGTAAGTTTTTCTTATAGATTTTTATGTAAGTGTTGGAAAATTTTATATTTATAATGTAAGAAATTTTAATAAAGAACTTACATATTCTCCAATTTCCAAATATCAAATAAGTATAGTTATTTCCAATTTCCATCCTCCAATTTCCACATTACTAAATACGTATAGTTTTCATGAATTATAGTGAATATTATTTATAGTCAACATTACTAGTATAGTTTATAATTGAAAGTTCTAACATTTTGTATATATTTTTTTTCAATTCTTGATAATTAAATATGAAGAATATTTGTCACATTTTTTCATTAATTTACATTTTTTGTTCGGTATAACTCATTTAAATAAAACTTCTGATTTTTTCATCTATATAAAATTTTATTTTAATTATAAATTATTTAAGTAATGTAATTTAAATGTAATATAAGTTTTGTAATACAATTTTTATTTTTATCATTAAGTCAGTATCATTGATGATTAATTGCAAACTTTTGCAACTTACAATTGCAATGAATTACATTTCCATGTGTGCATTAATTACCTTTAAAAAAAGTTAAATACTTCTTTATCAATGTTAATTTTATTTTTAAATGATTGGCCTACCAATTTGATTACTATTAGTGTACATAATATAAAGATCTAATCTAAAATGATTGCGACATTAAAATAGGAAAAATGTAAATTATATAAATTATTTCAAATAACTTCTTTCTTAATTTAAATAGGACCACCAATGAAGGTATTTTGATTAATTTCGAAAATAAGTGTAAAAGTTAATATATTGTAAAATTAAATATCTAAATCTGCTGGATTTTAGTATTGTATGTTGACGGCTTCGGAGACACTAGACAGTTGTGACGCAAGCGGCGAATACACGTCCGGCGAATCTGACGCTGAAAAACAATCGGAGACATCCGAAGAAGAAATACAAAGTAGCGTGGTCACCTGTCGTACATTTGATGATATCGATCTACTAGTTTCTCAAGCAAGCTCTACAGAAATTTTGAAGGATGATGAGGAAGAGCTGTTAAGCGAACGGAACTCTATTTCTAGAAGAAACTTTCCTTTAGACGCATGTACTCCGAAGGTAGTGTTACGTTCGAAGCGAAAGTGCAGTTATGATTCGCGACCGTGGAGTGTCTCCTGCATTACGCAGATTAGAAAACGAGCAAGTTTTGAAGCTGAAGACAACAATCCTATCTCCCAATTCTCGATATCAGAGACTGCATTGCATCAGCTGGTTCGAACGTCATATACCAAATCGGCTTTACTCGATTCTGCGTCAGTATTTGTATTAAATCTCTAAGTTTTCATTAATGCATTTGCTTAAAAACATTTAGGTTTTTTGCAGAAAGAAAAAAACCATATATCATTTAAACTTCGTTAAAATTTTCAATAATCTATTTTAAGGACAATTACAATCTTTTATTTTAATATTTTGCTGAGTATTTTTGTAATAATATATTAATATTTATAATATTACTTTATTTAAAATTACTTCATTTTTAATTATTATTTGTATAATTTACACTTTAGTCATTGAAATCTAACATCTATGTGACTATATTTTTTAGTTCAAATTATTTTATTATTTGAAAAATAAAATTTTCAAAATATTTAATTATAAAATAAAACATCTTGAAGATAAATATTGACATGCTGACTATTTTATTTTATTTTCATATCACTTTATAGAGAGCCACGAGTAGTTTTTAATAATATAACTTCAGCACTGTTGGATGAAACTACATTAGGACATAATATTCATATTGGAAAAAATAGCTCACTGCGTCGCAAAAAAAATAGACTTCGTAAAAAAAATTTGGTAAGAAATTATTATTCGTTCAATATTTTTGACTCTAATTTATAATTGGAATTTAGAAATTAACTATAAATAATAAATTTTTACTTATACAGGACTTTTAAAATATTCTACAATTAAAAGCATATAAAATGTTTATGCTATTAATTTTAAAATAAGTGGTTTAATAGTATATTGTAATCCTTTTTATATCAATTAATAGTGATTTAGAATATATTATTTTTATGAATTTATGAAATTGTTGAAATACAATGTAATTTTATAATATAGAAATGATATGTTTGTTGATCTACTACAAGAATATTAATCTTATTTTAATGTATAGTATATTGATGTAATAATGACAGTTAATGCTACTTTAATAAAAGTGTTTATGAAATTTATCGTACAATTCATATAATTTATAAAGTGCTTATAACTTTTATTTTTATTTTTGTATTCAAGGGCCGTAAGAATGATTCTGGTTCAGATAGTATAAACATCAATAATCAACGTTCAGATATTAACGATGAAATGAGTTTATGTAACAATGTTGCATCACGATCAAATCGTAAACCTATTAATGGTCGTCAGATTCGTTCATCTCGTGCTACCTCTACGACAATGACAAGTACAACAATGACCACAACGACTACAATTCAAACACTCGTAAAATCAGGCTCATTTTCGGGCTGCAACACACAACGAGAAAGCTGTGAACGTACACTTAACAATGATCCGCAACCAAATTATGACAAGCAATCACATTCTTGCAGTACTTCTTCATCATCCACAGAATCTAGAAAATTTGTAAAAAACCTTTTAGACTGCGGTAATTCTGCGTGTGCTGAACTTATTTACAGCAACTATGGTGATAATACTATCATCAACAAGCAAATGCATGTGGCACAATATAATGCCGGTGATAGTGATACAGAAAAGAACAGTCTTGGCAATAACTCCTTCTCTGAACAAGCTTGGGATAACTATCAGGTATATATATTTGATAATTTATCCTAATATGTTACTTTCATTTATTTATAAACAGTATTTGACATTTTTTGTTATGTTTAATTTAGTTTAATTATTTAGTATAATTATGTTATAAAACTCTGCGATTCAGTAGCCAAAAATAATTTGGATAATTGAATCAATAATGAGTCATTAAATATAAACTCATTGATAATTTTCAATAATATATTTTTTATTCATAATAGGAGAAATACATGAGTGAACCTTACAGTGAAGCTGTAGATATAGAAACAGCAACTCGACTTCTAGAATTTGGTGACGATTATAGAAACTTTCTTGATAGTCAGTCAGACTGTGCTTCCAGTTTAAGCGCTGTTCATTACGTAAGTGTACATTTTATAAAGTATTTGTTTATATGTGCTCAATTTTATTGTGGTGCAACGAAAACTGTATATATAAATTATAAAGACTTAGTCTGTTTTAAAAAAGAAAAGTTTATTTTGTAGAATTTTTTCAGAATTATGTATATAATGAATTATAGCTATAGTCTATATAAATCTTAATTCCTGTTAATTGTTATTTACAACTGTTATATTTTTATACATTGAAAAAAATAGAGTAGCACAATATATTGAAGAATTTGTTTTTTTGTTAATTCAAAAGTCAAAATTACATTATATAAATTATATTATAAATATTATTTATAAAAAGTATTTGCATCAAAATGGAAGTAAATTTATAATCGTTATACAGATATTTTGAGTAGTATTTAAATATATAATAATCTTATATACAATATATGATTAAAAGACAATTAATTTTATTCAACAGAAGGGTAATACTACATCAGAAGACAGTGACAGTGATTCAGAATTAAAACGTTTGACAGAGACTTCACGCAGTCAACTTTTACTTTCAGAAGCTCAATATGGAACTATGACAGATAATAGCTTCGTATGTATTGCATTTAGAATATGTTTTACTTTGTTGAAGCTCCCTCAGAAAATATTTTCTCCACTTATTCGCTAAGTTCTTAAAACGACCTTAAATGATTACAACTTTTGGCATAGAGTTATAATGAAAATAATTCATTTCACATGTTTATTTTTCTTTTCATAAAATAATATGAATTTCACATATAATAATATTCTTTACAATAATAAATTATAGTTATATAGTAATAAACAATTAAAGTATAGATTTACATTAATTATTATTAATTATTTTAATTTGAAGAATATGACAATTAAAATAGTGGTTATCAATAATGAAACTTACTCTAGTCAAACAGTAACAATTCATGTCTTGCTATTTAATTTACTCAATTGAATAACTGCAAATATATTTTTGTAATTTATTTAATATATAAGTCTAACTACGTTGAAAAGCATATATTTTTATTGAACTTTTTTGAATTTTATATATTTGACTAAATATTATATTAAATTAGTATTATTGTAATATGTAAAATTGTGCGGGAAAATTATTTTTATATAAGATAATATATATCTGATCAAATATACAGTATAACAGGAAAACTAAACACATACTTAATTAAAAATAGAAGATATATAAAAAACAGATGAACTTATAGATGCAAGCTTTATATTTTCAGTTTATATTTTTTTAAAAATTGCTTAATAATGTTATTTATTATTAAATGGTCCATTAAAAGTATACAATAAACATTGTTTTTCAATTTATGTTTCTAATGCTATTTAAATTGTAATAATCCATCATATAATTTACTTAAAAAAGAATTCTTGAATGTACATATTAATAATACAAACTTGTCTATTTTTACGTAATCACTTGATATGTTTTTTCTTACATTAATAAATATTTAAAAATTAATAGTTTATTAAATAATGAAGTTCTTTATATTATATATAATTTTCGTACATTTAAAGTTAATAAGAGTATATAAAATTAATATTAATGTTAAAATTAATGTTACAGCCGTGTAACGTATCCTATATTAAAAAATTTCAATAAAATGTATATGTATATAAACATTTATTAAAATATATTAATAAATACAATAAATGGAATGCACACACTTTCATAGAATAATTGTAAGCACCTGAATTTCTTATTGTCATTAATGATACCGTAAGCAATTGTAAATTTATATTTTTTCTTACTATAACTATTTCAAAACATTTATTTGCAGCTTAATTGATATATTAATTATATTTGATTTAATATTTATGCATTTTTAAAAAAGCTTTTTAAATATTAATTTTTTAATATTTTTAAAATTAATATTATACTTCTATGTTTTTATATAATATTTACAATAAATTAAACATTAATTATAAAATCAGTTTTCTTATCAAGATTTGTTTTATTTTTATGTCCTATTTTCAATATACTGACATGAAAAATAAATGTTAGTAATAATAATTTGATACTTTAATAGTTAATTCGTTTAAATAAAGTGTATTAATAATTTTAATTTATAAATTTATTTTGATATATATATATATAATTAGCTTTGGCTGATTCATTTTCCATTAAATACCTCAATTTCACTATTTATATATATATATATATGTATAATTAACTTTTTAGGAAAGATATAGAAGGTAATTAATTTGTTATTAATTTGTTACTGTACATTTTTTTGTCATTTCTAATTATTTTAATTTGAATAAGATTTTCAAATTACCTTATTTTTATGTTTTTATACATTTTATATGGTAACTATAAATGAAAGAAACAGCTATAATTATAATTATGAAACTTTTTAAACCGTATAATTTATTAAATGTTATACTTATATATATTAAATGTATATTTATACATAAATATTATTATAAATATTATTATAATAACATATGAAAACTGTGATGGGTATTAAGTGAATTAAAAAGGTAATAAATAAAAATTGATCGGTTAACAACCAATTAACTCTTTCAATTACAGAAATGTTCTCTTTTTTTATCATACTAGTTATTGTATAATTTATATTTTTATTTTTTATCTTACAAAACTTGTTAAATCATTAAACCATTTTTATATTTTAAATACTAAATTTAAGTGAGTTTATGTAAATGGTTCTAATATTTCATTACAGATAGAATATTAGTTTATATATTTAATGTATTACAGGTAAAAAACTTAATTTTTATCAAATATATATTTTATTTTAATTCCCATATTTAGCACTTTAAAAAATAATATATTTTTACTTTATAGATCAAGCTTTGAGCTAAAACATCTATAGTTTTTTGGAAATTTCGTTTTATTTTATGCTAAGATGTGTCAAAGCAATAAATTTATTAGCTGTTTAGAATTACTGAATGTAAATAAATAAAAAACTGTTAGATTTATAGTCAATAGGCTTAAATCAATATTAATATATATATATATATATATATATATATATATATATATTTAATTTATTTTATAAAATATAAAACAGTTCTGCAGAAAAAGAATGGTACTTGGTTACAGCTGAATATCGTTGCTACAATCGCGATGCTATCATATTATGTTGTGTAATATTAAACGAATTTGAGTAGTATTTTTATACACATACATATATTTTCGTATTTGTAAATAAAAATCTAAAGTATTGTATGCAAAATATTTATAATTATCTGTATAAAAATCTTACAATTTACATAAAATCATTATTTTTCTAAAATCCCACTATTTCTTTAATGTTTAATTTAATTTTGCTTTTTAACTAATGCTTTTGCAAATTAAATTTTCCATGTAATACTTGATTATAGAAATAAAAACTCATCTAACGAAATTATTATTGTGAAAAGTGAATAATACTCAAAATACTGCTTTTATAATTTTACGTTTTCGCGAGCGCGCCCACGTACAGTTAATTCAAAAGAAGAAGAAAAATTAAGCGCCTGCATAACTTGTTTCAGAGTGAACTTAGACGGTTATGTGGTGAAAATATAAGGTGCCTGCGAGCTATATTGTCAGCGTGTAGTGCATCCCGTCACAGCAACAAAAATTATAAGCAGATACGTGGTAAGAATTTCACTCAATTTTGTGCTATCATACCTATTTCAAATAATGTATCAAATTTTTATATTTTTTTATTTTTTAATTATATTTTACTTAAAACTTCTTAAGCTTAAAAAAACAGATTTATATTTGTTTTTGTAACTTTTTTATATACTAGGATTGAGTTTTATTTTACGATGTCGGTAGCACACCTGCGTGAAAAATATTTTCATACAAACTCTAGAAATCATTCTACGGATTATAAACTATTTATTAATTAATTTATTACTTATTTATTATTATCTGTCTAAATATATTATTCTGATTATTATATTATTTCCGTGTTCTTTACTTATTTCTTTTACATTTGGTTTAATTTTGATTTTCTCTTTTTTCACATTTTTATACATCTTATTTTGTTTCTTAAGCTGTTTATTTCTATTATTTTACTCGATATGTTTTCAATATTAATTTAATTGAAAAGTACGAGTTAAATATGAAATATTTTTTACCATTCAGCATCCCAATGGTTTTTCTTTTATTATTATTTTTAATTATTATTTCTTTTATTATTATTCCTAAGAAATAAAAGCCATAGAAAAATAGAATGTGAATTTTTGTATGTAAAAATTAAATTGTGACATTAATTACGCTAATTTTAATATATCATTCACTAAATTTAATAATTTTATATATCTTTCATTCATGTACGATCTCATTAAAATAATTATTGAATGGTTCAATTATTTTCTAATATCATTCTCTAATTTTCGTATTTTAGTATCTAAATATTTATTAATAAATGAAAAAAAAACATAAAACTAATATTCTTTTAGAAAACTTGCCACAAAAATGAATTTCTTAAACCTTATTTAAGTACAATTTAAGTACAAAAAGATTAAAAATATATATTTATGTAAATTTAACATTTAATATAGATTTATTATAATATTAATTATTTAAATTAATCAAAAAATATAAGTACAAATAAAACTATTAAATAAATAGTAAATTATTATTATTTTTATAATTTTTTAACTAAACAATTTTAGTTACATACAATACGTATACAAAGTATATGTATAGCGAGATATAAGCATTACGAATTATGTACATAATTTGGAAATGTATTATGTACATATAATAAATATTGAATTTTAATCGTTTAGATTAATCTTTTGCGTTCTTTTACTGCTAGGCTTAATAGAAAGATGGGAATCTCTCTCGCTTCGAATTGAAGATGTACAGAAGATTAATGCTATTCATTATGAAATGGCAACCATGAAATTAGAATTTTGCACAGCCATAGAAAGATTGACTTCTCATCAAGTTGTTTTAGATAAACCGTACATTGTTGAGAATGGTATTAATAGCATTCAAGTAAGTGTATAAACATTAATACATAATAATACAAAATTCATTAAATAAATCGCTTCCTCTTTTTGAATGTGAAGAAATATTAAGAACCATTCGAAACATTTTTGCATATTTACGAATTTAAAAATTAATTTCTCAATATCAGATACTTGACAGAATACGAAAGTTTTATGTAAGTTATATTCTAACGATATATTTTATTTCGCTAAAAATAATTTAATGATAAGTAGATAAAAAATATAATAAAAGCCTAATATAAAAAATATTTTTTTCATTCTATAAAAAATTCAGTATAAACTTCATTATAAGAATTAATTAAAAATATTTTTTTTTATATTTAAATGTAGATTACTATAGAATTCTGATAATCAAGTGAGTTATTTACACATTCTACAGTCGTCTATAGAAATACTTGGTTCCAAGTTCTATTAACGACTACATTTTTAATATTCAAAATGAAATTTATAAAATTAATTTGAGGCACAATTGGTTTTTATAATTCATCTATATATTTTTTTTTATTTTGAAACGATTTCACTGTTGATTGGGATGTATGTCTGCATCTCTCTCTCTCTTTCTCTCTCTCTCTCTCTATCTATCTATCTATCTAGCTATCTATCTATCTATCTATCTCTATCTCTATCTCTATCTCTCTCTATCGCTCTATATCTCATTAATATATTATTTTTGTTCTTCGTTTCGTACATGACTTATTAAGCTTCTATTAAAAAATATTAATGTACACAAATCAAACTGTTCTTAAAATATAAAAAAATTTAAATACAACTGAAAAATACATTTATGATGTACTCCATATTTTCAAAATGTCTTTACTGTTTTGAATTTATATAATGAATTAAAACATGTTTTATTTATTTGATTAATAATATAAATGTTTTCTTTAAATTTGATATATAAACTTAATCGTATTTATAATTATTTTATGGATAAATAATTACTGTATGAGATTAATACTAATAGAAGCGCTAAATTATTTAATTATAAATAATTGAATAAAATTGAGCTAGCAGAATGATTATTGAATAAATTATATTCAAATTTTGATGTTAAAAATTTTTTTGTAAACTTTTTAGGTTTATTATATCTTTAATTACATATTTTAGAACGAATTAGCTTTTTTAAGAGACCGAAAAACTGCTATGCTTACATTAAATATATCCATACATCGTCTTATAATGGATCTTGGACAAAGAATGTTACCAGTATCTATTGCTTTGAAAGACGGAGTTGCAGACTTATATAGACTTTGGGACGAGGCTTTTCAAAAGTAATATAATGTTAAATTATTTATTTACTGTATTCTAATTATAATACACAATTATATATTTTCATAATTTTTATACGTCATGGTAGAGCTTTTTATTTTTATAAATTACTTTTAAATTACAATCAATAATAATATAAATACGTATAAAAAAATACTCTAATTTGTAAATATTAGATAACAAAAATAAAGTATTAATAAAGTTATGTGTATTATGTAAGTAATTACTTCTTAGAGGAAATCAACAGTTGTGCGCTTTGCAAGGAGTTTTGCAATTTGGAATTCGACTCACGGAACTTCAGTTTGCATTACGACGAGACAAAGATACTTTAGCTATATTGGATGCAGCACTTAATTCAGGGGCTACAATGGAAGTAGCCTCATCAATTCGCGATGTTGCCCGATTACTTTCAGAAAAACATGAAGAGACTAATCAAGTAAGTATATTTCGGCTTATTAAGATTATTGAATTTATTGTATATATTAAAAGTTGCATATACATACAATAAATAAAACGTTAAAATAAAAAAGTTAGATGCATTACGTAATATTATTGTTAATACAGCAAAATGTTTTCTCTGAAAAGGTAATTTCTGCAATGACACAAATTTTGGAGGAAAGAGACATCATTACTCAGCTGCCTAACAATGAAACTTCCACGACCATTTCTTCCCTAATTGGTTTTGAAGGTGGTTCTCTCTCAGATAGTGGTATTTCTGATAGTGGCAGTGAACAAGAACTAAGTGAGCGAGAACGTCAACTTACCGCTCTACGTAGACTTATTCGAAGTCTTGAGTCCCTTTTAATATCAGATTCTATCGATGAAGTCCTTGGTGAATTCTGGCGTCATATTGAGGAAGCTGAAATCACATTAAGAATGCTACAAAATCAGTGCCGTGCACTCATCGTCAAAACAGCAACAAGTGTTGAATCACAAACAAATATTCAATCGACCACTCCTATCAATTATATTATATCAAGGTAAAGTTTATATTTCTGTATACTATTTCTTTGAAATTTAAATTATTTTGTTAAATTATATTTAAATTATATTTAAAGATAAATATAATTTTAAAAGATGAATACATTTTATAATTAGTAAAATTATAGTAAAAATAATGACCAATTAAATATCCTTATGAGATACTTAATATAAATCAACATTTTATTAATAACATTTAATTATTTAATCCAGCATTTTAAATATAATAAAATTTATTATTACAAAAACGTATTTTGTGTATAAAAAATTAATTATCTTTAATCAAATAAACATTTTTATATATCTTATAGCATTTTTGAAATAAATTATTTATAATCAAATAAAGCAGAAAAACTTATTCTTATACATAAATACGCAGTTATAAGAACAATTTTATTATTAATTATGTGAAAAGTATGCATTTTTCTCGTAGATTTATCCAATATTTATTAATTTCACAGTAAACAAAAGAATCAGCAACACCTTGAAGTGGATAAACCTAAAATATTTACACATACTAGTAGGGTTCAGAATTTGTGTACATCAGTGAATCATCTTAATAATGATTCTGGTATCACACATGAGTGGGTTTGGCGCATTTTCCGAGCTGGTCTACCCTTCCAATTTGCTCTTGTTGTACTTCTATGTGCAACTTGCCTTCTTGAACCTCAATGTTGCGAGGGAGGTAACTCTTTAAACTTCTCTTTGACACCACAACTACGCTACATACATGGTCCACCACCTGTATAAACATGACTTGTTTTGGCAACAATCTCAATTTTAAAAAAGACTGAAACTTTAAGAATCTTTATACATAGAACTACATGAAGGGCTCAAGGATATGTTAATACGTTTTTGAATATATTTATGGTGCAAATACTTTATTCGACTTATTCTAAATGCGAAATGAATTTTGAAGTCATAAGCTTTGATGGTGTCCAAGTAGATACAGAATGTTCAAATTTTTAATGTCTGTATTAAAATTGTTTTTGTTGTTATTGTTGTTATTATTTTATTATTATTATTATTATTACTTTAACCATAATTTATAAACGTAACAAGTTTGTCGATAGCTAGTAAATATCTTTATTGGTTTTTCAAATATTTTCTGATTTATAAAAATTCTACAGTTTTAAGATAAAAATATCAAATCTAAATTATTTTATATAATAGCTATTTTCTATGCATCCCTGACGTCGTTGCGTTTAGATAATAAGTATTTTTAAATTTTAACGAATCTTTTCATCACCCTTTCAGAACAACTCATAACACGAGTTTATTGACTCGTTTAATTTGTTATAAAATGATATAATTTTTTTAGCTTTTCATTCTTGACTTCTGTTTGCGTAAGTAGTTGCTAAGCAGGATGACATAATGCTTGTTTGCGACAGATCAAAATATAATTGCTAACTATAATTTTATTTATTCTCTCTTTTGTTTCATAGAACCACTAAAATAAACTAAAGTAAAAAACTTAAATTTCATCCGTAAATGTAATTTAATATTAACAGGGATTACATACTTCATAAAAATAAGTGCATTGCCAATCACTCACGTCTACAATATTTTCAGTTTAGCTATTGTTGTCCTTATTGAAATATGCACATACAATACTTTTACAATCTCATTTTTTTTTTCATTTTTTTATTCAGTATATTTATTCTTTTAAATTCTTTTTCCCATCAGTGGCAAGAGTATTTGTATTGAAAATAACGAAAGAAAACCCACGGATAATCATAATACTACTTTAAAGGTTTTAATCGGCTTTATCCTGAAAATTATGTGAAAATGAAGTCTGATGAAATTTATTCATGTTATTATAAATAAGCTTTATTAAATATACGTAATATGCGTAGCTTATGCCCGATTAAAACGAAGCTAAATCCTTATAATATTTCTGATTTAAAATAAATAAATTGAAAATGCGAATTGTATTTTATATATAGTCATAATATAACTATAATTCTGTATATTGAATAGATTAATTAATGAATAAGAAATATCAGAATGAAAAAGCAGAAGATTACTTCATCAGTTAATCATTATAAAAAAAAATTTTTTTAAGATTAATCGAATGACTAGAAAGAAAAACAAATGTTTTACGCACGCAACTCAACAATATATCTAAAATAAATATTGTAATAATTGTAACTCATCTTTTCGAAGTACCATGCCAAATTTTTTTTTTTTTTTAAGTAAAACATGTAAATGTGCCTTTCATTCTGAATTTTTAATTATTATTCTATTTAAGTTATACACATAATTTTAAGCTTACAATATAATATATAAGTTTAAGTTTAAATTTAGAAATATAAAGTATATGTAAAATATATATATAAAATATTATAACAATATAGATATATTCAAAATTATAAATGTATATACTGTGAAATAATACATATTTTATATATATTTTTAAGTTTGTTTTAAAAATGCTAAATTCATGTATATAACTTTTTATCAAAATTATTTGCATCGTGTTAAATAAAATAAAAACATTTTTTTTTCAAATCAGTCAATTATATAAAAAAATATTAATAATTGTATTAGGCAAAAAAAGTAAATAGGAATTTAATAAAATATAAAAAATATAAAAAATAAATGCAAAGAAATTTCTCCTTTAGACGTAAACCAATATTAATTTACTACTACAAATTGGTAATTAAATTTTAGTAGTAAAAAAATAAAATAAAGAATGTGTTCAAAATTCATTAGCTAGTCATTGAAAACTATTCTTATTAAAAACTATTCAAACAAATTTTGTTTGTATGATTTTTGTTCGAAATTATCTAAAATTTATTTTGTATATTAATCATACTAAATTTCATTAACAATAAATATTTCATAACTGCGTAATATGTAGTATACATAAATTCAACAAGTATTTTATTTATTCTACGATTATTATAATGATTATATAGTGATAATCATTATTTTATTATTAACATTAATTGTCAGGCTCTAAATAATACTTAAAAATATATTATATTAAATGAATTTAATATGAATTAAATAATGTTAATTTATTATCATTTATAGTAATAGATTAATATAAGTGAATAGTTCATCAATTATTGTTTTATAATCTATTATATTAAAATTTCCAACATATAAAACTATGTATTTACTTTTTATATCATTTATTGATAAAAAAAAATAAATAAAAAAAATATACCATAATTATAAACGATTAAATGCACAAATTAAGTAATCATTCTTACATTGTATGTTTATATTTTACATATCGTTAAAATTTAGGGTTATAGATCAAATATACGAGAATATATTATAATTTGATACGATAATATTTACTTTAAACAGAAATATAACAATTACTATGTATTATGAAGTAGCTTGTAAATCTGAGACTTCAGGTTTATCGGCGGATGAATAATTAACTCAAATAGCTCAATTATATTGTATTTAAAAAGATGAAGTCAGTTTTCTTTTCTTTATTTATATTTATTATAAAATTATTAATTATATGTTAATGTAATATATTCTATGTTGATAGTAGCATATGAAGTATATATACTTAAATTTTTTTCAAAAATATATTTTTACAGTCCCTTTTATTTCTAATAAAAAAATTATATTCTCGTAAGTTTAAAAATAATTTATAATTAAACAAAAAAAAATATTTAACATAAAAAGCGTTATTTTTATTAGATATGATATTATACTGAATAAATAAATAATAAAATATGAAAAAAAGTATTGATAAAATATTTTTAAGTTTAATTATTATCAAATTTGTAGCGTATAAATATTTATGTAAATACAGTGTACATGAGATACCTGAAAATAATTGATATTTCAAATATGAGTTTATTAAAAATCATCAATAATATATGTTTATGCAATCTTGTTTCATAAACAAAAATTTATCCTGGCCAATAAAATGCATTTTTTCACGGATTAACATGTATGAAAATTTAGTTTTTATCACATTATATAAAAAATTTATGATAAAAAGTATATCAAACAAACATTTTTTAAATGTGTATCACATGTTATAACGTTATATATATATATATTCCCAAAACATTGTTATGCTGAGCAATTGATAAAGGTAATTTTCTATGTTAGTTACTATACTACATACAATGTTGATACTGTGTTATAATTAATTCTAAGTGAGAAATAAAAAAAAATGTTTATTTTTAAAATCTACAGAGGATCAGAATTTAAATTTACATTATAATATAAACATCAAAATTTATTTAAATTCTAAATTTCTACATTTTTATTACATCTTACTATATTCATTAAAAATCACGTATATAATGTTTTAAGTAGTTATATATGTTAATAAATATTTATACAATTATTTAAAAAAATGAATAAATGATATTCACAATTATTTTTTGTCTTATATGAAATAGTGTAAAATATTTTTTAATGAAGTAGATTCTGACATAATAGCTTCGATGATGATTCAACATAATTTTTTAAACATATGCGAATATACCTATGCGCAGATATACAAGCGCGCGTGCAAGTAGACGTGAAATATATCCCATTAAAATTATAAATTACATTTGTAGTTATTCTAATTTTTAAAATATGTCGTCTGTTACTTAACATATATAAATTAAAAACTACAATATCGAGGGCATATAATTACCACACATAATTATGGTTACTTTATATTGCGATTCGTCGATATGTGTAAAATAAGAGTTCTTTACTCATAGTCAACTTAAACAAAATTTTATCACTGTTTTCATGATTGCTAATCATTTGCACTAACTTGAATAGTTAATTGTATTGTATACTATGAAGTCTCATATATCAAGAAAAATTTAGTTTAGAAAGTATCCCTCTGCATCAAAAACAGAAGTATTATCGATGGTATAACACTTTAATATAAAAACTGGTATTGAGAAGCCATTTTACATGATGAATCAGAGTAGAAATAAATATATTTAAACAAAATTTATAAAACTTTGGCTTTTTAAAATGAACTTGGTGTACTATTTCTACAACTATTATTATTACATAACGCATTTTATATTAAGCTATTTTCTCGTGATTATTCACTTAATGCGTAAAATGATGACTGAGAGCTTAATTTATCCTAAATATTGGATTAATAAATGATATTTTATTGCATTTAAATAATTGGGATTTTATATAATTTTATGTGCCATAAGTGTGTTTAAAGTTTTACTTTCATTATTCAATGTGTTAAAAAAAAAATTAGAATTTTATTAACGAACTACACTGATAATAATATTTGTAATATTATTATTCTTACTAATTTAATACATAAATTACATATATGTACAATTTTAGACAATATATTGTGATGTGAAATTATATCGATGTACTATATAAATTTATGATTAAAAAATATTTGTAAGAAGCTGATTTATAATTATATTATACGTATAATAATAACTCTAAAAAAGCTTTGTAATTTTATATGCATCAAAAATTAATGTAATAAATTATTTTAAAAAATACTTTGAAATAAAATTATTAATATAGTTATTTAGAAATTGTAATTCCATTTTTTTTAAAGATTATATGTTCATATATAATATTATTTATTATAAAACAATTAGATTTTATATCACAATAGGAATGAAAGAGTGTAATTAAAAGCTATCAATTCTTCTTAACGATAGTAAAATAATTTTTTAAAATGCAAATATTTATATTATACAAAAATAGAAAATGTAAAATGTTACAAAATTTATTAAATAAATTTAATATTTTCATTCTTAATAATTTCAAAAAATGAGATCACTTAAATTTTATCACTTTAAATTTAATTTAATTATCACTTAAAATTTTAAATTCTAATAAAAATTGAAGTCTTGATTTATAAATAGGCTAATGAACAGATTAATCATATTAAATAAAATACTTCAAAGATTTTTAATTATATAATAGTAAAAATGCTTATTATTAACTGCTAAATTTGTGATTTAAGATTTATATAAGCATTTTTCCTGTATAAATGCATTTTATGATTCAATATAATAAAATATTTATTTTAGTATAGTCGAGCTTTTTTGGAATTACATATAACATGAATTAATAATATTATAACAATATAATTGTATAAAAATACTACAATTACATAATATTTTAAACAATTTTGTTATTTATTTTTATTTTATTTCTATTAGTTTCTTTTTTTGTAAATAACGGAGGATATTACAATGTTATCAAACTTTCTGCAATATAAAAATATAATCTATGACAACACAATAAGATATAAGCTTATAAATTTAATATAATTTTCTTAAATTTGTATTAAAAGTATATTTTATCCTACAAATGCTTACGGATAAATTCGTTAGATTTTAATGGAAATTAATTTTTTATATTTTATTGTTGTTACTATTTTTATTATTATAAATTTATATGTTAATATAATAATATTAATTTGTGATTTTTTTTTTCTGTACATATTAACTATCATAAATGTAAAGCAATAAACATAAATCACATTCAGAAAAATAATAATCATTAAATGATGAAAGTTAAAAAATGGTTTTGAAAAAAAATTCTATGATAATTACATATAATTTTTTTGTATTTAATAAATAAGATAGTATATTAATACTTCAATAAAAAGAAATTAATCTTATAAGAATAAAAATTTAGTTAATTTAAGATTTTTTTTTTAATTTTCGTATAAAATGATGTTATAAAAGTAAAGACCAAATTTTTCCAAACAATGAACATGTGCAAACTTTTTGTTATCTATCGTATGAATTGTTGGTATTTGTTCATATGTGTATCAGCTTCAATATATTTCAATTTATCCCTACATAATTGTGGCAGCCCTAGTTCGAACTTGAAGAACTGGGTTTAATTCAGTTAATGTGTTGTATAATTGTTTATTTATAAATATTATGTACATAAAATGTATTAAGAGGTTAGATACGTATTAAAAAAAAATCATGAAAATAAAACATTCAGATTTAACGAAAATTCTGTAGTTAATGCAGGAAAATAAAATGAATAAAGCAGAATTAAATGGTAGGGGAATAATATAGTGCTATACGATTGCGAGTTAAGTGGGGGTCGGATAGTAGTACGTCGAAATGTTACGGCTCGTTACAGTCGTATTTGGACCATCCTTACGAGTTATTATATGTAAAATTTGTCACCGTTTATTCGAGGAATTTGTCTGAAGGAAGTCATCAAAAGAGACGAAAATATAAAACAGGATGATTGTTAAGAGAGTGCAATTAATGCTCGCAGCGGTTCAAGAGTTTCGAGGTATTGCATGTGCGCAGTTCCATTGATTTTTCATACTTATTTTTATTCGTTTATTTTAATATAAACTATTTCGAAGCTCTGTTATCTACCTTTGTCATTATCTAAATACGTTTACCGTCTTCGAAATTGATTTTGGTATTGAAATTATTTTGAACATTACTTTGAGATTTTTTTTCTAATTATATTTACTTAAATATTTTAGCAATAGTGGTTTGAGCATGTTATTTTTATAGAGCATCAAATAAAATAATTCTATATTATATAATTAGACTTACTGAATTTTCTTATGCATTAATTATATTCAAATATTCTTGGAATTCATTGAAATCAGATATATATGTCACATTACCTATTAAAAATTAGAATTTTTTTTAAAAAATTCAAAATAATTAAAAATAAAAGTTGTTTAGTGAACGTTTATGAATTATATATATATATAAGGTATTAAGTGAATAAATATTAGGCACTCAAATTTTTAATTGTTTTTATACAAATTAGTTATTTACTTTATTTACAAAATATTTTCATATTTTTCTCTTACGAATGTTAACTGTTGGGTTAATACAATACGAAAAGCTATTTTCTCTATTTGCTTAATTAAATTGGCTTAACATAATTCAAACGTTGTAAATCGTCGTAGCATATAAATTTCATAAAAAGCTAAAGTGAACGAAATAGTATATAAAACAATAAAGAAATAATTTTTAATAATTAATGAAATCGCTTATTACCATTTGAAAATTGCATAAGAATTATTTGCTTTGCATTAAATTTTTCTAAAGTAAATTAAAATTTCATAGTAAAATAAAAAATGAAAAATAGTCGGCTAGAAGTTTTATTTCAGCTATATCAAATTTTAAAACGATGTTAAAGAATAAAATAGAATAAATGGCCGAGCCCAATTATAATAAACAATTATTTCTAATTGGCATCAATTAAATCTAATTAATCTATTTATCTACTTTTAATTTCTTCAACGTATTTAATTTACTACAAAAAAAAACATTAAAAGTAATTAATGAAATGTCAAATTTTTAAACGTTTTCACTTAAAGTAACGTATATGGTCATTCATGTTAATTATGATATTTTCTTCATGAGCAGTTTTTTTTATAAATTAATAACATAACCTGTTTCTAATAGTCTCTTTTTATAAATTTTATTATCTGACATAAGATACGTACATCAATCTAATTTTATATTATTAGTTAAATTGGTTTCTTATTTTTAAATCAAATTAACGTTTAAAGAAAAACCATTTTAACCTACCTTGTCGAGTCATTTTTGAAATTTCAATAATAATTTTATTAAGTAAACCTTTTTTTATGAATTTGCTTGTATAATTAGTTTAATTTTAAAATTTTTTGAATTATGAAAATAATTAATAGCAATATCATGTTACTAATATTGCATAAAAACATATATAGATAAACTATTTAAATTAATATACAAAAAGATGCGATTACAATCGTACTATAAAAAAAAGTTAATCAACATAAGCTATTAATATTTTCTCTATTGATATTTATTTATATGTTTATTTGTAGCATATACATTTTATTTCAAATGAATTTTTATTTGTCTTTTCCTATCAACATCTAATAACTTATATGTGTGTACTTTTCTTCAGAACGGGTCATCATATTTTATTATGAAGAAATTTTTTATATTAATCCAAATGCATTTACTGAATATAAAAATAAAAATTGAATATTAAAAATTATATTTAAATTTTTAATTATATGATAAAAATCATTATATACTAAATCCAAATATTCATGAACAATTATTTATGAATGCAACGAGCCACGATTGCTATCAGGTCAGAGATCGCGCTGCTGGTCACGAACTATGTCCACACAACCACTTATTAACGAACCTAACGGCCCAATTGTTGTCACGGAGATACCTGGACCAGTCTCTCAAGACCTCTTTCGTAAAATGAACTATATACAGCAAGCGACTTCGGTGCAACTTTTTGCAGACTATGAGAAGTCTACCGGCAATTATCTAGCAGATGTTGATGGAAACCTATTGCTTGACATCTACATGCAGATATCATCAATGCCCCTTGGATATAATCACCCTGCAATGCTCAAAGTTCTTGCAAACCCACGAAATCAGGTATAATTTGAGTATTATGAAACTGTTTAAACTATGATTGACAAACTATTATATTATGTTCCTTTAAATTACTTTAAATTTACAAATTATATTTTTTATCCTCACTTTTATAAGAATTTTTTATAACAATCATTAATTTCAATGTTTATGACCTTCATAGAATAATATCCTGCCTCTTTTTTAAATTATATTAAATCATTTGTTGCTTTTAAATAAATAAAACAATATATAACTATTTCATATACGATATCTTTGCATATAAATTTTATAAAATTTAATTTTTTGTTTGTTAAATATAAACATCTATAATTAACTAATTTAATTATAAACGTTCGATATGTACGAAAAAGGCTTTGTCCGTCTTCGAGGCCCGACTGTAAATGCCCATCCTTCTCCGAGCAACAATACCGCTCTAGACTCGCACAAGCGCAAGAGCTCCGCTAGGCCGACCTTAATACACATCTCTTCCTCAATAATTTTACATCATGTTTATCTATCCTCTGTGAAATACGCTTACCTCAATAAACCTTTAGTTTAATATTTCTTTAGTAGAAATTTAATACTTAAAATTTAATATTTCAAGTATAATTTTTAAGCGTTTTACTTTATTTTAAAAATATTATGCAATAAATATATCAACATTTTATTGTATATTTTTAGTTTTTTATTTATTAAAAATTTAGTTACACAAAATTGAATAACAGATGAAATCATGGTATTTTAGAAAGAACATTCATATTCAATACATTCACATTTATATTCACATTCAACATATTGAAGTACATTAATATTAGAATTTTTGAAAAAGTAGCAAAAAGAATAAGTAAATTAATTGCATTAAATGATGAAGAAAAGTAACTGATATGAAGAACGTGAAATTTGAGAAGTTCGAACTTCCCATTTGTAAATAAACGGTAATGTGTCGTCTACGTGTGTGAGCATGCGAGCCCGATGCTGGCAAAGAACATCGTAATAGGCCAATAGAAAATGGGATCTCGAAAAAGATTCAAAAGTGAGGTAAATTTTTGGAAAAACGAATTAATTAGTTCATCACTTTATATTTAAAAAAAAAACTGAACACATCGGGAAATAAATTTTTAACTCTTATTTTTAGCAGGTAAATATAAATAAATTTTTTATATTAACGGAATTAATTACAAATTGTTATTAATTATTATTAAAGTTAAATTGGATTAGAATAAAGCATCAATTGTTTCTAATTTATTTTAATCTAGTTCTTGTTGTAGTTACTGTAAATCTATTTGAATTCTTTATGAGATTATTATTATAAGTTATAGATTCTGAACAAAAATATTATCTTTGTGTCTATTAAAATGTTGACGAAGCATGCAATCTACCACCGAAATTCTCATCCTTTTTTAAATGAAAGAATTTGAGAATCAGAAGAATAATTTCCCGCCTTAATTAATAAGTTATAGCCACAATTATTAATCGATCGAGTACAGAAAAAATGAGCTATTTCAAATTCCGAGCAATTCTGCTTCCTATTTAGCTCGGTGGCACTAGTAGAAGGTTGAGTTTATTGGTATAGGGTTTTAGGAAATATGTAGTATGGTGGTGCAGGAGTTTGAAGGTACGTAGGCCGGGAATAGAAAGCGATGTTCTGTATTAATAAATTAAATTCAAAAAATATAAAGTGCATTCCAACCTAATTAAAATAAAAAAAAATTAATAATTTAAAAATATTTAAAAATTGAAACATATTTTGTTATTTAACTAAAAATTCCTTATACTTTTGTTCCAGAAAATTATTGCAAATCGGCCAGCACTTGGAGTTTTCCCAAATCACGACTGGCCAGACAAGCTAAAAGAGGTTCTACTGAAGAAAGAAGTTAGTGAAATTTTTTTATCATAAAAATACTACTTTAGTTAAATTAATATAACCATTATGCAATTTTTAATGAATTTCAAGGTTGCTCCACCTGGATTTGCATGCATTACAACTATGATGTGCGGATCTTGTTCAAATGAGAATTCATTGAAAAACATTTTTATTTGGTATGCAGAAAAACAAAGATGTGGTAAGCCATTTACCAAAGAAGAAGTAAATAGCTGCATGATAAATCAAGCTCCTGGATCTCCACAATACTCAATCATGTCATTTGAAGGTATGTCCATATATTTGTAAAATATTAATTGAATATTATTATGTAATACGATCTTCGATTGAAAACATTTTAAAACAAATATGAAACACTTTAAACAATATTTTATTGCATTATTTTTTAATTATTAAATATTTTTTAAAGTTTTCTTTTTACTATATTATTCACACACTAATTTTTTTATATTTATTTTTTTAAATTTACACGTTATAGTCTTGTAAAATGTATTCTTTATATTCGTAATAATTCAAAAAACGATTTAAATTTTTTAATTGCCTTTTATAATTAAAGAATATTAAAAATAATTTTTAAATATAATTAATAATTTAAAATATTTTAAAAATATTTGAATATAAACGACTTTGTTTGAGTAATAAGTTTGCTCTCTCGACATGAATTTTACCGACAATAGCAAAAATTAATTTTTAATACATGTAGGATTTTTGTGTTTAAACTTATATCTATAACGATATTTATTAAAAAAAACATTTTAAATAAATCTTTACTTAATTTCAAATAAGCAACTTATATTTTTATGCACACAATTATTATGACCCTTGGGCATATTTTTCTCCAATTATACTCTAAAATTTTATAGATACAAGTTTACGTATTAGTTAAAATGATATAAAAGAAATTTTCAGAAATTAAAGTATATTGGGTTGTTTTTGTATAAAATTTGGGGAAATAAGCATTTAATGATATGGATGGAGTTATGTACAGGTTAAAAAAGAATCTAAATTCTCGGAATTCCGATTCCGATTACCTCGGAAAATTAGTACGAGAAAATTAGTATTAGTCTAAATTTCGGTGTAGATTCCGAAAAGTTATAAACGAATTTTAAAATGATTAAATTAAAAGTAAAAGGTTAATGAGTAAAAAATTAAACGGTGATGGTCTTTTATTTTACTTTCCACTCCCAGAAATACAAATTAATATTGGATTCGAACTGTAATTTTGCGATATTGTCACGTTATGGTATGAGGACCAAAATAGGTATATTTCAGTGGTAATGTATAAGAGGCAGCCTCAAATGGCTATTAGTTATCAGAAATGATTTTACTAGCTTATTACAATTATTATAAATGTAATATATTTATATCTAAACAATTAATCAACTTTCGATGTTAAATAATCGTTCCAAAATCGAATATTAATCGAATCGCTAAAGCAGCAACGAAAAATAAGAACAAAATAAGGAATACTTACTTATATATTATATATAGATTTATTTATTTATACTATATATGGTACATATTAAATCTATGTTTAACCCTATTTCCCATATATTACTCATTGTTAGGGCGTGTAATACCTTTATATTATGTTTAAATATACACGCTATGCATTGAGTTGTGCCGTCGTTGGATTAAATAAATAGTAATACAAACTGTTTAAATATAATTTGATTTAATTTATTTTAAAGTCTCTATATATAATGTTTACGAGTTGAAGAGCAAATAACAATAACTAACTTATATTACCAGTTTTGCTGTATTTATACTTGAATAAATATACTAGTTTTTGCCTTTATGATAGGGATTACATTTAAATTTGACATTGAACTTGGCGTTATTAATATTCTTACAGGATAGATTTCTTGGAAAATAAGTCAGTTACGAAATCCGTTATAACGGAAACTATTACAATAAATTATTTTAAATATAACTTAGGTAACGCCTTAACACATGATATCAAGATAACATTTGAAAAAAAAGGAATAATAGATTTATTTTTAAAAAATTCGAATTCTTCTCACCTTTAAACAATAACAATATATCTAAATAATAAATTTGAATTATATTATTAAAATTTATTGTTATATTAATTATAGGAGCATTCCACGGTAGAACCTTAGGTTCCTTGTCGACTACTCACAGCAAATATATCCATAAAATAGATATACCAGCATTTAATTGGCCAATTGCGCCATTTCCACGTTATAAATATCCACTTGAAAGTAACGAAAGAGAAAACAAACAAGAAGATGATCGTTGTCTAAGTGAGGTATGAATGTTAATACATTACTTTAGATTCTTTTTTTACGTAAATTATCAAATTTAATTAATGTATAAATATGTTACTAATATAACAAGTAGTTTCATACATTAAATTAATAATATTAAACTTAATTAAAGTAAATTATAATAAAATAGAATAGAATGAATAATAGAATAACGGATGAAAATAGATGTAAAATATTTTGTGATTAATAAACTATAATAATGTATTTTCTAACGATTATTATTAATTTAAAACAAAACATTAGAAATCTTTGTAGTCCTTAAAAAAGGTTCTTATTTTTGTTTATTATTTATATATTTATTTATATCGCAATTTATTAGGAATTATTAATTGGACGTAATTATTAGCATTCTAAATTAAAAGTTTCTAAAATATTCTAAAATCTATAATAGTTTGTTTCTTTTCGTAAGCACTAATTATTTTTCTGAAAGTGCAAAATTTTTAAATAACGAAAGTACATTTATTTTTATTTGAAATATATTGTAAATTTTAAAATCTTCCATCTAAGTACTAATATTTTTTATATTTACCCTATAAAAACTTATAAATAAATTTCTTAACTGTTATAAATTATTACGGTAATAATCGTTAACTTCAAAAATCGGAAAGAGTTCGTATCATTGTATCTATATAAATAATTATTCCTAATTAATTACTGGATTGCTCAAAAAGAAAATGGGTACTCATAGTCCAGCAAATTGTATTCCAGTTAACCATTTGCTTAACTATTTATTAACACCGAAAGTTAATTAATTTTTTAGATATAAATATTACAGTTATAATCACCGTAAGAACGTTTTAAATAAAAACACAATTTTAATATATTTTTATGACAACAGTATTTTGTTTTATATTACTAGATAATAATGTGTCTTATAAGAAAAATTGTTTGAACATTTTATCATAGATAAAATCATAGATCATAGATAAATTTTTAATTGTAATACGCATTTTTTTGGGTTTGAAAAAAACTTTAATACAAGTTGCCACTTAAAGGTAGTATATAGTATTATGTATATATGTCTAGAGTAATTGGGAAATTTATTTCCATCAAATTACTGGATAGCATAATAAAATGAGTTATCTTTTACAAACATAGTTACATATACTTACCCCCCCCCTCTCTCAAACTGCAGAATGTCAAAACTATTAAGTAGGAAAAAAAGAGAAAGGGAAAGAAATAGATATTTAGACAAGAATGACTGTAACTTATTATACTAATTATAATCGAAATAAAGTTGACTGAGTATAGGAAAACCAGAAACTATGCATTGTATTTTCGCTATTTATTTACCTACCGAATTTTCATTAAGTCACAGGGTTGCAGGACTTTGGCTAAAACTTATTTTTCTACTATCGAACGAAAAGTACTTCTTCTTTTAGTCAGTATCATGACTGTTAATGGCTATTATGCGCATAATCGGTATGTTTTTCGCGTTATTAGGAGCGGATAGAGGAAGTTGGAGATGCGAGAAGCGAGAGGGAGATAGTCACTTTATACATTTTTCTTTTTTTCTTTTCTTTTTTTTATTTAAACAGCTGCATCCACGGCTCGAGTCTCTTTTCGTTGCCTCGATTGCAGCCGGATCGTCTGCACCTTAGTCGGTCAGCTGAACGTTGTGCGAATAACGGCGCCGACGTCGATTTCAATATGGCCCCGGCTTGAGTTTCGGCTTCACGTTGTCGCGTCGGTGTTCTGGTGTTGCGGTGAGCGGAAAGCTGTGCGAATGACAGTGCATTCACAACTTCCAATATGGCCCCGGCTTGAGGTTCGGCTGCGCGTGGTCGTCGTAGATGTTCTGGTGTTGCGCTCCGTGCTTGCGCCGGCGCCCCCTCTGGACATTTGGGTCGCTCTGCTCGGCACGTCCCTGTAGGATAGGTGGTGGTGTTGCTGGTGTCTTGCAAGCGTCACCTCCTAGTTCTCTTACTCGTCAGGTTGCAGCCGGTCTTGGGTTTAGTGTTCTCGTTTATGTTGCAGCTACTTTACTCTCTGATGCGTGATACCACGTATCCGCGGCTCGATGTGTTCTTGGCTTGAGAACCCCGCGTAGTAGTGTCTCCACCCTTGCTTACTCGTGGTACGCGATGTAGGGTAAAATGAGCGTTACGAGTCGTCCACAGCATATATTGGCGGCGGGAACTCGGCTGCTACGGCCGGGTTCGTTTTAGTTCGTGTTACGGTTTTACGTTTGTCTCGTTTCGCGTATCTTGTTGCATAGCAGATTTCTCTTCGGGCTCTCGATCGCGTTCTTATTTCTGTTTACAATAATTTTGTGACTGTTTTCTCGCCTCTCTTGCGATTAAGAGACGCTCTACCTCCCCTGATCCTCCGGCCGCCTTTTTGTCCTTCCCTGAGAGCCTTTTGTTTTTCCCAGGTGTTATTTCCGTATCCAGGTGTATTGGATGACTTTCCCTCCCTCCTTCGCCTGCTAGGTGGCCGCCGCGTCTGTCCCCTCTTATCCTCCTTCTCATGCATCCTCCCCGCCGCCCGATTATCATTTGTCTCTTAGCGCACCGTCTCGTCCGTATGTCGTTGCTTTGTAGTATCTTTTGTTTGTAGTATCGTCAGATGTATTCATTGTAGTATCAACTCATTGTATCATTCATTGTAATATCAACTTGTAGTATCAACTCGTAGTATCATTAATTGTAGTATCACTCATTGTAGTATCATTAATTGTAGTATCACTCATTGTAGTATCATTAATTGTAGTATCACTCATTGTAGTATCATTAATTGTAGTATCACTCATTGTAGTATCATTAATTGTAGTATCACTCATTGTAGTATCATTAATTGTAGTATCACTCATTGTAGTATCATGCGTCTTCGTTTTTCCTCAGTTTACGAGTATTTCCCTGGCCGTCGGGAACACGGTATATATCTGCCACCTAGAATGTGTATGTGAATGGTACAAGAAGGGAATCAAAGTTTGTGGGGCGTAGGAACTTTAATTTTCAAGATATAGCTTCGCGTCCATTTTTAGTAGTCAACTCATTTGAGTTAATTCAGCCGAAATTCAGACAATGTAATAGAATGAATTTTCATTTATTATTATCTACTAAATTAACTAAAGATTTACAATGACATAAAATTATACTTTTTCTAATAATAAGACATCTTTCTATTGTCTCAATATGTATATTGAGACTTTGACTCTGACTTAAGTCAGGAAGCTTATGTCTTCGACGGAGTCATTCTCTTATCTTTATTCAGTGTTCCACTGTTATATGTTATTCTTTCAAGTACCCATATTGCTGTATAAAGATGATTACAGGGTCAACATTCTCTTCGATTTCTATAAAAATTTTTTGAAAAATCTGAGTAAGCTAGGTGTTTCCGACCGGGTCGGACGGGACAGTCGACGCGCGAGTTGAGTGGGAGGGGTAATTAAAAACGGGTTTTGCGTTCCTTTTATTTTCTTTATTTTTTCCAGGTATCGCTTGCACCTCTTTTAATAGTTTTTGCGTGGGGGGGGGGTGATTGATCAGCTGTGTCCGGCGGTGGCGGCGACTGCGTCACTAGGCAGGCGGGTGGGGGTGAGTCCCACACCGACGTAGTTTTCGGGTTCAGCTCGTCGGCGCGGAGTCTCCGATGATGACACAGGCAGTGGCGGGCGCGGGCTGCGTTGGTCTCAGGAGTGGGGTGGCGGTCGCTGCGCTCGTCCGGTGGTGGTGGGGAGTCTTCTCCGGCCGCGGGGGGAGGGGGGTAGCCTGGCTTCTCTCTCTCTCTCTCTCTCTCTCTCTCTCTCTCTCTCTCTCCTTCGAGTAGCTATACCCTCCTGGTCTGGTTTCCCTCGCAACGTTCTCGGTGGCGAGGGCGGTGGTGGTAGGAGCGGGTGTAGCACTCTTGGTGGGGGAACGTCGCTGTGCCTCTTTGTTCGAGGTGGGGCGTGACGTCACTCGTTCACTCGTAGGTGTTGCAGCCTCGTCTCTTGTTGGTGTGTTGTCGGTGTAGCTAGGCGACGCCAAGCCTGATACGACGGTTGAGAAGCAGCTTCCTTCGCCGATGATCGCGTCTCGGTGTTTTGCGACTGTGCTCCTCCGTCTACAGGTGAGCCTCGACGCCGCTCTTCTCCGTTCGTAGCTCTGTTCGTCTTATCCTTAGCTAGGTGGACGTAGTAGTTCGGTTGTCGTCAGATGCGATTAGGAGGAACGTTCTGATGTTCAGTCAGCGTCGGTTCAAAAACTGAAACACTCGCCTCTCCGATCCTCCTTACCAGTCCTCGGAAAACTTTCCCTTTCCCTCCTCACTCGTTGTATAGAGTTTTCTCCTTTCCCTCCACTCAGTTCCTTCCTCGTTTTCGTTGACGGGGCATTTTGGACCGGGCGTACCCTTATCCCTTCCCTTTCCGTTCGCCCGACTTTCCATTTCCGCACTCCCCGCCTCTCCTCGCGCGTCTCGTCACTCGTATTTTCCTCACAGTCGCGTGGTGGAGTGGGTGTCCACAACCCCGGGGCCCTAACCTTCCGCTTGTGGTGTGGTACGCCATCGTCTGCCAACCCCTGCCGGCTGGTCGCGGGCGTCGGCGTTCGATCTTGCCCCGCGGTCGACCTGAAAGGCGCAATCCTTCTGCGCCTCCCGGGTGTTCCACAAAGCGGAATCAGTTGGCACCTCGCGGGAGACCCGCGGGACGAAATCAGTTGGCGCCTCGCGGGAGACCCGCGAGGGTAATTGGTGTTTAGCTCCGGGGAATCGACGTCTTCGTTCTCTATTCGCGCCCCCCTCTGCCGTCGTCCCTTTCCATGTTGCTGCGTCCGCAACACTAGGTTTTAATTATATGAATGTTCGTCAATATTTCGTATGTTGCTCGTACCTCTATCAAACTTTTACATATTATATATAAAATTATATAAAAGTATATAAAAGTTGCTTATAAGAATATAATATAAGATCTTGGGATCTTACCTTTCTTGAGATATTGAATAGAACATGCAACGTATATAGTAAACCAACACATTAAAAAAAGGTGTGGATTTTTTTAAATGTATCGAAATGTTGTACTATCTTAAATTAAAATAGGTGAAAGCTGTTCATTACGCAAATACTTAGATAAAAACCTAAATAAACTGTTTTGAAATTGAAATATAGTTGTTCAATTAGAATTCCACTGTTATATAATTCTTATAGGCAACGTGATCGCTTCTCTTACAAAAGCACATTCATAAACGTTAACTGACTCATTTAGGACACAGTATAAAAAAAATTGAATGTTTACAAATATACAATATTTATCAATTTATAAAAGTAATTTTTTCCACATATTTTTGTTCGATATGATCACGTTATAAAGAACAGAATTTTTAAAAAAATTTATATTAGATTCTGTTATTAGATAAGGACCATCGTTTTAAAAAAATTTTTTACAGCATTGTATTAGAATTTATGTATAAAATAATTATATAGATAAAATAATTATATAGATAAAATAATTATATAGATAATCTTTTAATACTTAATAAATTGAATAAAGTTCCTATTTAGTGCTTTCTTGTTATTAATAGCTTACTATTTTAATTAAATTTAATAAGGCACATATAGATAATTTATTTGTAATTATACAATAATTTAATATATGTTAAAATCGGCAATTAAATAGTTTTTTATATTTTTTTTTTAATGTATATTTATAAAATATTTTTTCAAAAATGCTTAATTACTGTGCTTATATTCATATTTTATAACATATAATCTATCGATTGAAAAATATAAAATATGTAATATTAGTTGATTTGTAATTTCAAGTATAAAATTGAATTATATAAGTGAATTATAAAATACATTAAACATTTTAAAAATAATTATTTTAATAAAAAAAATATGTAATGTAAATAAAATTATAGAATATGTTGTAAGAAATATAATTTTATTTATTATGCCTGTTATGAAGGTCATAGTAAAGATTCATTTAACAAAGTTAAACTTAATTGTATTTCTCTCGTTTGAATTACAATTTCTTTTCAATTATTGTACTATGATAGATTCTTTAAAATCCTGCTTCTTACTAGCTTATCCTTCTTGTTCTAATTAATAGTATTTAATTTATTTTCTAAACTAAAATAATCTATACAAAAGACATGTATTCGGTTGTAGAGATTTTTTAATGTTCTTGTAATAAAAGTTATAAGAAATGTTATTACATACCGAATTAGAAGTACAGGGTTTATTTAATAAAATATGAATAAGATTTATTTATAAAACAATAAACTCGTAATAAAAGGAAAGAAGTTGATGAATGACAGCTATGAGTTCAAGTTCTTATATGTATGTATTATTTACATTATAATTTATAAAATTAAAAATTGGTCTAGTCGAGGAGTAACTGTGATGAGGCGCCATTATTTAAATAGAAGGGAAAGAATGTATGTTAATAATCTTGAGCATGATGAAAAATACCAAATCTGTATTATCTTTCACATGGCAACGAGAGCAATAGAGTACTTTGTAATATTATGGTTTGACACTGACATAACAGTGCACTAACCGTGAGTAGTGATATCGCTTACTGAATTCGTTGAGAGACGAGGCGGGTAAGTATACTTTTAATGTAAGCAGTGACATAAGCCGTTGTTTTTTATTCAACAAGTGTAATGATAAAAAAAAACATTGATAATATTTTATAATATTTATAAAAAATAGTTCAATGTATAATACTCAGATTATGAAGTGATATATTCAGGTCGGAATAAGAATAAAAATTCTTAAAAATTCGACGGAACTGATGCCTTCTAGGCAGGTATATTCGGATGAACTGGTATTTACAAGTTTGATTAAAGACATGGTTTTTTGAGGTTTTGGAAGAATTGATCTGTGCAATCAAGGTATACTTTTGTGAATGGTAGATAGAACACTTAGTAAAGTACTTACAGCTTATGTAGTTTTTGAGACATCTGTAAATTAGAGAATAATATATCAAACCGTCACATTGAACCGCATGCTCGATTCTCTACATAGAACAAAAGACAAATATATATTGTCATCTAACAGGAAAGCATATAACACACTTATCTAAGGCGATGACAGCTTTCATTATTGTAATTGATTTGAATGTATTAACTTTGCATTGACGTAATTAAGTATTTAAATTGTAAAAATTAATACGACTTTTCCTCTTTACTTTTTAACACTTCTCAGTAAGTAAAATAAACAAATAGTTAAAGATGATTATAATTGTATTAATTAAAAGTATCTTTCTCTCCTCTCCTTTGCACATAACTACAAATAGAATATTTGTGCTTTATATTAATAATAATAATTTATTATTAATATTGTACAAAACAGCTACAAAATATATTATTTCATAGTTCATGAAATAAAATTACAAATGATAAAGGTTAAACAAAAGGTTCAATAATCTTTACTAATAACATGTATTAATAAAATCTAGCTTTGTTAATGTCATAAATTTAATTAATTTTCACAAAAAATAAAGAATATTATGTTACAAGCTCAAAGACTATTTTTCAATATGAATACTTAAATTGCTTACGTATTAGATTACAAATATTGAATCTATATAATTATAAATATTTTTTATTTAAGATTAAAATGTATAAACTACAAAATATAAAAATTAATAAAACTATCGTTTTATTTAAATAAATATAGGTCGAATATTTATTTGAGAAATATGCGATGAAAAAACAGCTACCAATAGCTGGAGTGATTATCGAGCCCATACAAGCCGAAGGTGGTGATAACCATGGTTCTCCATATTTTTTCCAAAAGTTGCAACAAATTACTAAAAATGTATGGCAATAAAATTACTTTACATTATGTTTGATTTATTAATCACGAGAGTGAAAACATTTAGCACGGAAGCGCGTTATTGATAGACGAAGTTCAAACTGGTGGTGGACCAACAGGAAAAATGTGGTGTCATGAGCATTTCAATTTGGAATCTCCACCTCATATTGTAACATTTAGCAAAAAAATGCAAATGGGAGGATATTATCATCTCACAGAAATGAAGTGAGTAAAAATAGAATTGATGTAATCGAGTACTCATATAATAAATATTTATTTTTTGTAAAAGATATCTATAAATTCTGGAGCACTGCTTTTTTAGATTATTACGGATTTTATATTATAATGTTTTAAAATCTTACTTTACAGATTTTTCGATTAATTTTATTTTGAATTGATATGATAATATAAGAATAATTATTATAATATTAAATCTTATGTATAATGTTTTAGACCGAAACAAGCATATCGTGTATTTAATACATGGATGGGAGATCCTAGCAAATTAATTTTATTGGAAGCTATAATAGATGTTATATTAAAAGAAAATCTATTAGATAGAGTTACTAGAGTTGGACATCACACACTAAGAGAATTAAAAAAACTTGAAAATCAATTTTCGAACACAATAAATTCATCTCGCGGAAGAGGAACTTTTATTGCATTTAACTGTGTTTCTTCAAAACTCAGAGATGAAATAATTAAAAAACTATTAAAAAAAGGTTATTATTTAGTTATTAAATTATATTGATCATATTTCTGGGTTTAAAATTTGTATAATTGCTATCATTATTACTATAGGTATTCAATCAGGCGGTTGTGGAAATTCGGCAGTTAGACTTCGACCAGCTCTTACATTTACGGAACATCACGCAAATATATTTTTGGAAAATCTTCATAGTATTCTTAAGGAATAAATCTGCATGCTACATCTTTTACATATTATTAAGTAGCTGACTATTTTTAGAATTTAATTTAATTGATAAGTTTATTAAGAAAAATAATAAATTATCAATTTTTAATACAACTGTACGTCGGTAACTTATAAATAAATATTTTTTTAATTTTTTTTTTTATATATATATTTTATATTTTCTTCATAATACATATTTTATATAATACCAATTATGTCTCCATAATAAAAAAAATCATAGACATAGAAGTGTTGAATTAGTAAAAACAATAAACAAATATTTCTTTTTGTATTTTTTTCTCTCAATATTTAAATAGTATTTGTATATTTTTGATGCTTAAAATTTAAATGATTTATTTTATTTGATCATTTTTTTAATCATTTCATGAAAATGTTTAAACTGTTGCAATTTACTTTTTTTTACTATATATTCTAATATTCTTAACTAAAAAGAATATAAAATATTATGTATAGGCTTAGTATTTTTAAGATTTTATTATAATATTGTATGCTTACTTTTAATTTAGAATCAACACTATTATGTTTTTCAGATAAATTCCACAAATTTATGGCGATATGCAATAACGATGGTGTCGTTAAATCTATTCTTATAATCATGCGAACAAATATTTCAAATGCTAGAATCGATTGTTTGTCTAATTGGTTCGATGAGTCTAAATATTTTAAGTATTTCAATAATTCCTCCATAATTTTCGAACACATTTGGTTGACTTCATTAACGAATTTTTCATCAGATCCATACAATTTATCATTAGAATCTACCTATTTTATTAATTTGATATTTATCAATTATAAATTAATAATATGTATTGTGCACACTAATCTAATAATCAAAATACATACCTTGTCAACGTGATAAGGATAAGTTTCTTGAATTATTGTGGATAAAAAATCAATTATTTTAAGATATAAATATGACTTTATCATGATATTATCATCAAAACATTGTTGAACTGTATTAAGTAGGCCTCTCATTAAATATAATATCCCATGTTCTGGACTGTCCTATAATATAAATTAATAAATAAATTAAATATTTATTTAATATTTTATTTAATTAGAGTTTTGAAATAACAAATTTTACCGGAACCACTAATAGAGTAGAAAGAAAGTTTGAAAGATAACAGAGTAAATATGGTTCTGAACTCTTGATACATCCATCAATATCTAAAGATTTTGGCATTTCTGGTATTAACATTAAAGCTGCCTTGAAACATGCATCAGCTATTAAAAATATATATTAAAATAAATACTAATATAAATATAAAAAAATTTCATATATGTATTGATGTTTCAATTAATATTGAAAACAAAAAATATATTTTAATTTTCTTCAAAATATGAATTTAGTGTTTATTTTATCTATAGCTACATTTTTATAATACTTACCTTGTCCATAACATTGATTAAGAAGAGCCACTTGCCCCGACAATAAATATAATTGAAGTCTACTGTGAACTAAAGTTAAGGAGGGAATTGTAATAAAACAAAATGCAGCACAAGTGTGTACAAATGCAGACGTTCTTCTAGTATGATGACCACGAACAATTTTCCTAGTATCAATCGATAATTTATTTACACACTAACAACAAAAATGAAAAATTTTATATTAAACGTTAAAGATTAAATAAAATGTTTAAACAATTTTTCTAAAATTGTACCTGTACAAGCTGTGTATGTACAATGTCAAGATTATGAAAAGCAGCTCTGGCTTCCACATAAAAATTTAACTGCTTTTCAAAATCCCGACCATATTCTATTCTTCGAATAAGATTACATATCAAATAAGCAATCTGTCTTTTTTCATCTTCTACTGTAAGTGCACTGTATGATAATTATAACTTAGTAATAATAAATAATAATTTAATATATGTGAAATATAAAACTATTAAACTTGATATTATTCTAAAACAAATTTACCTCACTGAATCATGCATTATCTTCATAATAAACATAAGAACATTAATTGTAATTGAATCTATTATTGGACTATTTTGCTTATTAAAGCTTTCTATCATTATTTTACATACTTCTACTTTGATGCATTCCTTTTGGAAAAGATTTATCAATGGTAAAAAATAATCCTATAAGAATATAAAATATAAAAGTTGTACAAAAGTATATAAATTATGCATTTACCATTGTCAGAATAGAATCAATATCTTGAGTTCCAGTAACTATTATTTTTACAATATTTTGTAGTTGTGGATAAAAGTATTCAAATGTTCTACTTGGACTTAAATGACTTATCAATTCGCCCAAAAATAAATTTATTTCACTAGCCTATTACAAATTAATAAATAATGACCAATATTTTGTAATTTATGTATCTTAAATTCAATTTATATAATTTACTCACACTAAAATGAATAACAGTAAATTGAATCCAGATTTCGATTACATGCATCAATTTTTTAGAATCCTTTAAACTTTTTATATACTTCCATACACTGTTTAAAATATACTGACAATTTTCTTTTGAAGCCATTTCTTGTATTAAACATTCACCAAGGCTTCTATATAAATAATACTTTGGATATCCTAAAAATATTTTATTATCTTGTAAAGAGTTAATTTAATTGAAATAGAATATATACCATTATCTTGACACGTTTCTATTAAATGAATAAACTCCAATGAGTGAGATACTATATAAGTTACTTTAAAGGAATTTAAGATTGAATTTAGTAGTAATGCACTAAAACATAAAAATAGATTAGTTTTCGTTTTTAACAGAATTGATTTACACAACTTGATATTTACTTATTAGACTGCTGTTTACAATGAAAAAGTATGTCAGTCAAAAGACTATCAGATGCTGTTGGAGCTAGAACTTGTAAAATACAATCTAATGCTGGTGTATAAAGATTCAAATAAGAATGTAAACTAATATTTTGTTTCAAAAGATCGTTTTTTATAAAATGCGAAAATAGCTGCTTATATGTATAAAGAAAGTCATAAAAATTTTCTTTTACAAATTCAAGTTCCGATGTTCTGAAAGTGAAACCCACTCGACAAAGATAAGATCTTGCATAAACAGCTACCAATGGATCACCAATGCCTCGAATCATTTTAGTAATACGTATCAGTATTCTGTGAAATTCACTAAAAATCAATACAAATAAGTACTAAATTAATTATAAAAAAACCAAAAGTATAGTTAAAAAAATTCAGTATTTTAATTAAAATATATTTCATAAATGACCTAGTTGTTAAAAAACTGTATGCTCTTATAATTGCCATTTCAACATAAAGTCGAGGAACAAGTTCTCTTATAGATGCAATTTTATAAAACCAGTTTTGACAAGTTTCTTTAGCATTCTCTGGAACCATATCTGATGTAAAATTATCTGGTAAACTCATTGACATTTTGCTTCCTGGTCTGATACAATAATTCTAAATTTTTTATTAAATACTATTTACATATAATTGTTAAATATACAAACCTTATATATTCAGCTTTTATTTTTAATCTTTTATATACTAATTGTCCAAATATTTCTAAGATATCAGTTATAAGAACATATTTACTTGGATAAAATGATATTACTGATGTATCTACCAAAAGTTTTGCACACTTAAATATATAATTTTTTATTAATAAGAATATTATATGTATGATAAAATGATAAGTAATTTTAATTTATATAATGTACTTGAATGGCTATTTTTAATGCTTTCACTCGCTGATCAGATTTCCAAGCAAGAACTAATTCATTATTTAATTCTTCAATTCTTGTCATATATTCTTGTTGTGTTAAACCTTGCATTTGTCTAATCGAACCATCTTCAAAATCATCTAATTGCTCTAATCTTGTTTTAACTTTATCTACTAAAGCTCCAGTTGGTTGAACTTTCATAAGCACTATAAAATTTAAAAATTAATTATTTATATTTTTTGTTATTATTCTGTGTATTGAACATAAATACCTTTATCTCCTCCTGGCAGAAAACTTGTTACAATTGATAATTTTTCTAAAGTAGTATATTTATTGAGTACATTGGATCGTCTTGAAGACCAAGGATCAACATGATCTGATTTATTTTTTATTTTTGTACCAATAAATGTCCTATTAACCAAATCATCCCACTATAAAGTTAAAATATTAATATTTTAATAAAAAATAATTTTAAATTACAAGTAGTTCTGGATACTTAAAGAACATTAAGTATATTTAATATTTTATTTACTTCATCTGTAGCCATTTTAGAAAGAGGATCTATTTCATTTCTAACTAACTGAGTTAGTGGATCTAATCCATCAAAAGATAAATGAGCTGATAAAGGATCTTCTAATGATATAATATTATCAGAATTTGTTTTAGTAGTTGGAGTTCTTATTAAATAGTTAGAATTTGTTGCATTTCGTAAAATACCTCGTCTAATTCCACATCGACCATCTACTATCTTATAATTTATCAAATACATTTATTAAAAATATGTAAATATAAAATAAATAGAATTTATAAAAAAAATATCATACTCTAACAGAAACAGGCTTTAGTGGATGTTCATTAACTTCTTCTAAATTAAAAAAATTTTTCATTTTATAATTATTTGGTCCTTTAAACCTATAAAATAATATGTTAAATTTTACAATGTATATTTAAAAAAAAATCTAATTGATATACAATTAAAATTATTTCAAATTTTTAAATTAATTAAAAATATATATGAATTACCATTCGATATTCATCTTCGGAAAAAACAAATAAAAAGAATTAATGTTTTTCAGTAATTAATTTATTTTCTTGATTGCAATTAATAATACAAATTATCAACTTATTTTTATTATATCAAACAGTAAAAATACAAAATATATTGTAATAATCTTCAAATTGAAATAAATCAATTCTCTTCCAACTAAATTATAGGATGTAAGTTAGAGAATAAATATTAAATATCAGATAAATACAAAACTATTATCGACAGAGCTGTTATTTCACTCCCCATTACTAATCACTGATATATTGTATATTTAAATAAAATATTTATGTATTAAAAATTATATAATTTATATGCAGTTTAGTAAATTTTAATTTTGATATATTATCTCAAATTAGATTCTTTTAAAAATATGAATAGTATTATTTTGTTTGACTGATTTTCTATTCATAATTAATGAAAAATTGTTAAAAATATTTTTCCATTTAAATAATTATAAAAACTTTACAGATTCTAAACAGATTGTTATTACATAGAATGAGCTTTAATTATGTAAATTAGATAGCGCAAATAAATCGATATTAAATTTTTTTCAGATCTGTATTCAACGAGTTATAATAAATCAGCATTTCAGACTCTCTTTTCTCGTTCGTTCGTCGTTCCTTCGTGTTCTCGAATACGCGACAATTCTCCCGTTATAAATTTTTAGATATTGCATGGTCTCCTCCCTATTTGCCAAATCCAAGACGTAAATTTTTTCCGCGGGCATGTCAGCCGTCGACGACGTCTTCGAAAGCTGGGAGGATATGGATGAATCGGGGGTAAGTTTATAGAATGAGACTAAATTCGAAATTAAAGATATAATTGTGAACTATTAATAATAATGATTCCAAATAATATAGGCTTAACCTAAACTATAAAAACAGAGTAGAAATATTGAATATTCTTGGCAAACTGATTAAACTTTTCCCGTTATCCCTTCTTCTTTCAGCTAAGAAATAGACCTTCAATTACATCATTATTTGATTACGAAAATGCAAACAATAAAGGAAAACCTGTTTGACATATATTTTAATATCAATTTCCACATTTTTAAAACCTAATAATTTAATGTATTTGTTAAATTTAAATAAAAAATTAATTTTGAAACCTTCATCAAAAGGTTTGATCTCAAATTTCTTTTAATTATTTACTCTTTATATTAAAGGCTCTCGATAAAAAACTAAAAGCTTTGGAAGTGAGTTCTGTTGATGTTATTGAAGATGAGTCCAGAAAGTATGTATTTATGATTTTATAAATATTATCAACTACATATTTATTATAAATATTAGAATTTTTTATTAACAGTAAGAATCGTAGCACAGATACAAAAATTATTATCTTAGGAGATGGAACAATGCGACCACAATATGCAGTGAAACCTACAGTAAAAATTTTGAAGAGACCAGATAGAAACATACAAGGTGATGGGTCACTTTTAAATGGTGATAAACCAAAACAACCAATTAAGTCATTAAAACAGGTTAACTTATTTTATTTATAATTGAACATAAAATATAATTATTTTAATATACATCAATGATCACTATTTAATTAGAGGGAACAAGAATATGCTGAAGCAAGAAAACGAATATTAGGGGAAGAAAAAAGTCCTGATGAAAAATCAATTACAGAAGTTAATAGAATAGAAGGAAAAACTTTACTAGCTAGTAGTAGTAACTTAACATTAAATGTCACACGGATGCCGACAGGACCAGATGGAACGAAAGGATTCAATGTACGTAGATAGCATGTTTGAAAACA
This sequence comes from Ceratosolen fusciceps, assembly GCA_018883505.1. Classification (NCBI taxonomy): domain Eukaryota; kingdom Metazoa; phylum Arthropoda; class Insecta; order Hymenoptera; family Agaonidae; genus Ceratosolen; species Ceratosolen fusciceps. Next base: position 1,421,546 of record RCIC01000034.1, on the reverse strand, counting down.
TTCAACTGTAATCAACCATATTGCTATTCTTTTCTCTGACTCTTGGTAAACAAGAGAAAGAAATGGCTATGAGGCCAAATGCAGCATAATGCAACAAGTCTTGAATAATTTAAGACTATATTTCTTTGCTAAACAAAGAAATATTCTATCAGCTGCTTCCCGTGAAGTTCTGTTCATGAAGAAAAGTATAAGAATGATGATGCCTTTTATATAATTTGTCAGAAAAACAAACTGAACGCTGCTTATTGTCAATATAACAATTTGACATTTAAGCTACCTACTTTTGAAATAAAAATGTTTTATTATAAAACATATTTCTATTTTATTTTAAGATCATAACATTAAAATAAATTAACTTTACAAGTTCATTTATAATAATTTACAGCTCATAAAGCTGTTTTGTGCAACAAGCTTTAAAATATATATAACTATTAGAATATGTAAATTAAATTATTATGATTATTTTAAAAATGATGGATCTTAAAAATATTAAAATAATTACCAAAAATAAATGTTTTCTACATATAAAATTTGAAGTTTCAGAATTTTTTTTTAATTTGTACCAAACTTTATTATTAAATATAAAAGTAATCTATCCAATTATTATTTTATAAATACAAAATACAAATTTTTTTGCTTTAATTGCTCATTTTTAATTATTTTCATTCTATGAAAATAACTGAAATGCTTCAATTTTTTGGGTTTCTTAATGTTTTATCAGCTTTTTCCAATGTATAATTAAATTGAACTGTATTGTAATATTTTGTAATAATTTCATATTAATAAGTGTTACTAACAAAGTCTTACGTAAATTTTGTTTGTTTTTAGATTTTATTTTTATATTACAGACTGTATTCTTTTTCTTTGAACTTATGTAATCGATTCAATCCCTTCTGGGTTTTAAAATTCTGTGCATGTCATAAAGTTCTGTACTATAAAATAATAACATTATTAGCTTCATATTTTTATAATTTACAGTTAAAGTTTTTTGAAATATTTTTTCTACTTTTTCATTAAGAGCATATTAAAATTGAATTTTTAATTTATAAATTTAAATTTATTAAATTTACTAATTTTACTAGAAACAAAAACAATATTAGAATTACGTATTTTACTTCTTGATTCTGTATTTGTCGTTATTTTTATTTCTTCTGAAGAACTGATTAATTTCAATAATTCTATTGCAAACTTTTTAACAACATACTTAATATAATGCAGGAGTTTTATAAGATTTAAAATTGTTTTGTAATAGTTGCTGGAAAAGTAATAAATTTTTATCAATATTTTCAAATATATTTATTTAATAGTTCTATTCAGGCCTTGAATTTATTCATTTTTACCATTGGAATACCAATTTTTTCTTCTGATTTTTCTTATCCATGATAAATTACTTTTAAAGCCAGCATCAATCATACCCAATCTATATAAAAACTGTAAAACTTTTTAAAACATTTATTTTGGTAATAAATACATTTCATGTACCTATCACCAAGAAAAATAAATAAATTATCTTGTAATTATTCTCACTAATACATATCAACTTTTTTATTTGTTAACACATAATAAAATAGGTTTATCATAATATATCATGATCTATATAAGATTCTATTTATAAAAAAAATTATAGAAATAATTATAAATGCATAAATTGAAATTACTTACATTATAATAAGAATGTCAACATTTTTGAAATATCAGTGTTTATAAGTAAATACGAAAATTAAAAGCATTCGATATTATTTTTTGCATATAGTATATAGCATTTCTTCAAAACGTCAAGATATCAATTTTATAATAAATATGTAAAGAAATTCATTCATTGTTATTAATTTTATTTTTATGTGAATACTTTTCTAAAAATATTTTAAAGTCAACTACATTAAAATGAATTTAAATTATTTTATTACATGACAGCGGTAATTACAAAATGAATAAATACACAATCGGCAATAAAAAGTAGAAAAATAAATTTAAGAGTTTGTAATATAGAATGTTAATTAGTGTATTTATTATACATTAATGTAATAAATATTAGATTTTCAAGATATGTATAACACTTACTAAAAATTTTGACGGTATTTTTAACAGTACGGCGTTAATTTTATGGATGAAACTATCAAATATCAAACGAATAGTTTTGAGAACAATTTTGAGGAATTCCTGTAATTAACAATCTGATAATACGCAACGCACAATTAAGCTGTTTAAAAGTATCTCATATAATTTTGGTGCAAATATTCACATGTGCTTGATAATAGAGAATACGATAAAGTTTTTCAGAAAATTTATATTTAATAATCGTCTATGGTGTTATTTATTTATTATTTATTTTAACTTCAATATACCGATAGTACAGTTTATAAAAACAAATATTACTAAAAAAAAATAATGGCTACATATATATTTATGTAAATAATTCACTATATATACTTTTACTTTCAAGATCCTTGAAATTAATAAAAACTGGAGGAAGATAGAGAAAATTAGATGAAAAATAATCTTTCCTTTAGAAATTTATATCAAAATTTTTTCTAAAAGCCAATTATTACTATTTTTCTTTTAATATTATTTATTTGAATTTTAATAAATTTCGTCTAAGAATTTTTTTTAGATATGAGAATCGTGTAAAGAAGCAAACCAAACCAATAAATTTATTATTTTATTATCGGAACGTGCAAAATAATACCAATGCCATATATTAGTAGCGTATACAAATTTATTTTCACTATCAGCTTAATATTTTACTACTTGTACTTTTTTAAATTTATGTTTTAAAAGAGGGTAATGAATCATAAACATTACAGTATGTAAAAAGAAAGTACAGCTTTCTTTTGTTATCGTGTGTTGCATTTTAAAAGATTTGGAAGAATATAATACTAGCATTTTATTAAGTATTAAAATGTAAAACGAGTTTTTCGAAGCTTTAATTTTTATTCTAAATTTAAATCAAAAGCATTAATATACTGGATACATAATTTATTGTATGATATTTTTTAGATGATTATGCTCAGAAGTTTCTACAGTTTCTACAGTACTAAATGATTTTTTTCATTCATTTACGTATTAAGATAATACTTTTATTAATATTTATTTAAAAATATTATTCATTTAAAAATAATTTAAATTAAAAATGTATATTAGAAAAACTTGTAACTACTATAAAACTATTTTTATGTTATATTTCATTAACCATCTTACAAGCTCAAATTTTGTTATAATTACAAAAACAAAATTTTTTATTCTATTTTAATGAATTTCATACATATTTTAGTATTAATGATGATAATAGAAAAACTAGAAAATGATTAAATTCTATTTTTAAAACTCAAGTGCAATGCTGTTTTAATTTATATAAATTAAAATTAGTTCATACTTTAAATTGTTTATATTCTCATTGCTTTCTTTCTTTATTTTTTGTTTTAGTATTGCTGTGCTGTTTAAAATAAAAATTGATTTTATATTAATATAAGCGCATATGTGTATAAATATACAGTAAATAAAATTTGTCTTGATTAATGCAAAAATATACTACTATTTTTATGTATTAGAAATATTAAAAAAATCTACGTTCTAATATTTTTTATATCAAGGAATATGTATTTACATACAAAAAAAATATAGATAGCAACATATATTACAGATAGTATTAGGTATATAAAAAGATTCAAGTCAGCTATTCTATAAAAAATTAATGTCTCATATATGCTAGATGTACATACTTAGAGCAAGATAAGAACAGGAAACGAAAACGATTCATATTTAACTAATGTGCTGAAACAAAAGAAATTGACGTGTTTCAAGTTGAAGGCTGAATCGAAATAGTTCTTTTGTATAATTAATAAAAAATAAAGTTTATAAATCAGGAGTATTTACGATCATATTTTATTTTTATAGGTGTAAGTAAGGTATGTTTAGTTTAATGCTTGTATTAAAAAAAAAAAGTTTTCTTAATTCTGATTAATTGAAGAACATTTATTGTAATAAAAATTATTTAACAAAATTTTCTTATTTCTATAACATAGATTTTGAATTATTTATATTTATTATTAATTTTTTTTAATTTAATATTAAAATAAAGAAAATTGTAATATTTCTTTATTCAACCAGAGAGCAATATTTTTCAATTGATAAAGAAGTATAATTTAATTTCATTTGTTTCTATATTTTTTAAATTTACCATAATATTATGATATAGTTCTCATTTAAATTAATGTAATCGTTATTTAAATAATAAATAAATCATACTTTATTATCTTATGCTATGCAGGATAATTATTAATTATGAATATATTAAAATTTGTATTTATCAAACATTTATTTACATAATTTACATAATTCATTGGTCAAAAGAAATAAAAAAAACTGAAAATGTATCAACTTTTATTTGAACCTATCTGTATGTGAAATTTGATTAGAAATTAAGTAAAATAGAAACAATATAAAAATAATATTAATTCTCTACATTGCGATTATATTGTTATGGATAAATATGATACGATTCTTTAATTTATGTATTTAATATACAAATTAATTGTCAATAGAGAAATCTATATAAAAAGGTTTGGGTTATTCTTCAAAATTAAACTTTTACAAACTATTTTTTAAATGAACACTGATTCTGGGAAAAACAAAAGATTTATAAATAATTGTAAAAACATAAAAATTTCCTAATAATTAGTAGCTTTTATATCCCTTACATATTAAATTAATTTAACTAAAGATAAAAATTATAACCTAGTACAAACAAAAATACAATTAAATCTTAGTAATTATTAATTAGAAAATTTTAATTTTATTTTTGATAACAAGTATAATAAATATATTTTTTGTTTTTTAAACAAGTATTAATATTTTTTTACCATTAATATTTAAATTTTTTTGTTTTTTCTTGATATCTTGGATTTTTTTATTATCAATTTAAAATCTTGCTCATAAATTCTTAAATTTTTAGAAAAATATTAGTTCTGACATTATATAATTTTTATCTACAGTTAATTTAAAAATATTGATTTGTTGTAGTAAAAATTTTGTCAATTTGGATGAATTAATCCTGCCAAATGTCTTTAAACTATAAATCAATAATAATCTATTTTTTTAAGTATAATTTTTTTCTAATTTAACAATAGTACATAATAGATACTGATCTATAGTTTTAGATAAGTGTAATTGTTTGAATTTGAATTTTGTTATTTTCTTTAATTTCTACACTCATATTTGTAGTACCTTCTGTTTTTAATCCTTTTTGTTTCTATGCTTTTTTATTGTGATTTATGTTCTTTTCTTAAACAACACTGGCACAATATTGTTTTGAAGAAAAAAAAGTTATATAGACTTTTTTACTTTAATTGCTCATATAACTGAAATGCTTCAATTTTTTGGGTTTCTTAATGTTTTATCAGCTTTTTCCAATGTATAATTAAATTGAACTGTATTGTAATATTTTGTAATAATTTCATATTAATAAGTGTTACTAACAAAGTCTTACGTAAATTTTGTTTGTTTTTAGATTTTATTTTTATATTACAGACTGTATTCTTTTTCTTTGAACTTATGTAATCGATTCAATCCCTTCTGGGTTTTAAAATTCTGTGCATGTCATAAAGTTCTGTACTATAAAATAATAACATTATTAGCTTCATATTTTTATAATTTACAGTTAAAGTTTTTTGAAATATTTTTTCTACTTTTTCATTAAGAGCATATTAAAATTGAATTTTTAATTTATAAATTTAAATTTATTAAATTTACTAATTTTACTAGAAACAAAAACAATATTAGAATTACGTATTTTACTTCTTGATTCTGTATTTGTCGTTATTTTTATTTCTTCTGAAGAACTGATTAATTTCAATAATTCTATTGCAAACTTTTTAACAACATACTTAATATAATGCAGGAGTTTTATAAGATTTAAAATTGTTTTGTAATAGTTGCTGGAAAAGTAATAAATTTTTATCAATATTTTCAAATATATTTATTTAATAGTTCTATTCAGGCCTTGAATTTATTCATTTTTACCATTGGAATACCAATTTTTTCTTCTGATTTTTCTTATCCATGATAAATTACTTTTAAAGCCAGCATCAATCATACCCAATCTATATAAAAACTGTAAAACTTTTTAAAACATTTATTTTGGTAATAAATACATTTCATGTACCTATCACCAAGAAAAATAAATAAATTATCTTGTAATTATTCTCACTAATACATATCAACTTTTTTATTTGTTAACACATAATAAAATAGGTTTATCATAATATATCATGATCTATATAAGATTCTATTTATAAAAAAAATTATAGAAATAATTATAAATGCATAAATTGAAATTACTTACATTATAATAAGAATGTCAACATTTTTGAAATATCAGTGTTTATAAGTAAATACGAAAATTAAAAGCATTCGATATTATTTTTTGCATATAGTATATAGCATTTCTTCAAAACGTCAAGATATCAATTTTATAATAAATATGTAAAGAAATTCATTCATTGTTATTAATTTTATTTTTATGTGAATACTTTTCTAAAAATATTTTAAAGTCAACTACATTAAAATGAATTTAAATTATTTTATTACATGACAGCGGTTTATGCTAAAAAAATTTACAAATTTGTATGTACGATACAATGTTTTATAATTAAATATATTGGGCTATTGAGAATTGTGTATATGAGTATACGTATATAGAAATTTTTTAATTTCTTTATGGATCTCAAAAATTATGAAAATTAATTTAACTTCATATTATTATGTTGAAAGTTTTCATATTAAGAAATAAAGGTCATCGTTCGAGGTGAAAAATATTTAAAAATAAGTAATGTTTTGTAGAGACAGAAGTTTCTATATAATGCAGTGTTTACATAACATGAGTTTTATGACTTCTAAGTATTATAGTTAAAAGAATTTATACTTACCTGTCTAATATTATTACATTTATATTATATTAAAAAATTGAATTATTAAAAGACATTTAATAGTTATTATGATTGCTCTAAAATAAAAATATATATTGTGTTGTTTTATTTTAACATATAGTTGTAACGTTAGCAGAATATGTTAATGTTTACTTATAAAAATTTTATAAAGAATTACTTAAAAAATACTTTAATCTTAGAGTTACTTTCTACATTTAAATAAATATAGAATAATAAATTGATAATATAAATATAAATTCGACGTAAAAAATCTTGTAAAGTAATATGACAATTCAATGAATTATAAAGTAAGTTTTCGATTTTTTATAATCGATAGATTATTTTAGAAAGCTTGAAAAAAAAGAATTTGAGAATTGAAATTTTTTACATATAGCATGAGACGAAAAGACTTTCGAAAAATCCAATACTGTTCGATTACATACAATTCGATTTCTCGTGAAATATTCCTATTAAAAATAAAAATTTTAACAGTGCTGCATCGACATTTGCAATCGAAAAGATTTGGGCTTGGGTTTCGAAAATGCCGGGGATAGGCTGAGTAGCTAATGCCAGTAATACCAGTCGCTAGTGATCAGTCGCAAGTAGTGGTGTGGATTTTTGATATTGCATTAATATTGCTAGAAATATTGTAATATTAAAATTTTCTCGCTATTTAATTGCTTAACTTTTATTTTAAATTTATTCCTCATTCCTTAGTTACGTTATTCAATCAATATATACTAAACCAAGATTTTGAAGGTCCGATGATTAAGTTTTAAATGAAGAAAATTTAGCGCAAATCAAGAAAAACTGTGAAGGGTAATTGAAAAGTGTAAATTATTGAATGAATCTTTGTTTTACGGAACAGAATTTCACCGATCATTATGCCAAAATATCATTCGGAGAAACGGTTCGTATCATCTGTTATTTTTCGAAGTTATCAACTTATGAATACATCTTTCGTCTTTATACACATTATACTAAGTATATTTTTATCTAGATAAATATATTATTTATGAAGAATTTGTAATTTCTTAAATTATTCGATATTATAAGATGTATTTAAACTTATGTAATATATTATTAAATATTTTTAAGTATTACCTTTATTCAATAAATATTTCATATTTTCGTAAAGAATTCAAATTTTTATTTTATATTTCTATTCATTGTTTTTCATGTGCTCCTGTTGTTTCGTTTTTTTTTCAATTATATCTTTGCTTTTTAAATAAAAATTGATTGAAAAATATCATTTATTTATCTTCTTTTAATAACTACGTATTATCTAAATAACATTACAGGCACAAAAAAAATAACGTACTTACTATTTATAAAGTTAAAAATTCAAATAATTTGAGAAGGTTATTTATTAAAATTTATTTAGGTATTTGAGATTAATAATCTTAAATATAATATAATTAAACTGTTAAGCTTATTTTTATGTATTATCTTTTTTTTTTCATTTACCAAGTTGCATTAATATTTATCTGTGAAAGTTTTTTTACTTAAAATAAAATAACTTAAGGTAATACTATTTAAAATAATTCTATATAATTTAAATAAAGTTTATGCGTACAAGTTAGTTTTAATATTGTTTAATTTAGTTTTTAGTTCCTGGAATATTATATTTAATATAGTAGTAATTATTATAATTAATATAATTAATATAATTATAAGTAACAGAGTAAATTAGGAGTTACAAATGTAAATCATTACCAATAAAGCTTTTTATCATATCGTTATCAAAGGTACATTCAAAAGAAATATCACTATAATTTCTAATTTTATTTATAATTAATAATATACGATTTAGTATTTAGTAATTACTATCATGTAATATTTTACAAATGTCGATTGAGATTTATATAAATATATGTAATATATGTAAATAATTAATCATTAATTTAAATAATAGTCGTTATTACGACGATATGGGTGATCAGGAGAAAAATAGACAATTTGGCCGTCATCGTGGTAGGACATTAGGTTCTCGAAATCCTGAATACAGGGATGATCGAAGTCATTCAAGGACGCAATCAACTCGTCGGACTGATGAGTTTTATGGAGAACAATTTCGTTCTACAGCGGCCCGAAGACCGTCAATATCAGCAGATCTAAATGAATCAAATATACAAGTTAGATTGTCATTTTAAATGTTTTAAAATAATTTTAATAAACCTGTTTAACGAAATCCATTTTTATATTGCAGAGTTTTTTACCTGGCCCTTCGCATGTTTCTAGTGACGCAGTCACTTCACATGTAGCACAGTTATCCTTTTCGGAAACTCAGACAGCAAATACTATTTCAGTTTCTGGTAAAATCTTAATCTTTTAATAATATTTAATCAATTTTCTTAATTACAATAAGCATTGTCAAAATATTTGTTATGGATTGTTTAATTAAAAATATATATTATTTAAGAAAACAATTTCATGTAAGATACAAATATATTTCATTGTTAATTATTTACAATTTTATTATTAATTTTCAATTTTAACTCAATATTTTCAAGATACAATAATTTCATTGTAAATAAATTTCTAAACTTAAGATAGTTTAGATTCTTAAATAAAAATGAACATAAATTTTTATGATAATAATATAGCAATTTATTGATTTTTAATGTACTTTGCACATTCAACAAGTGTCAACTTAGATTTATAAAGTTTTTAAATTATATATACTTTTTACATTAATATTAATTTTTGTTTAATTAAAGAATTATTAACATTTTGTATTTATATAAGTGTTATATAAATATTTTATAAGTATTCTATAAATATTACTTGTATATATAATTTTACATAGTAGTTATTCATTTTAACAATCTTAATAATCATGTTTAGATCGAATTGAGGAAGGACAAACATCAGTTGGAAGAGGATCAATCCGTGGGAGAAGATTACTTCCAGTGGATATCATAACTCGTCCTAGAGAACTTATTTCAAAGCAGGGTAAATTTTGTATTAATATAATGTATTTTATCTTTTAAAGCTAAAATTTGTAGAAATAAAATTAATATTAACAGAATTAAATATCATAAGTCTTCAAAATATATTTTATTTAAAATTCATTGAAATACAGGTTGTCTTGTCTCTTTATTCATGTACTAAATCTTTCAAATAAAATTTGTTATTAATTTTATTTATCGGTATTTAACATTGTCAATTATACTAATGATTAAGGTTTTTTAACATAATATCAATTTTCAATATTTATTAAGAAGCGATTCATTTTATTTTTAGGTGGATTTGGACATCCCATTAATTTACAAGCTAATTATTTTAAGCTTTTAAATAAAACAGATTGGTGCCTGTACAAGTATAGTGTCGATTTTACACCCCCAGAAGATCGAAATGTTGTTCGTAAAAGACTTCTTAAAGATCATAAAAAAATACTTGGAGCTTACATTTTTGACGGCTCAGTTTTATATACAACCAATCAGTTGCAAGAAGTAAACATTTTAATTATTTAAAATATTTATAAGTTAATAACAAATAAATTATTTTTAATTTGTAGAGACTTGAGCTTACATCCGAACTAAAAGGAGATAATGAAGTAGTTTTAATAAAATTACGATCTGCTGGAGATATGGTAAAGGGAGATCACCATTATATTCAATTTTTCAATATTATAATGAGAAAATGTTTAGATTACTTAAAATTGCAACTTGTTGGTCGTAATTATTACGATGCTCAAAATAAGGTAATAATATTTATTTATGAGTTTAATAGTATTAAAATTTACAATAATATATTTTTTTCAATAAATTTATTCTTTTACTTGTAGGCACAAATTGTAGAATATAAATTTGAAATTTGGCCTGGATACATTACGTCTATTCGTCAACATGAAGATGACATTTTAATGGGTACTGAAATTGTGCATAAATTAATGCGCAATGATACCTTATTAGATACTCTTTCTGATAGTTACAGAACTAATCGTAATAATTATATGGTATATATTTTGATTTTTTAAATAAATATTTAATTTATAATAATTTACAATATTATAAATTTATAGTTAATGTTTAAGCAACAAATATTGGGTGCTATTGTATTAACAGATTACAATAATAAAACGTACAGAATTGATGATGTAGATTTTAATGTTTCGCCTTTGTCTACATTTACAAAAAAGACGGGAGAGAATATTTCTTATGAAGATTATTATTTCAAAAGATATAATATAAAAATTAAAAATCTTCAACAGCCACTATTGGTCTCACGATCTACGCAAAGAGATCGAAGATCCGGACAAAATGAATTAATTTATTTAGTTCCTGAACTCTGTAGAAGCACAGGTTCTGTCTTACTTTATTTAAATATATAGAATAAATATATGACTAAAAAATATGTAAATTGTGTTTTTGCGTGAGCGTCTGAAGGGGGGACAATAAATATGTAAAAAAAAAATGAATCTTATTAAAAGAAAAAAAAACAAGTATTTTTATGTATTTAGTAATTTATTTAAAATTATTATAATAGGTTTAACAGATCAAATGAGAAATAATTATCAATTAATGTCTGCTGTAGCAAAATACACCCGTATTTCTCCTGCTGAAAGGATAAAAAAATTATTAACTTTTAATCGACGATTAAATTGTGAAAGTAATGTTTCAACTGAATTAAAAAATTGGAATTTGAAACTTGATACACAATTAGTTAATATAACAGGGCGAGTTTTTCCTCCAGATATTATTAATTATGGTGAAAATGCAACTTCTCAAGTACCACCTAATGTTTTATGGAAAAGGGATATGAAAAACAAGACTCTTATAAAATGTGGTGTACTTGATCAATGGGCTATTATTGTGCCTTATGCAGCCCAACGGGATTATCAAGTATGTATTTAAAAGGTTCTTTTATATTTGTACTAAAATAAATCTATACATTCTATTTTTTTGTAGAGTTTTTTAAAAGTTTTAATAAAAAATGCGAGTGAAATGAAATTTATTATACATAATCCAAACATTTATGATCTTCGTAATGATGATCCTGCTACATATGCAGAAATGTTAGAATATATTAAAAGTCGAACAAATCCATTGTTAATATTCTGCATAATAATGAATAATCGAATGGATAGATATTCTGCAATTAAGAAAAAATGCTGTATAGATAGACCAGTACCTACTCAAGTCATTCTTGCAAAAAATTTAAGACCTGGCAAATCACAAAGCTCAATTGCTACAAATATTGCAATTCAAATGAATTGTAAAATTGGTGGAATTCCATGGACAATCAAAATTCCTTTACAAGGATTAATGGTTGTTGGTTTCGATGTTTGCCATGATACCAATAATAAAGCAAAAGATTTTGGTAAGTAAAGCTTGTATAATATATTTTAATATGCATTTTATAAAAATTATTTGCATCAATATTTATTTATTATAATCAAATTTTTTTTTCATTTAAATGTATTTGAAATATTATTAAAATAAAAATTTTGATTTTATAAACTGTTTATTCAATAACTTATTTTATATTTAAGTAGTTGTTAAATTCGTAATTTTAAGCTTAGTTTACCAATTTAATAAGTTTCAGTAATAAGTTTAATATCATAATAGAATCATCGTTTTAAGGATTTTATTATAATAAAGAAAAAGTATTCTCTTTATAAAATTAAGAATGTCAGAGACCAAATTTATGTGCAATTGTGGTATGTCAAAAGTTATTGTGAATATATGTAACTTCATTTACGCGTTTAAATGGTTAAGCCTCGAATATGTAGTGCTGTTTGATAATAGATTATCAGATAAGAGCTCCCCTGGGCATAATATCTTAATATAAATTACTTAAAAACTTAAATTTTGAGATGTTGAATCAAGTCTTAGCATTGGTACAAATGATCTAAATTCATTTTTATGTATATTGAGTGATAGAGAAACTGATTTGATACGTAATTTTAATTTATAGATTTTGCAATAAGTGTTATATCGTGTAATTTTGTGATTATTATCGATAATTTCATGTGAGCCTGAGATTAAAAACTTTCTTAAATTAAAAATTTTCTTCTTTATAAATAAATATAAGTATAAATAATATATTATAATAAATTATACGTAAAATTAATATATTTAATATTATGAAATATTATATTTTATAAGTATATGTGTACTTTATAAGTATAAATATATTCTGTGTATATATAATATATTATATAATAATGATGGATTAAATAAACTTGTAATAAATCCTAATTTTCATTTAAAAAGTTTATTGTTAAAATTGCGATTATAATGTATTTTTTAATAATTAATTTTAAAATAATTTGCAGGTGCTATGGTAGCATCATTAGATGTACATTTTGGACGCTATTTTAGTGCAGTTAGCAGTCATAATTCGGGAGAAGAATTATCAAATACTTTTACTGTAAATTTAATTAAAGCACTAACTCGGTTTAAAGAATTTAACAACTCATTACCTAAACGAATCATCATATATAGAGATGGCGTAGGAGAAGGTCAAGTTCCTTTTGTAGTAAGCCATGAAATTAAGCAGATAAAATCTAAATTAGAAGAATTTTATGACAGTTCAGAAAATCTTAAATTTGCTTATATAATCGTTACAAAGCAAATAAATACAAGATTATTTTATAACAATAATAATCCTCCTCCTGGAACAGTAGTGGATACTGTCATAACCGATCCTACAAAATATGATTTTTTTATAATTTCGCAACATGTTGAACAAGGTACGGTTTCTCCAACCTCATACAATGTAGTTTCAGATACATCTGGCTTAGATGTTGATAAAATACAACGTTTAACTTATAAATTATGTCATATGTATTTTAATTGGAGTGGCACAGTGTGTGTACCTGCTCCATGTCAATATGCACATAAATTAGCATTTTTAATTTCTCAATCTATTCATCAATTGCCAAGTACAACACTAGAAACTTTATTATACTTTTTATAAAAAGATTATTTCATTGAATATAAAAGTTACAAGCATTAACTACGAATTAATTATATTGTTTAGATTGTAAATTATAGCATAAAAATTTTTAAATAATACTTTTGTTTTTTCTTAATGATTTATTACAATTTTATTTGAAGTCTTTATTTAGTTTTATTGTTTGAAATTATTTGAAAGACATTTAATTTTAATTATTGATACTATAATGAAATTTCATTAATAGTAATTTTTTAAAATATATAAGCTATAGTTTATATTTTCAATAATATAGCATAATCATAAATCTACATTTACAATATAATAAATAGATTAAAAATTAATATTTTTGTTTCATTATATAAATCTGTTCTATTTTAAAATGAAAAATTTAAAATTTAATTTTTCAGATTTTGTATTAAATTTTAATGTATTTAATAAAAATTGTAAATTTAAGAATTTAGGAATTCAATAGATGTAACTATAAAAAGTTTATAATTGCACTAAAAAAAGTATTAGATAATATCTGAACAAAGCTAATGAAGACTAAGCTTAAAACTTGAAAATGCTATTTATGTTTAATACAATACATTAAAAAAAAATTTGTTTAATTTAAATTATAATATAATTAATATAATCTTAGTGTTATGAATAATATTTAAATGATATTTTGACATATTATGTAAAACAATTTTTTTTTTTTAAATAAAAAATTTAAATAAAATAGAACCACTAAATTGGAAGTTGTCTTTAGAATACTTATTTACGTAATTAACAGGTTTCCAAATCATCAGCTGCTGTATTAATAACTCGTTCTTCATCTACAGGTTTATCTTGTCTTAAAATGTGTTGACACTTCTTTATTAATTTTGGTATAATAACATTATTATAACAAGACATTCCAATGAAAAGAATACAAAATCCAATAAGCTGTAATAACGTAATTGCATTATTTATAAATTTCTTATACCTAAACGTTAAATATTATATTACTTGTAAATAATGAAAAGTTTGCCATTGGAAAGCAAGGGATAAAAGCCAAATCACTATTGTTCTGATACTATCAAGGATCATCCTAGTTGTTGCATTTAATTCTTTTGTAATACTAATACCAGCGAAATTGAAAAATGCAATACTTAACATTATACCTATAAGAAATTCAATTTATAATATGGACTTTCATAATTTTTTCATTATTTAAAATTTTTAATATTTTTACCAACTATTGCAATAAGTAAATGTCTACTATTAATTATTTGAATAAATGCATCAACTGTATCTTCCAGGGTACCTCGTGAATTATCAGCGAATGGTGGGGAAGCATAAATAAAATTAAATGGAATTATAATAAAGCAAATTCCAAAAAAACCAAAAACACCTTCCATTCCTACTGCTTGCAATGCTGGAATATCTTGCCCAGCAATATATTTTTCTTCAATTACCATTTGTATTGCTGTTATAATCTAAAAAATATTAACATTGATACTTTTATTACATTATATTTGAATTAATTTGATTGTATTTCCGAATTTAAAGTAAAAAAAAATCAAAAATGCATATTAAAAATGATTTTCATATTCTTATTTCGGTTATCAATTATATATTTTTTAAATATAAAGAATTTAAAGAATACTGACAAATTAAATTTGAAAATTAATTTTGAATAATATAATGTGGTTGATATTATTCTACCTGTGCACATACAATTAATAGATCTCCAGTTAATACAGAATTCGTGTTAATTTTTTTATTTTGTATTGTAATAAAATCACTAAGCCCAACCAATAATAATCCAAAAATAACTAAAAAAATTCCTGTCCATTCTCTTCTACCTAATTTTTTATTTAAAAATCCTACTGATAATACTCCTGTAAAGACTATCACTGCTCCTCGTAACATTTGAAAGCTACTGGCATATGTCATATTTAAACCAATATAATTAATTGAAGTTGCAATCATATCACAAGCTGCTGGAATGGATAGAATAAGTGGATTAAATGTACGACATCCTTTTGTTAAATTATTTCTTTCTTCTGATCCATGCTACAATAATTTATTAATTAATTCATTTTAATATTTATTTATTTCAAAAGTTAATAAATAAGTCTTACTCCTAGTTGTCTGTAATAATAAAAAGTTATTTTAAATACAAGAAGACAAATCATCTCTCCAGTAAACATGAACATAGATTGCATATAAGGATGATTAAAATGTCTAGGCTGACTGTCTTGACCAGGAACTATTTGTATATCAGCATATCTAAAACATGATTGCCATGTTGTAATAAAAATTATTCCATTGCTCATGTCTTATTGTACAATTTTAATGCATACTTTACAGAAAGGGTATTAAATGAGCCAGTAATTATCATTATCAATGCAAGTGTTTTTTGATAATGCGTCCAAGCCATAGTGATTTTAATTTATGAAGTATATTAAATTTACCTAAAATAATAAATTAATAAAAAAACTGAATATATATTTTTATTTATATTAAAATAACAAAATTATTTTTATTAATATAAATCAATAGCCTAAAACTTTAATAAAAAATGTATGTATAATATCATAAAATAAACTATCTACAAATATTTTTAATGTATGTATTTATAAAAAAGAAAGAGGCTGTTGTACGTTTAATTCAACATTTGAAAAATACGAAGATATAACGTGATTCGTTAAAAAACTTACATTTTGTATATGAATATTTATATTATTTATGGTTCCTTCTAATAATTTTATTATAGTTTATTGTATTATCAAAATATTAATAAAAATTTTTTAAAAAAATGGAATTATAAAGACTGTATAGATATTTATACTTGCTGTAAGATTATACACATAAATATGTATAGCTATATGTTAACGTTAATAAATCGTAATCGATAATATTATTTTTTTAGCATATAAAAATTAATGAAATGTAATAAATTGGCCATTGTAATATTTCCACTCATCCGGAACTCTATTTCTATTCTACATTTCGTGTACGATTTTTACATTCGCTTAATCCAAACGTATTAATTATTATTATTAATTTAATTACAATAAAATGATAATTAAATTACTGTATTATTAATTGTGTAAGAAGAAAAATATGTTATATATATTATTTTTGCATTAATTATTATACACCTTAGAGTAAAAAAAAAATTATTGATTCTTAATTACTATATTATAGTGCTTTATACGATAAATTTTTAGTAAGAAAAAGAATATAAATAATTCACTTTCTAATAACAACGAATATAATAGCAGTATTAACGAATATTAGCAGTAATGCTAAGAGCTTCAATTATTTAATGAAATATATATATTTTTTTATAAATAGTATTTAGGAATGCTTTAATATTGGTCATCAGTAATAGATATATAGCAAATTGATAGTTTATTTTTGTTTGCAATTTTAAAGAAATGAGTATTAAATAATTTTAGTGTATTATATTTATAACTTTCTAATTTTCAAATCCTATACAATTATAAATAATTTAAAGATTTATTATAATTTATGTAATTAATTAGAAATATATATTTAAATATATTTTGTACAAATATAAATAAATATTAATTGAAGATGATTGAATTACCAGTGTCTAATTTTAAAAAAGATGATACAATTTATAAGACTGTAGCTGCTGCACATCTTAAAAAATATAGCCAATTTATGGGAAAGTTAGCAAAAAAATACTGGCAAAATTCTTCAACTTTTGAATATGTCATTGAAGGACCAATTCGACTTGTATATAAAGTTAATGAAGATATTAGTATACTTTCATTAGCTTCAAATGAAAATAAAATCTTTTCAAAATTGCTGGCTAGTATTGGAGGAACTTGTAGAGAAGTAAGACTTATTCAATTTTTATTAAAATATTAATAATTTTTAAATATGTAATAATTATTTTAGATAAGACTTCTAAAAGCTGAAGCCAATGCATTTTATATTAAATTATTTAATCATGGAGAATATTGTGCTGATTATAAAGATTATAAAATTCAAAGTTTTTTTTCGGATTTACAAGACTTATCTATATACATCAACAGAATTAATACTGTTATTCATTTAACAATTAGACAGTTATCAAATTTAGCTAACAACATTTATCAAGAAATTTATTTACCACTTCTAATTGATCATTTATTAGATTTATTTATTATTCTTATTACTTTAGATGAATTAATTAACAGTCAATCAATGTTAATAGAGCGATGGAAAATTTATCGAATTAAAGTTAAATCAGTTCATAATTCAGCTCAATTACATATTCCAGAGCGAAGAATTTTTACTTATGAAAAATTATTAAAGGATTTACATATACAGTTACTTTCTGGAAAATTATTTTTAAAAGCGATTGAGCAAATAATGATTATTAACAAAACTTCAATAATGTGTAATCATATAATATGTTTTTTAAAAAATATGGTTACATTTATAGAAAATAAAATTAATGACAATGCTGCAATTAATAAGAAATGGATTCAAGTAAATATTGGTATTATTATTGTTATAAAATTGTTTGGTACATGTGATAGAAAATTATTAAAAAGAATCATTGAAATTAATAAGAAACTATATGCTGTTAGTTTAGTTGGGAATGTTGTATGGCTACCAAATGATTTTTTGTCTAATTATCTGCCAAGAGAAGGAATAGCTGTAATTCCATCACAAGTAGGTGAGAAATTACTCATTACTAGAGTTCACAAGTTATCATCTTTTGTAGGTAATATAATTAACAGAGCTATTACATGGAGTATTGAAATGCAAAAATTATCAGTAAAGACAGAATTTCAAATATTTTCAGAGATTGAAAAAAAAAGAGATTTATTAATTGAAATTGTAATTATAATGGAACAAATTAAAGAAAATATTGCATTCATAACAAATCTTCATGCTGTTCTTTTAAAACCTATGAATCGAAGTACAGTTCAATTAATTTGTCGTTTAATTGAAGTACAAAAGTCATTAGAAATAACATTTTATACATTTGCACCAATTGTCGTACTATCACAAGGTCAAGTATTGCAACAGCTAACTTATCAGATTTGGAGTATTTTGGAAATAGTGTACAAAAACCTAATACAAAAAGATAAAGGTTATAGTAAAGAAAGATTAGATGCTCTCTCTTTAATACAATCTAGCATGATGTTAATTGGTGGATCAGCTAGTGCAGATCGTCGTTTAATTGTTCGTTGTGCTCTTGTTTGTGCAAGTCAACTCATTGAAAGTTTTAAAGAAGAAGATATACTTAAACTTAGATTTTATCTAGAAACATATGATTCTACTGTTCAATTATATGATCTTTTATTAGAGATCTGTGACTACTCAGTATTATTGCATCAACAAAGTATGCTTCCTCCCTATCTATCATTAGTTGCAGACAATAATACCAATATTAGTCATATTGTACATTTATTTAATGCTTTTAATAGTGCAGTAAATAAAACGAAGTCTTCTGAATCGACTGAATTTAAGATTTCAGAACAAAAAAAGATTTTAATTAGAAATATTTTTGAACCAGCCTGTCGTGAAATTGAAACTAATCTCAGATTATATGTTCATGCTCACTTGAAATTAGACCCTACGAATCCATTTAAAATAGGTATTAAAGATGGCAGTAGAATTATTCAATCTTGTCCATTACTTATTGATGATATAATGCTTTATGGAAAACAGTATATAGAGCATTATCTTGATTGTACTTTTTATAATTTAACAACAATAACATTGCATGATTGGCAAACATATAGAACAATGCGTGCTTTGGCATATCATAAACATGGCTTAGACACAGTCCAAAATTATTTACCTATACAGACTTTGGAGCAAGGTTTTGATGCTCTAGAAATTATGAGAAATATACATATATTTGTTTCAAGATATCTTTATAATTTACATACACAAACATTTATTGAGCATATAAGTTCTAATAAACACTTAAATACTATTGGCATTCGACACATAGCCAATTCTATTCGAACTCATGGTACTGGAATTATGAGTACCACAGTGAACTTCGTGTATCAATTTCTACGAGTTAAACTTCACACATTTTCACAATTTCTTTTTGATGAACATATAAAATCAAGATTAATGCGAGATATAAAATTTATTAAATTACAGAAAGAAAAAGGAGCTTCCCCATATACTTATGAGAGAGCAGAAAAGTTTCAAAAAGAAATTCAAAAGCTTGGTATGACACCAAATGGATTCAGTTATCTTGATCAATTTCGTCAATTGATTACACAGATTGGTAATGCCTTAGGCTATGTTAGATTGATACGATCTGGAGGTTTATATGCTTCATCTAATGCTATATCATTCTTACCTGATATAAATTCATCTAATGCTTTCGATTCAATGTGTACAAAATTAAATTTTTCAACAACTACCCAAGTTGCTGCTAAACGCTTAGAAAATGATATTGATAATTTAGTACGAAATTTTACTGAAGGCATACAGTATTTTAAACTTTTTGTTGATGTTTTTGCATCTGCTTTTAGAAATAATAATTGCTATCATTTACAACTTTTTTATGCAATTGTTCCTCCATTAACATTCAGTTTCATTAACAATACCTTATCCAATAAAGAAAAACTTTTAAAAAAGAATAAAAATGGTGCTGCATTTACAGATGATGGTTTTGCTTTTGGAATAGCATATATAAATGCTTTATTAAACCAAAATAACGAATTAGATGGTTTGAATTGGTTTAAAACTGTTAATGAATATTTTTCTTCTGTAAAATCTGTAATTGAAGACAAAGCAGAACAGGAAGATGTAAAATTTCAGCAAACAAAAGCATTAACTTTAAGGCGTCTAGAAGAAAGAAGAGCTGAATTTCAATTTTTGTATTATAGTTTATCAGGGGCCAAAGTTTTTTTTAAGCAATTAGATGTATAGTAGTTTTTGTTAGAATTATTATAAATATTGAAATTTTAATAAATATGAATCTATATTATTATTTGTAAATTTCACTTGACTCAAAATAAATTGTCTATTTAGAAAATTGTAATCATAAAAAATATTTTACCATAATTATATTATTATTATTATATTATATACAAATAAAAATACTTAAAAGACTCTTAGCATCAAATTATGTAAATTGTAGTTTTAAATTGTTAAAAAGACGAAAATGAATATGCATTTAAAATGAGGTCTTTAATTATCCTATAGTGAATAACTCAACTTTATAATATGAATACATGTATTTTTCACCATATAAATATATTTCATTACCTGAAACAAATTATAATATGAATAATTATTTTTCAATTTATTATATATTAGTTTAGGAATATAACTTATGATTCCAGATAAAATCATAAATACAAGGTTTGATTTAATTACTTTCCATTTTAAATATTTTATTTCTTGTGCACATAGTAAGTGAAATAAAATATTTGTAAAATGTAAAAATAGATATCATTTTTTGTATTATGACTGATTTCTCAAATATATTAAGTTCAAATTGTGAAAATATTTGCTACAATATTGGGTAATTTAAAAACAATTAATAAAAATACTACTGTTTTGTATTTATCAATTAAGAAATTGACAAATATAGAATATTTGTAGGTCATTTCACACACCTTAAAAAATGTAAGATCTGTATTGTTATCTGTTTGCTTACAATTTAATAATTATATTAATTTATATATTTTTATTAAAGTAAACATGTTTTTTATTAGCATATTAAGTATGAGTTTTAGATGACTCTTCGAGATCTAATAAATCCTTACAAGAAATTGTTGATGGTAGTAACTGTTTTCGACCTCGTTTTTTACTACGAGTAAAAACTTTTGTGAGTTGAGCAAATTTGCGTTTGGATGCTGAAATATGATTAGTTATATAATGATTCTATAAAAATATAAATATATTATGAAACATTGAACACTGACCCTTCCCCATATTTCTTAATCTTTCTCTGAATAAATCTTCTTCAGAAGCTGTTTCATATTTACTTTGTAATTTTGAGTCTAAGATGTATAAAATTATACAATCATTTTGGTACTTAAAATACATCTATAATATAAAAACAAATCATATTACCATTTTCTAGTGTTGATAAAAAATCTTCATTCCAACGAAGTTCATCCATGAACTCTTCATTTTGTAAAAATATTGCAATTCTTTCATCCTCTAAACAATTATCATGAATTGAATTGTAATCTAATTTATCAGCACTACTACATTCTTGACTATAAATTCGTAAGAAAGAATCAGGTAAGGGTCCTAGTAAAGGAGGTTGCCATTTTTTAATACTTCTACTTATTTCATTTTTTAATTTTTTTTGTATTTTTTCAAACATTAAAGTTTCATTTTCTTCAATTTCGCTGCGAATTTTTTCATTTTCATTATCAGTACTCATTGATAAAAGTTGATCAATAGTTGTATCAACAGCTCCTTGATTTGATCGTAAAATAGCCTTTCCAAAAAAAATAAAATAATAAAACATTATATGTTTACTTATATTCAATATTATAATTAATATACTCTACATTCTTTTGTTCATCACAAAAAAAATTTACTAGTTCTTTTGGTTTATTAAAAAAATATAAAAACTGATGTTAATAAAGTATTTTGATACAAAAAAATTAATTTTATTCTGTATTATACAAACTAATAAAAGTAAAACAGGAATGGAATAATGACAAATTAAAAGTAAATTAATTATAAATTAATTTATAAATTAATAACAATACATATTTTAATTATAAAATTGATAAATATTTTGAAATTTATTTCTACTTTATTGATAATTGCAGAGTACAATATTTCATAATAAAACCATATTTAAATATCAAAGGATATAAGTACAGATAATTTTTTTATTCCATATATAAAATTGATTAATATTCCCTTTTAAATCAATTAGTAATCAACTCATTTATCTATATATTATAAAACTGGATATTATTAATTTTTTACTTTTCAAAAATTGTTTACAATTTTTGTGGTATAAACAGGTATAAAGATTCTTATTTTTAAAACTTCAAAAAATAAATAAAATTATTAAATTTATTTAATTTAAAATAGTAATATATACTCATAAAACATAAACAACTTTATAATTAATTTCAAATTTCTATTATAAATAATTAATAAATTAACGATTTTATACAATTTTTTTATTTTAGTGAAATGTTTTATATTATAATTTAAAAATTGAGAATTATTAAAATTAAAAAAAGTTGTATTAAAATTTTTAAAAAATACCATATCTACCTCAATAACGTCATCGTCCATTTGAGGAAACATGTTTTTAAAGTCAGCCATAGCTTGGTAAAACTCTAATCTAGACTGCTGCTGTTGTTTTCGCTGCTCAGTCGCAGATTCCATAGCTTACATATAGATCTTTAATTTTTTTAAATTAATAATGGAACATGTTTTTTCTTTTTTCAGATAGTATTGTGTAATAACACTAATAAACATTTATTTCTAAATTATTTTAAATATTAACCATAAAATTTACTATAAACTCCAAATTGTGTTTTACTTCAACAGAGCATTTTTGTATTGCATTCGTTACTGGTAGTACACAGTATAGAATTTATGCTGACTAATGTTTTTGAATATTGTCAGAATAGGTAGTAGTTATATTCTTTTGAAATTTAAATTGTTCGCGTGATTAAACCATTAAAATATTAATGTTTTTGTCAGACTATTATTTCAAAACATGTTATGCAGTTTCTTTAACATGTATAATTTAAATACAAAATATAAAATAATATAAAATTATAAGAATTTAGGTCAAAAATAAAAAGCATAAGATTGACAGATTATAAGGATGTACATCTAATTTAGGATATACCATTCATATTATCACTGAATTACATATCTTTTTGGCATTACAGTAGAAAATTATTAAGTTTGTAATTATATAAATAATATCATACTTTAAATATTAGGAAAAATTAATTTAAACAATAATACAAAATGATTACAGTTATGTATATATGAAATTATTTCTGTTTCCATAAATCATAAAATAGAATATATTCACAATGCTATTTTTTCAAATAATTTTATTTATGTAAAATATTGAACAATCAAAAATTTTATTGTCAATAACAGGATTAGTAATTATTATTAAAGACTTTGGTATTCAGCAATAAATTTTTTTTTCTTATGTAAAAGTTTGATTTTATACCTCATAATTTTTCACTTTTAACAGTGTTTTACACTTAACAGTGGTCAGAAAAGAGGACAAATGAGGTTGTCTCCATCTTCACAAGTTTTGTGTAAGTTTTATACCTACTATAAGTATTATAACATGTTAAACAAAAAATACGTTTTTATCATATTTTGTAACAAATGTGTTAACATAAAATCTAACTTGAAAATAGTTAGTAGCATTTGAAGAATTAAATTTATTTTTAAATATAAATTGTAACTGTTTTAAGTATTTTTCAATAATTGTTTTATTTTTTTTCTTAATTAGCATAATTACTAAGTATGTGTAATTAAAGTCTATTTGTATATATTTGTATATTTAAAGTTGCCGTAGTATAAATGATGAAGTAAATAAATTAATTTAATAATTTTTTTTTAATAATATAGATTATTTGTATATAAGTTTTATTTCTTGATAAATATTATGGAAGATAACACTATTGAATTTTTAAGAAAACAGTTCCTTTGTTGTACTCCTTTAAAGCATTTTAAATGGCCAGTAAGTTTAATATTGATGTGTTAATGATGTTTTAAATGCAATAATAAAAAATATATTAAATAACATTTTATAATTATAGGATTCAATGAATAATATTGATGTAGATGTTCAAATAAAAATTATCAATGCCACTGTAAGAGATGAATTAGTTCTTATGTATCCAATAAAACAATCATATAAAAAAGCTTTTCTTAAGCTATTTATTAAAAAAGTAGGTAAACTTGTATTTGTACGTATAATATAAGACATCTTTTAAATTATAATCCATAAATTGTAGTTAGAACAAAATGAAATAGAAATTGATGCTGATATTTATAACACTTATTGTAATATAGTCGCTTCAACAGATGAGGAAGCAATATTACATTATCGTCATTTTTTACTAAATAATGAAGGTAATAGTCATTGTATCAGTATTAAAGAAAGCATGAACATAATGTCACAAGGAACTACTGGATTATGTAGTTGGAAGGTAATATATTTATTGTTTGAAACTAAAAAAAATAAAAATTAATGCCTGTTTTGCAACAGGCTGCTTTTTATTTAGCAGAATGGTGTATTGCCAATAAACAAGAATTAGAAGGGAAAAAAATATTGGAACTTGGTTCAGGTGTTGGTCTTACTGGTCTTACAATAATAAATTTCTGCACTCCAAGAGAGTATTATTTCTCAGATGGCAATCCAATAGTTTTAAAAACTTTAGAAGAAAATGTACATCTTAATTTACTAATGTATAAAAAAGAATTATGGAAAAAAACTTTTGTTAACAATAAAATACAACTTGAAACAAAAGACAGTAAAATGAAAATTAGTTTAATACATTTAAAATGGGAAGATATTTCTAAATTGCATGCAACACAAATTGATGTAGATTTAATCATTGCTGCAGATATACTTTATGATAAAAATACATTTGAAGTATTAGTACAGGGCTTAAAAATTTTTATGAGTAAATCTGTTAAATATACATTAATAGCTGCTATTATAAGAAGTGAAAAAACAATGCTAGAATTTTTGGATATTCTTAGTAAATATTTTTTGTTGCATTAAATAACATTTTTTATAAAATATTTATATAATATATTTTATATTACAGGTAAATATGACTTTTTATATGTGAAAGAAATAGCATATATCCCGCAGATATTCATACGATACGAAGAAACACCTGCCACAATATTGAAAATTTTACCAAAATAAACTCCTATTAGTTTATAAATGTATAAAAGGCTTATTCTATTGATAAACTAAATTTTTTATATAGTATAGAAATACATGTAAAAGTAAAAAAGTACATTATAATTAAAAAAGACATTTGGAATCTGCGTTAACACTTTATAGGTATTCATAAAACCATTTTCTTAAGTTATAGCGTTTTAGTTTCATTTCAGATTGGTCTATATCTTTATCAACATCTTTTTTATTGTTTCTGTTAGATTTTTTTTCTATGAACTTTCCTTTCTTTAATTTTAATGAGTGAAGAGGTTCATTAGTCAAATGAATATTATCCACTTTACTTCTAGCTGTAATAATAAAAATATTTGGTTAGCCTTTTTATTAATTTTTTTTATAAATTTAATTATAAAAACTATTTTTATTTTTGAACTACCAGCATATAAATCTATTTCTCTATAGATACTTTGATCCTCCTCAATTTCCCTTTTTCTATCCATTTCAAGACATTCGACAATTTCATTTCTTTTTTCTACAATTTTCATCAATCTTTGAATTAAAATTTCCTCCTGTTGTTTATCGAAATCTGTTTTAGTGGCTTTTGGTTGTCTTATAAGACATCTTACTTGATATTCAATATCCGCGTGTTCTTCTTCCAATCTTTGTTGTCTTCTCAGTAATATTAATTCTGCTTGTCTTCGAAAAAGCTCATTTTTTTCGTTGACTAACGTGAATAACTCTAATATAAGCTCTTCAATGACAAATTCTAAACTCATGTCTGTAAGAAATAGTTTTTAAATCATAATCATCAAACCCAGTTTATGATTAATACAAATTTTTAGTTGAATCCTTGAATAGCATACAATATATATACAAAGTACATAAAAAAAAAGTAAATTATTAGTAATAAAGGAAAAAATTAATTTATAAATTAATGTTTAGAATGTAAAAAATAAATAAATCTATCCATATATATATATAGTTGCATTCATAAATACATGACAAATATTTTAGATAAATCATAAGTACATTCATTAATAAAGAATATTTTTTTATATGTTTAAGTGTAATATAACAATTATTTCATGACAAGCAATTTAATGAAATTAAAAATAAGAAAGTTTTATTAAATGTACTATTTATAGTATAGACAAATAGTAAAACAAATAATTACAAGATTTTATATTTATTTACATAAAAATTATCAACTTGAGTCACTTTATATATTGTTCTTAACATTATATATAACTATATGCAAATTTTATAGTATCATAAAGATAAATGATTATAAATATTTACCTTTCTTTGTATTACCAGATTCGCATTTATTTCTAATAATCTGTTCTAATTGTATACCCTGTTTCTTCAAACCTTGCTGTTGTATTTCAATTTGATCGAGTTCTATTTTAACATCTTTCATTGATATAACTTTGATCTACAAAATGAAAAAAAAAATCAAAATAAATAAATAATAGACAAAACAAATTGAAACTTTCATTAATTAATTTTTGTGATAAATGTGTACTTAGAATGGCCTTTTTTTATAGAAAATATTGATAAAAAAAAACTCACTTTACGTCTGATAGGCATAGACGGAGTTGGAGCTACGCTTTTCTTTCTTTTACATTTGCTTTCAATGTTTTTCTCAAAGGAATTTAATAAGTAAGTAGAGGATCGGCTGCAAAATAGATTCTGTCTATTTCGATTTACTTCGTCCTTGTTTAATTTTTCTTCGTTCCAGTACTGATGCCGATCAATTTCGTCATTATCGAACTGTTTAGAACTCAATAATTCATCAAACAGGGCATCGTTCTTGTTGTATCTGCACGTTGATTCATTTGTTGGCATCGAAGTTGTTTTTGGAGAAACAGGAGGTACAGGGGCCGGTTTGTTTTTTCGTGCTCTAAATATAATTCTGGGAGAAAGTGTCTGTAAAATGATATTATATACAAGTTTATTAATAAATAAAAATATTTTTAGATGTAATCAATGCTTACGGGGATAGGATCGTTGTTCGTTATGACATCGTTTTGATTATGAATTGGCGGCAGCGGCGCAGTTTTCTTTTTTCTATAAATATCACTAGGTATTATTGTTATATAAGAACTTAATATGAATTTGTTGAACAAATGAATACAGCTATTTATATGATTTATATGATACAACTGCAGAGTTTTATCAAGATGTAATTGCCTACAATTATAAAATTAATATCTAACTTCGATATGCTATATTAAAATATATTCAAAATTAAAAGCAGTATTAATTTTAATTAATATAGATGTTATATAAAAAATGAATGAAGAAACAACGAATGGCATAGAAGACGATGAGCTTATCGAATTAATACTTTTTACTAAAATAAATATAATTAAATGAAATATAATGAATTTTTTAACACTAAATTTTTATATTACAATAATAATATGTGTGAATTTTATATCCTTGTATCAACATTGTTAAAAGATTCGATTAAAGAATTTTTCGATTGCTATATGGAAAATTTTAATAAAAATAAGTTTTAAAAATTAAGTTCAAGAGTAAGATAGATAAAAAATGGAATTATTTATTAATAATAATTATCATAAAAAAGGAAGTAAGCATAAAAACCTTATAATTTTGGGTTTAAGTATTGAGGGTGATTTATTTTTCAATTCTGGTTTGCTGTCTAGATTATTTTTCTGTTCTTCATTATCATTCCAGAAAGGATTAAGATTAATCTGTGGCGCTTCAAGTAGTCGTTTAATCTTCGATGTTTTAACTGCTTTCAGATGCTGCTTTGTTTCCTCTAGTATCATTTCTTCGTCAGTAGTGTCAAATGGATTAGTCGAACACTCTTTGTTTTGAGTTTCATATTTTGAATATACTTCTGCTTCTTCGACATTGCTTAATGCGAATGGATTGATATTTTTAAGATAGTCATCTTTCGAAGTTAGATAGGTTTCTTGAATTTGTTGACTGTTTACTCGTGGTAATGTCATAACATCTGGGTCGTGATCTGATTTCAATTTTAGTTCTTCTTCACAGTCTTTAGGGTGGTAATGAATAAGTGAGAGTCGTTTCGTCAACTCTTTAATCACACTCGGATCTTCAGTTATATACTCATTGAATCTTTTTTGGTTGTTAGTCCTGGGGTCTGATGAAGTTTGCCATTTAGACATTGCGAAATCTCTCCCGTCACTTGCTTTTCTACATTCCACTATAACATAAGCGTCATTGTCACGTGGTTCGCGCTTATTTTTTACGATTGGGGATGCCATTTGTTCTACCGATTTTTCACGTTCACTTGTAAACTCATCTATTTTATTATTAATTATCCTGATCATATGGTCAAATTTGCTATCAACATTATTATCTTTTTCAACACCGTGATGCAGTTGTTGCTGCTCATGCTTGAAGTTGAACTGCTTACTCTTTTCTTCATCACTGAGTGGAGCTTCTAAGCGTATCATCACAGGTGCCTTATTGATAAGGCAGGCGTCACAATACGTGCCACCATCCGATTCATGATAGTTATCTGAAGTGAGTTGAAGGCAGCAACGTTTACATCGGAAGCAATTACGATGATAGATGCTGCGTGCGATTATGAGTTTCTCTGCAAGGAAGACCGGAAGACCACAGCAAACACACAATTCTTTACACATCCCCGAGCGCGATCTCACCTACATACACAGAAATGAAAACTACAATTAAAATAATTGAATTAAATGTAAAAGATATTATTTTGTTTATTAAAATCACAATAGTAACTACTAAACTTTTGAATTTGCATCGAATTCTAAATTTAATCGAATTTAATTGATTATCTCACTTTAAAAAATATTATCATAAATATGCGAGTACTGATTTTTTTTTTTTAAGTTATTAATATTAAAACAAACAAAAAAAAATATAAATTTTTAATTTTTTCCATATATTTGTATAATTATATATTTTTAAAATATAATAATGAATTTCACACTAAAACTAAAATGAAAACTAAAGTAATTAATTATTTTAATATTTTAAAGTTAAAATTAAAAATTATTTCATATTTTCTATGAACTATTTAATATTTAACTTGCCTGCAAAATATAATTATACGAATTTTGTTTGAAAAAGTAATATATCAATTTCGTCTTATTAATTCATTAAGTTAATATTTAAAAAATCTAATGTTTAAATTAATTTTTTAAGTAAATGAAATCTAGTTTATATCTTTTTGCTGTACAAATAACAATTTTTTTTTTTTAATTTTAGTGTAAAATTCATTGTTATATTTGTAAAATATATAATTCAAGCATATATATGAAATGTATTGGGATAATATAAATATGCACTACTTATTATAATATGAATTAGGTAATTTGGTTTCTAAAAATAATATTCATTTACTAAAATATCATATAATTTAAAATAAATTTTTATTGTTTGAAATAAAAATGAATTAATTTAGATTCAAAATAATGCAGAAAAATATTTAGATTCTATGACTTTGAATCTAATTTATAATTATCAACAATATTATTGTAAATTAAAAATTAATAACTAAAGAGTATTTATTATTTAAAATAATTAAATTGAATATTTGCATTTGTAATTATAATATTAAGTAAAAAAAAAATTAAAAACATTTTTATAAGTTTATAAAGTGTTTTATAATATATTTTAATTTTTATATTGTATGTTTACTTATGAAAAAGTAATTTTTATTATATGAATAAATTATTTATAATATTAATATTTAATTAGTTTCTATGGTTGACTGTTAGAAAAATTCTAACTTTTTATGCTATTCTTCCAGGATCCTAGAAACTCGTATTCCTAGGTCAAATGCACTAAATATTATTGGTGCGCTTTTGCATTTGAAGAAAATTAAAATAAAATTTTAGATAAGATAAGAGATCATATTACATGAAACTCTTTTAGCAACAAAAATCAGATCGTTGTCTCAGATGAGTGATTCTTGTTCCAACATTTAAGATATAATACTCTAAAGATTAGTAACAATCGATTAGATGGGTACGGAGAACGTTACTACGTAATGATTTTGCGCTTCAGTCATTGAAGAAATAGTACAGAAGGCGCATCGAGCGCGAAAAGAAATCAAGCAATCGTTTTAATTACTCCTTTATTTGGATTATTATTATAGTTTATTATATATTTTATTAATTTATATTAATGAATATTTTCTACTTTTTTCATTCGAAATATTAAATTGAATTTTTTAAAACTTAAATAATATCTAATAATAGTTACAATAAATATTACAGTTTAAGTTTTTTTAAAATATATTTATTATGTGATGTTTAATTATAATAGATCACTAAATTTTATTCAAAATTCACTTTCATTTATTATATAGACAAATCAAATTTTTAGTTAAAAAACAATAAATGCTTCAATCATTACAAAATTATATTCAAGTTTTTAAAACATCTTAATTTATTACTACATAAAATTTTTTGTTTATTAAATTTTTAATAAGATAATCAAATTATATACTTACATAAGTACTTCCGATATACAACATTTGATACCAAAACCGCATAAGATCATAATATTACTATAGTTCAAGAAACTATATTTTATGATTTTAAACGTGGAAAATGTAGATATTAAGATAATTAGAACGATAATGATAAAGTTTTAGAGAGAGAAAGAGAGAGAGAGAGAGAGAGAGAGAGTCAAAAAAGGCAAAGGTAATTGTTACTTGTACACAAAACATCCTAATAAGTAAAGGCATTGAGTCGATAATCTTTGACATTATTATGGATAAAGTGAAATTAAAAAATAAGAGTAAATTTGTAAAATGATAATATCAGCAAATAAAAATAAAAGAGTTAAGGACATAGCCATTTATAAAAACATATAAATGTAAGCAAAATTCTAAATTACAACAATAGACGACGTAGCGATTTACCTTCTAGCAGAATATTTCAGGTTTATATTGCCCCATTAAGTCCAAGCATTCTTCCTATAGAACAAAAAAAGTTTGACGTGTGTGAAAAGGTTTTTATGTTAGAGAAAAAAAATAAGATTATACAATAGATGAAACGCGATTTAGAAGATACATTAATAAACTACATAAAGTAAAGTCTATCTATATAAAGCGTATCGCTGGATATAAAAAAAACTGTATCCGTTTAAATTCAACCAATGAAAAATAAGAACGTATTATTGTACTATTTAAATTCATTCGTCTAATGAACTTTTTTATACTAATTAATGTTATAAAATTTACATTAAGTTTAAAATGATGCTACCTAATAATAAGTACTATTTTTTTTAGACATTGATCTGTTCTAATATTTTTTATTAGATTTTTATTAATTTTATTATTCTATAAACAAATGGTATTTACTGTATTATTCAATTATTTCTATTTGAATATAAACTCCTAAAATGCACTAAAAATGTAGATTCGGAAAATGTATTTTACTTTGTTTTTCTTTCCTTGAATTAAATTTTAATTAAGTTATTAAAATGTTATATAAAAACGTAAAAAAAAAAAATAATAAGAATTGAGCGTAAGTCAATAAAACAAATTTCTTAACTTGTAAAGAAATAAATAGTTAAATACAGTAATATAGTGAAATCTAATTAGATCGTATAATTATATTTATTATAAACAAAACAATAAATTAAGAATTCTCTTTTGTTTTATCGATAGCTATTGCATTAACTTTATTTCCTAATTTCATAGATGTACCATACATATATAACAAGATTTTATCTCATTTTTATAATAGATATTTATTCGAATTTCTTGAAAATTTTTCTATTATAAATGCTATTTATTAATAAAAATACATTCTCAGTTACTTATTGTAGGATGTATATTTTCATACCTCCTTTTCAGATTTGATTACAATTATTTTAATTCGTATAGAAGTTTTCCGTTCATGGAGAGTTGTAACAAAACCGAGGACGCTGCCGAATTGATGGTAACGTGTGTTTTATGATCGTATAAATAATAATGTAATACAAAGGACAGGAGTTGAGCCTATTGAATTTCGGAAATCCAAGAAAGTGTGCAGTTACGTATAATCAAGCTTTCCTATTAGTCTTAAAATCCAAGAGTCCCGTCGCTTTCTTTGCACAACTCTTCGCTCAGCAATTACTGCTGTGTAACGTTCGTATGCCGACACCATGTATTCTGTTGCTTTGAAGATATCAAACTTATAAAAATGATGTGTGTTTTATAAAACATTTTTTACTTTACATCAATAAACATTTTAATATTTAGTATATTTTAAGAAAATATTTTAGAAAAGTATTATCATGATTGTCAAAAATTAATTGTCCAAAATCTAATTATTTTTATTATTTTTCATATGAGAAACAAAATTTATTCCGTTATTAAACTGCAAAAATTTATGAAACAATCATTATTAATTTTTTCCATTTATTAGAAAACTTTTATATTCTATTTTCAATATCTATAATGTTAATTATTTATATTTAATATGTCTATTAAGCAAATTTTTTTCTCTTACATTACCTCTTTAATTATTATAAATGTATGCAGAATTTTATTCAATATTTATCAATAATAATTATATACATATATTGCACAAATTATCTATATAAGCATTCTTACTTCTTTTGTATTTAGAATTTTGAAAATCGACGACATTTGAGATTTCATTCTTAAACATATATTTTTACAATACGAAACAATTAACGAAGAGCATTTATTATCGTATTAAAAATATCGATTATATTTTCATGAGCTTTTTAGAAGGATAAGCTTTAGTACTACTATACTATTCACAAAGCTACAATCATTTGATCACAAAACAGTTGATGATTTGTATAAAATTAATGATTATATAATAACTTCTAAAGCGTTGTCTTTTGTTATTTACTATCTTTTAAAATATAATCAACGGACAGTTTCTTAATATTCTTGATACAACAAATATTTTTTATACATAAAACATTTTATATTTTAATATAAAATATTTTTTAATTTTACCACGTACTTGCTGCTAGATGCAACAATAACAATCATTTAATGAAACCTTGTTTCTTGTTTTTGAACAGTAAGTTTTAACAACACGTTACCTTAATAACCTAGATCCTTAAATGATTATATGGAAGGGTAAGAAACATTATTTTTATTCGATATCTTTATCGTTTATTTCTATTTCTATGTATTAAGATTTCAAATTTGGAGTTTTTAAAACTTTTTCAAAATACTGGATAGGGCAACAGTAAATGAGAGTAGCTGCATGTACTAGGAACAACGTTAAACTGCGCGAGAAAACCAATGCACAAATGTAATGAATTTAGGTGTTCACTTTTACCTTTCACAAAAAAGATAAATAGCCTACACTGATCTTTCATAATGAAAAACGTCTCCATTCGTCATCATTTTTATTATAATTTCCATTGAACCTATTCCTTGAGGCAAACATCTCTATTTGTTGCTCCGACCGCCCTTCCGCCGTGCTGCCAGCCACCTCGCGAAACGAAAGAATGCAAAACAAAATCAATATAAGCCGCGAAAACACGGATCACTTATTAATGAATTTTAATCATACCACTTAAATTTGTTTATAAAGAGAAGTGAGAATAACAGCATCTAAACTTTGGAAAAGCTGCCCCTTCCTTTTTTCTCCAAAATGCTTTTTAACTCTCTTCTATCTTCAATTGCTATTAATAATTGAAAAATCTAAATATGTAAACAAAAAGCGATAAAGTTAGGTCACGTAATGGAAATAAAAGATAAGGTTATCAAACAAAAATATTATTTCTTACTCCAATTATATCATATGATCAAAGAATTTAGATGATCAAGATATTGTGTTAAGAATTTCTGTATAAAAATAAGTAATGAAATTTTATTCAATTATTTGACGGTTACTGCTGTAATTCAAAACAGTAGTTACCAAATAACTTTGATATAAACATCGATGTACACTACTTGCATACATTAAGAAAATATATAAACATATTAATATTTATTTAAAACAAGTACAACATTGATGATTTGCCGTAAAAACGAAGATTAAAAACTAAAAACTTTCATTATTTCAGAGATTCTGTTTGGAACTGGTTTCTCCTCATTGTCCAGTTTGGATTCTTATTCATTTAGTAAAAGATGATAAATAACTTTCCTTATGATAATCAAATACCGAATTGGCAACATTTTGATATTAAGCTATCAACTAATAAAATAAAATTGGACGAATTTATAGAAAACCTAGATTTTAATTACCTTAAGTTAATTAATTTTAATAAAGATTATTCAATTATTAAAAAATAATAATTTTTCTGTATATTGACAAAATGTGTATGTAAAGAAGATATTAAGAACACAAGGGGGGAAAATAAATTTATGTAATAGTAATGAAAAGTAGTATTGTTTCAGAGATCACACAATCCTGTTGCTCTACAGGTTTAATCAATCGTATGATGTAATTGCGAAACTAATAAAGCAAAATTATGGCATGCCAAGCGGTACTGAATAAATAGTAATAGTTACAAATAGTAATAAATAGCAATAGTAAAAAGTAATGGTTATAAAGAAATTCATTACTGTGGAATGCTTTTTCTATAATAAGGTTTTAATATACTACAAAACACACATTCATGTTTTCCCGATCAGCTATTTATGTAAAATTAATTTTGGATCTGACAATTGAAGCCATTATTACGGCGTTATGACAATTTTTTACATGAACGAGATTCTTCATGAATTTTTATTATGAAAAAAGATAAATTTTATAGAAGCATTCAAAATCACACAATAATTTATATCACACATTTTTAATAATGAAGAGACTTAAATGAGATTGTTCCACTCTAAATTACTACATTTTGATGGGCTTTAGAAAGCTGTTGTAAAATTATTTATATATGAAAAATCAAATACTTCAGCTCATACTCTTACCAAAGCAACGTTTAGAAGCTTATTATAAATTAATTATACTGATATTTAAATAAATAAATAATCTTTATGGGAGTATATAAATTAACATTTCTGGAAACATTGACCATAGAAAATTTAAATCAATTAAATATACGTTTAAAATAACAGTTTAAAAATAAGTAAGAAATTCATATCAGCACTTCAATACTTATGGATGAACATATACTCTCAATGCGATGGTCACTTGGGTGGATTTAAAATTTTTTCATATACGAAAGGAGAAATACGCATGGTATTAATAAAAACAAACTCAAGATTTTACAAAAGAAATAATTCATTTACACATTCGTTGTCCTGTGTTATATTCTTATAAGCAAATTTTAAATAAGAAATTGATTTTTAAAGATCAAAACTATTGAAAAACAATATAATAATAGTAACAAGGAACTTTAAATAAAATCCATGGTAATATTTAGAAAATTGTGAATAAAAAAATAATAATATTATAGACGTTTGAAAAATTCATACCTTATAATCATTCGGTGTATTGATAATCAAGAATTAAGTATTCTTATAAATAATAAATCATTGATACTAAAATAAAATAAAATTAGTATTTACTTTTTTTTCAAATTATTCATTCATTCAATAAAATTTAGAAATTTATATAAATGTCATGTTTAATTTAAGGATTGTTTTTCGTTGTTCAATTATATGAAGTAGATATTTATATTTATGTATAAGAAGTTTTTCAAATATGAACAATTTTTGTTTTAACTATTTGTTTTACATTTCTATTGAATTTCAGTACTTTATTTCTAATATTCTAATTGAATATTCCAAAATATTCAAACACAACTGCTTCATTATTTACTACATAAAGCTCTTTTTAATCTATAGAAATAACTTAGTTGTATGTTTTAAGATATAAAATTAATAATATATATTTATAAAATCAGTTTTTTTCTATAATTCACAATAAATATAAATGAATAATTAATTATCAAATACCCTGTACCGAAAATTTCATATCTGAAATATTTAAGAAACAAAATATTCTTAACAATTAACATAATAGGTAATATAGCCTAACACCTCTATTCCAGATTTATAAATTATGTGAACCAGCGATACGCCGTCGAGTACACGATAGTTATAAGTAATGTATGATTTATCAAAAATTTTATTACGTACCTTAGATTGTGGGGTTTCTGTCACCGATCCAATTCTATCGTTCGAACTCTCTGATGCCCTGCTATGTATTACTCTGTTTGAAGTCGAGCCTACAAAATTATTTTTTCTTTCTTAATTATATTTAAATTTCTCTTATGAATTGTTCGAATGTTTGAGTTTTAAAAAAATTATTATTCGAAATTTGTTTATTTTTTTGTAATAGAAAATAATTTATAAAATACAATTTTCAATTTCATTAATAAATTAACGTATTTATTATTGTATATGTACTGTGTTATAATGGTTAAATTGTTGTTTATTGTTAAATATATTTTTAACAATAAATATTTGTAATATCAATTGAATTATTTGGAAAAATTAATCTTCGATTAAAAACAAAATAAACAAAACCATTATTGTATGTGATTATTTAAAATATAAATGTAAAAATAAAAGAAAATTTATTTTGAATATCCACTAAAATTTAAAAATAAGTAAATAAATAAATAATATATTTTTTCAATAAAAAAAATATAATTTTTCCTATTACTTATATAGATTGGAAAAATAACTAGCAATAAATTTCTTTTTGAATTGTACAAAAGATAGAAAACGAATTTTTTAATTTCCACAAGTATTGAAATGGATATATTAACATTAAAATTATTAATGTTGAAAATGTTAACAATTTTAATTATTAATTAATATAAGTTAATGAAAATAAAATTATAACAATTAGTTTATATACAACATAAAAATTAATAGATAAATAACTATTGGCATATAAAAAACCTTTTTGTTTTTATAACATAAAATAAATTAATCGATCAGATGTTTCTAAATATTTAAAGTTTATCTTAAAATACTTTTTATTCTAAATCAATTTTATTTTATTATAACAAATTTTTTTTTAATTTTCTAAAATTTTTCTCTGTATCATAAATAAGTATATAATGTATAAAATAGTTGACAAAAAAATATTAATTCATATTATACGAAATAATTTAAGATGGAAGATTATTTATTATTACAATTTCATCACAATTCGGTTAGAAAATTTGAAAATAAATTTAAAATTATTTACGATTGTACTCATTTTAATATTATCCAAATGAACTATGCTTAGCTATATTTAAAAAATAGGTTTATTGAGCTTTGTATATATATAATTATATTAACTCATGTGATTATCAATAATTATAAAATTTAGTTTAAATAACTTAAATAGATTAAATAAGTTTTTATTTTAAAAAATAATTCACTTTTAAAAACTTTTTATTTTAAGCAATAATTGACTGTTAATAATCTGCAATAATTTATGTTTTCTAAATATTTTTGAATTTTTGTTTATTACTTAATAAATTTACTGTATAATTTAGCTTTACAATTTATTTATATAATTGTATTTAAATATTATTATTTAATAAATTCTATATTTAATATATATAACATATATTTTATACTTATGAATCTTTATGAATATTAGATTTTGATATCTTATAGCAAGATATTTATATTAAATATCTATGAATATAAATTGATTTACATGAAAATGAATGAAACAGCATTATAAATATAACATTCTATTTCAAGTTATTCTATTTCAAGATAAAATAAGATGATTCAACAAGTAATAAAACATTTTTAAAGAAAATTTTAATTATTATCTATAGTATTAATTGTTTTAAATAAGAACTTTAAAATTCTTGGCTTCATAAAATTTAGTTTTTGATTTAGATGGTTTACTTGATAATTTGTATAAAAAAATTGTATTTAGACAATTGATAAAGAATTTTTAATTTAGTGTCTATTGAATAAGAATATATATTGAATCAAATAAATAAGTTTTATTTTTAGTTTTACCTAAAATAAACCGTAACTTTTTTATTAATTTTATATATTATTCAAGAAATTATTTGAGAGAGCTGTAATTATATATTCAAACTTATGTTATTAAGACTTGAACATTTTTCTATACATAAATTTGTTTTTATTCACTCTTCATTATAATTAATGTATATAACTGTATATTCATTGTAATATAATGTATATAATTAATGTATACTACTACTACTACTACTACTACTACTACTACTACTACTACTACTACTACTACTACTACTACTACTACTACTACTACTACTACTACTACT
Source organism: Ceratosolen fusciceps (assembly GCA_018883505.1). Lineage (NCBI taxonomy): Eukaryota > Metazoa > Arthropoda > Insecta > Hymenoptera > Agaonidae > Ceratosolen > Ceratosolen fusciceps. Next base: position 1,382,690 of record RCIC01000034.1, on the reverse strand, counting down.
ACTACTACTACTGCTACTGCTACTACTACTACTACTACTGCTACTACTACTACTACTACTACTACTACTACTACTAATAATAATAATAATAATAATAATAATACTTTCCGATGAGAATAATTATTAAAATTAACAGAACATTTATACCTATACACGTCAGTATACTAACCGGCAAAAACTTGGTAGAATTGCGATAAATAGGTCAGAATAGATAGTCTGTCAGGTACCGAGCACGAAGTCATATCTTCAGCATCTAGGAGAGCTGGAATTCCGAGATGTTGTTCGGCTGTCCTGAAGGCTAACTCATTATTTCGATATATGTCGTCCTTATTCAGACTGCTAAAATCACTACAATACAAATCCATAGTAATAATCAAATTTATCTTTAAAGTTCGTATATCGAAAATAAGCTTAAGATTTACTTTTTTATGTTATTTATTCATATGGAATGTTTGTTGTTCAACAATCCATTGCGAAAAATACAAAATTTAAAGAAAAAATGTTATATGATAGATAAAAGGATAAATATTTTTATGTGAAAACGTTTTTTTACTACCGAAAGAGATAAAAAATAGACTTACATAAGATCAGGTCGAAAGTGGTGTATCATAGCGCAAAATGCAAGGCCGTCTCGCCATGAGGTAGTCATATTCTGGACATTGACACCGGAATAACCATCGGTTATTCTTCTACACCAGAGCTCCAATCCCTTTGTACCACGGCGTTCGCCCATTTTATTAATCTTTGCACAATGTTCAGAAGACTACACTGGATAGTTTCCCCTTATAAATATTTCCACCTTGATGTTACCTTCATTTAATAATTATGTGTTATTAAAAATTAAGATTATACATTACAACTTTCTAATAAGTGAAAATAGATAGAAACAAGGTATTAAGTATTAATAATTTTTTTAAATACAATTAATTACTGTATCGCTTGAATTCTATATAATAAATAGAATTATATTACATATATAATTCATTGAGTCAGCGTTTATAAGATAAAATAAGTAGAACATTTTTTATCCTAGTAATGAGTATTAAATTTATAATGTTTATAGTATACTCATATTGAATAAATATATCTTTTAAAATAAAGTAAAACCAAACGAAATTCTGTTTAAAATGCACGAACATTATAGGACTATTTCTATTTTTAAAATTATTCATTGCGAATAAGAACGTTTATGCGCATATTTATCAGCTTTTAAAACGATTGTCTTAAAATTGAATTAAAATTTAGTAAATAAACAGTCATACAAAAATTACGATTATATTATAATTATTAAAACTAAATATTTAGTATTTACAAGAAAATAATTATAAGATGTATTTTTGTCCATAATATTTTATGTTAAAATGGTCAAAATTATTAATCCAAAGTAAAAATGTTCACATTTTACTGATATAAATTCTATAATGGTTAAACTTTCGTACTAAATGCAAGCTTAAGCAACGATACTCCATATTTTGCAATATAAATTGGAATATAAAAGAAGCATTCATTATATTCAACAAAAAAAATGAAATAGCTGTGTTTCACCTTTCTAGTTTAAACATTATTTATGAGATTTATATCTTTATTCCATAATAAAATCACTATAAAATTTGAGGAATAAGTCAAGAAAGTTTTAATATATTTAGTAAAAAATTAATATATATTTATATATATTAAGTAATATATATAGATTATACATCTACGTTTGTACTTGCACAAAAAAGGCAATTATTATTAAATCTAATTTACTTGATTTTCAATATTGCACTTTAAGAACAGAAAAAATAAGAATTAAATAATAATTAATGCTTGATTTCTTAATAAGAAATTTAATAAGAATGTTTAAAATAGTCTCTATTTCATATCTAAATATTAACAAGTTGTGTTGATTAATTTAAAAAAATCAATTACTAATATTTTTGTAAAAAATTCTTTATTTTCTCTATTCTTTACGAAAAAATAAATACTTATATATATATATATGAATAACAGTGATTTCATAACAAATTTAGTTCTTAACAAGTTTTGAATTTGTGCTCCATAAACTAAATATTATTCAAATACTTTGTAAATGAATTGTTTCTTTAGCGAATGGCTTTATTTTTTAAAATGATTATATATTGTAAATAATTGTAAGAATTGACATTGTTGGTATTGCGTCGAAGCAATATTTACTGCACTAGATGAGGAAGCATTTAACATTTCTTAAATATCTTTTTTCTTAAAAAATCACACATTTAATACTATTTATATATATATAAATTAATACTATTTGTAACTTTTTATTTTAATTTATAAATAAGATATTATTTTATTACAAGTTTTAAAATTTGTTTATAATTTCCTAACCCATGTATGTACACATATACGTATAAAGCATTGAAACCAATATTGGGCTTTTAAATAACTAAATATGAATTAATTTGTTATTATTAATTACGAACTAATTGATTAGTATTAAATTTCTTGATGGATATGACAAAACTATATCTGATACACGCTTAATTGTACACTGATTTAATTAAATTACAGACTTCAAGAATTTGATAATAATAAATTATAATATTTTAAAAAATATATGCATATTATTGAATTTTCAGTATAATATTGATATACAATAACAGTATATAATAGAAAATTTTAATAATTAATTTAATATATGATTATTTATTATGTTAAATGTTATATATGATGAACAATATATTTTATACCTCGCATAATATCATTTCAGGTTAATTTATTATTAATGTACATTTATTTTGAACGATGAACATAGATTAAGTATCCACGAAATTGAATGAAATACGTGACGCTTAATCTTAATTTCATTTTACAGTTACAATGAACAATTCTCAAAATATTATTTAAATACTAGAATAAATAAATTAATATATTAAAATAATTTTCTACCAAAAAAACTGATAACTTAACATTATTTTTTAATCTTTATCAAAAATCTGTCTACTAGACAAAGTCCATATTTGTCAGTTACGCAAACAATATTGATTTATACAACTAATTTTAAATATCTTCTATTATCATATTTTTAGAAGTTTTTCGAGTACTACACGAATGTGCAAATTAATGTAAACTAAGAATATAAAAAAATTATAGAATCTGAATATAATTTTTCAATTTTTCTCTATAATTGTTTCATACACAATATAGTGTTCTATAACAAATAATAAATGTTAAAAATTATTAATAGTATTGTTCAGTATTACCATTAATGTATAATAGCTAGTATATTTTTAAAATGATTAAAATAATTAAAAAATTGCTAGATTTACAAAATTTAAAGACAATATTTTTCGTAATGCTTCATTGACTAATCAGATATAAATATGAAAGATATTTTACTAATACTATGTTATTTAAATGAAATGCCTTTTAATAATACAGTTCCCAATACATAATTTGATAAATATTTTATATATGTAATATTATTGAAATGTATATAATTCTTTACATATAAAAATTCAAAAATAAATAAGTTTTATATTTACTAGGTTTATTAAAAATTTAAGTTAAATGAACTGTCGATTTAAAACAAAAAGACTTCTTTTCGGTTGATATAATAAACAGAACTTCAGATGCTTAATCAGCATAGACTTTGTCGGCATAGTAGTTACATGCATCGCAGTAACCAAGTTCATATGATTTTTACTTGATTGGTCAACTCAAGGCAATACAAACCGGTTCTCATATTTGCTGACTACTGAATAATCATTTCCAATTTGAGTTGACTCGTTGCTTAAGTGTATATAATCGCTTCATCCGAAAAAAGAGTGATATACAATCTCTCCTCCAAAATAAATAATAAAAACAAACAAACGCCAGTCTTTTCTTTTTTATATTTTAGAATCCTGTATTAAGTTAAAAATTTCTTAACAGGATCGTCTAATCTTCATTCTTTATCATTTATTCTATATTCTACGTTATACTTAACTATTCTTTTAATTTTAATTTGATTTTTATCAGTTATATACTTTATTATAAATACAAAATATTGTCACAGATCTATATTGCCATTTTTCTTTTTTACCTTTGTAAACACAGCAAATAATCACGTAGTAAAGTGATGTAACAAGTGTTTGTCATTATAATCAATAAATAATATTTAAAACATATTTTAAAAAGTTACTTAATGATTAAAAAAAATTTAGTTCTTATTTTAACTTTCGATAGATTATTTTATTTTAAAACTGTTTTATGAATAATATCAGTCAAGTATTTTATTTAGCAAATATTAAATACTAAAATTTTTCCAGGTACATATACATAAATAAAGTTATTATTATTACAAATAAAATAATTAAATTAAATTCAAATACAAAACGTAGAATTCAATTAGTCTGGTATAATTATTTTTTTGTAAAATAGAAATCAATAATATTAACATTTTTATCCAGAATAATTTTTCAATAAAAGTATTTTTTTTAATAAATAAGTTTAAATCAATAGCATTTCTCTCTTATATAAAATTTAATATTATTAAATTAATATTATTAATAATTTTACATACATTTTATTGTATGTTGAAATTTAAAAATGACCAATATAAATATAATATTTAAGTTATAAAAGAAATTAATTTACAGGTATCAGTAAACAAATTAATTGTTAATTTATCATTATTATACGCATAAATTTTAATTAATTTATTTTTAATTTGGTTTTATTTTTAATTTTTTTATTATTATTATTATTATTATTATTATTAATCTTTATGCTGTGCCTAATTAATTATATCTAATTTAATCGATTACAGTAACAATATGTTTTTATTAGTTATTACTATTAGAATTTAGAATCTTTTAAATAATTCTATTTAAAACAAGTTATTGGGATTAATATATTTATTAATATATATATATATATATATTTAAGCAACAATGAAGGAATTGTAGGCTAGTTAATAGAGAGGGCACAATTCCGAATAACTACAGTCCTGCACTTAGAAACGATATGCCGCACTATTGCAACCCAGTATTGTAAGGTGCTCAACTATAAAGTTGAAGAATTTTGATGGAAGGAGAGCGACATCTCACGTGAGCATTGTCCAGTAAAAGTAACGGAATATTTTCTAGTGGATTCGCTACCAACAAAATTACAAAATACGTAATTAATGCATAGATTTATTTTATAATTCAATTAATTTTTAAATTATAATTGAAATAGCTTGTTCGTATTCATTTAATCCATAGTAATTATAAATCTATTTAATAAGATGATTAATAATTTCATGAAGCATACATTAATAACTGCAAAAACAATTAGATTGTTCACAATTCAAATTTTATGAGTAGATGAATAATGAAAGCAAATATAATAGCATGAGTTCATGCCCCTAATAATGTACTAGATAGTATAATTTGATTTAACATTCTTTGTTTCCTAATTTTTTTATTAAGTAGCAATTATTTTATGTATGAATAAATAGAGGCTTAAACAATCATGTCGTTATTTGTATAAATAATTTAGTATTTAATATATATTATTTCTCTAATTTTATATTTATTGAGGCATACAATCTTATTTGCTTTTGATTTCATTTCAATTCCCTAAATGTTTTTTTTTTATAAAAAACTTATAAAAAAATGTTTAGAAATAATTATGATTGTAATGACGTTATAAAGAATATAATACAGTAAATAGAGGTAAAGTAATATTCTGTATTTCAGTGATTTTCACAATTATAGCTAATCTAAAAAAAAAAAAAAAAAAAAAAGGTTTTAACAAATGTGGAAACATTAATATATAAATAAACAATGTAGAAAAAAAGTATTTATTACCATAAAAGAATAAATTTTAGTCGTGCACACTGAGCATACGGAGGGAATGGATGTCATTCTAAGTATAGAAAATGGTTGAGTGTAGTCTATAAAGAATCTTATTGAGCATAATTAAAATTCGAAATAAGAATTTGACAAAACAAGTAAGCAAATAAATAATATTCTGATTAAAACAAAAATAAGATATAATTACCTATGTTAAGCTATATATTCTTATTTATCCATTCTTTTGTGTTCGTATGTTTAGTATAAATTAGTTACCTCACTTAATTCGCATCATCTTCCTGACGTTTTCTCTCAATCTCATTCATACTGCGTTGTCAATCTTTTTTCAAACGTTTAACGAAGCACATAACCTCAATTTTTAGCTAAACCTGATATGCACCCAGCTTGGAACTTTTAAACTGTTCAATGATAATGTATCAAAGAAGATATATATAGATAGAGAGAGAGAGAGAGAGAGAGAGAGAGAGAGAGAGAGAAAGAGAGAGAGAGAGAGAATAAAAAAAGCCACAAAACGAGCAATAATAATCCAATATAACAATCTATTCATAGGTTGCGTACTACCCTACGACTGAAACGGCACAATACGACGCACTGTTTTACTTCTCACACGCTTACAAATGAGCCTTGGTGCCACCGCACGTAGATCGTTTTTCTTGCTTCATTCCCGACTTCTTATTGAGTCACACTCGCGCACATAACTACCAGCGTCTCTTCTTATTTACACTCATTTTAAGCTACTTCCATGATTGCATAATACAAGAATCAGTAATAACTTAAAAATTCTTTTATTTTTACTATTGATTTCGATTATTAACTACGAAACATATATTTATTATTATTTTTCATTTTGTATATCCCTCGATACAGTCTTTTATTGTTGTTTACTACACTTTAGTACCATTTGAGGAGTGGACACATTAGATCCAAATGTTTTTGTAAAACACCTGGTACTGTAAATTAAACTATTTAATTTAAATTTCATTTTTCGCTATTTATCAATATTTTTTATAACATTTGTTTTTGACGCTTGTAAAACTTTTATTTTATTATTTAGTTAATTTAGAATTTTATACTTGTATTTTCAGAAATGTATAATTGTGAAAATTATTTTAAATGCTATATCAATAAATAATTTGAAACATAGTTTTTTTTTTAAATATTATATTCAATATCTCTTTATCAAGAAAATGTTTTCCTACACGTATTGAATTTGTATATTGAATAAATGTCATTATGTGTATCATTATGACATTACAATATTCAAAGAATAATATAGACGTTATCAATGCATAAGTTACATTTATAAAGCAACTGCCTTATAATTATATATAGATTTAATACACGCATTTCGAGTTAATAAAATGTGCATTAATTTTTTTTTTTTATTAAGTTTTTTATTAGGCATTCATTTTTTTAATAATCGTAAAAACTCTGATCAAAAGCATTTAATTAATTTTATTCATTTGATTTTTCATGTTTAGTTTATATTTTGTTATAAAATAAATAAATAAAACTTTAATTGTACGAATTTTATTTATTTGTTTATATTTAAGAGCTTTTAAATTACTGTTTTATTTTAAAATCAATAATGTTCGTGGTAAAATACAATATTTAAAATTATTTTAACTAAGATAAAGCAAAATTTTAATATTTTTTCCATTTGAAAAATGTTTTTTTTTTAAAGAACAATCGTTAATAAAATAATAACGATAATATTATTTTTATTTCAGTTTTTCTTATAACAAAAAAATGAAAGTTTTATAAGAGTTTAAATTCATTTTTTTAAATTCTTAATTCTTTGAGTATGAGAAAAGGAATAGGTTTATACAGAAATTTTTATATGTTAAAAAATTTATCCGAATAGAAAGTAAGTACATAAACTGAAATTTGTATAAGTTTATTTAATTATTTAAAAAATTTCAAGAAACTAATTAAGAAAGACTTGTAAATTGTTTAAAAAACATCAATATCTGAATTTGATTTACGTGAAATATTCAATTCAAATAATAAATAGGAATTAGATGTTACATAAATAATATAAATAATTTGATAATTGTATTAAAATTTTTACCTAAAATTGATGATCATAAAATCAATTATATGTAATTACGAATTTGTAATATATTAAATAAAATGTATGTATTAATTTTTAACGATAGCAGTACGAAAAGAAAGTAGTTTTATATTTTGTTTTCATATTTATATGTGCAATATTAATAATTATTTATATATTTTAAAAGAAACAAGAAAACTAGAAACTTATCAAATAATTAATGTTAATAAAATATTTTACGTAATAAATAAAATAAAAATTACTGATATTAAAAGCAGATTACCAATTTTATTACCGATTTATTAAATTTAATATTAATTTATTAGATGAAATCGTTAAAATAAATTTGCATTTATTCACATAAATTCATATTCATGTGAAAGTAAAAATATCAATTTCCATTAATTACTTAAGGTTTATATTTTTGAAATTTAATTTATTCTCCATAAATACCGTTTTACGGTATATATAGTATAATATATATTATAAAATTGGTGTAAGTAAATAAATACTATTTAGCTAGAATGCGGTCATTTGGTTAATTTCTTTTAATTCGCTTATATTACTAGTTGCTTTTATAAGTCATTTATTTGGACCATGAGAATTTATTCAATTGAGATTTGACTATAAAATTTAAATATTTTGATGATTTTAATGGCTGTACTTACTTTCAACTATAATACAATTTTTACTGATATTTATATCAAACAAAAAAACTACATATTTTTCTGTCCTTTCTGATTGGTTAGTTTACATTAGATAGACAATTAGGTTAGATAGATAATTCTGATAGCTAGCAAGATTGGGCCCCATAAAAATCAGATTATGCGGATCTCTACGAGAGTTCCCGAATAGAAAATGAAAATAAAGAACAGAGTAGACTCGCTTAAAGAATTGAAAAGGAAACGCCTTTTCTTAAACTTCAGTATACTTAAATCTTAACTATCTAAGATATAGGTGAAGTAGTTGAAAAGGTGTGATCTTTAATCTCGTTAGAGAATAATGTAATTTAAAGATTAAGGGGGCCGTTATTTAAAGGGTCGAAATTTAATGAGCTGTGATTTAAAGCCCAAGTGACAATAACCGTGAGGTTCTCGTTGAGCAGCGGTTGCACCATCTTGGCATGTTTGGTTATTGAGTTGAGTGCGTATAATTGAAAAATTAAGCTACTCTAGGAGTTGTCTCGTAGTATTTTTCGAGTGAGTTTCTCGTGGTCAGGTCTGATTTACAAGACATTATGGACAACTTGATGTCTGCAACCATACAAAGATCAGTCTTTCCGTACATCCCGGATTGTGTGCAATCCGAAACGCATCGGTGTCATGACGATAAGTAGGAAGTCTAACTGGTGAATAGGAATTTTAAAATACTTGTAAGAACTTCCCTGCGTGTCGTGTAACCATATCGTTTGTAATAATCTTTCTTTATTGTAAATTGTGTGCGTGTTCAGGGTTTTTCCACCTTGATGCAGGAGCTTTTTTTACGCCTGGTGGCGTTCAGTATTTAATAAATCAATAATAAATTATAATTTAATAAAATACAACGACTTTTGATTTCCTTCATCCATTCCGGTATTGTTGTGAATCAACGTATGATTTAAGATAGGCTACAAATGCTACAATATTTTATGTAGTTTCAACTATTTACCTTAATATAAAATACTGTTTCCAACGTGTCAATCATTAATGTAATAGATTCAACATGTAAAATCTGGGTAGAGCAGATCTGCGGTCATTCTTTGGCTGTCTAGTTTTAATCTTTCAAATTACTTATACATGCAAAAATACCGCACTTGAAAACATATAAAATATAATATTGATGTAAAATGTAAAAGTTAATATAAATTGATAAAAATAATAACAATTACTGTAAATAATGGCAAATTAATGAATGTAAATAAATGAATGCCAAATAAGCAATGGTATTGAGGGTTGATGAAATATCAGTTGATGAAATGCTAATATTTAACTCTTTTTTATTTATTAAGTACATACGTATAAGAAGGTGATTAAAATTCATAAATACAGAATGGAAAATCGATTCAATATTCAATAAATACGTGCTTATATAAATAATTAAATTATTACATGCAACATTCAGAAAATAGTAACTGTCTGCATACCACTGTAAGGAAATTGGATAACGTGAGTCGGTTAGACGAATTACCATCAAATTCAATAATATGTATAACTCGGCAATAGATATTCAAAAGTACAAAATGTACATAAAGCAGGTGGTAATTATTATTTTATTTAATTTTAATATTTTCATATTGTTTACACGGATCAATATTTTTATGAATTGTAATAATAATAATTACGAACAATGATACATACTTACATTAAGAATTTAAACATTCTAAACATTCTAAAAATCTAAATATTATTTAGAAATATTGTATTTACAATAGTCGTTATTAATACTGTAATATAAAGAAAATTCCACTATAACAAAAGAAGAGTTATTTCTAATATTACTATCATCTCTATATTTACATTTTTACTGAATTCAAATTTGAACAAGACCTATTTGTGAATAAATAGAGAGTTTCGAAAAATTGCACAAATTACAAATATTGGAAAGATATAATTTTAAAAAACATAAATATAATAACATTTTTGCAAGAGTAATTTATATTAAAAAAATTATTTTAGCAACCCTTAATTCTGTGTAATATTAAGCAAATAATGTAATTTTTAATCATAAAAAATAAATAAATTAACAATCAGTAACTAAAAATACAACCTAACAGTTGATAACAATATTACATATTTTTATAATAATTTTTTATTTTTCATATTTTTGCTTCGAAAATATAAATTAGTATATTTGTCAAACATATACACACATATATAATTTTCTTTTTCTTTTATGAGTTTTTGAAATGTGATTTCTATTTTAGGGTACTTCTTTGTTTAGTTAATATAGACAATGTTTATGCTTTGCCTAAATCATATTTAAGATAATGTATTAAATGGCCGGGCGGTTGTAAGTTACTCGTGTTTTAAAATAAATATAAAGTCGAGTTCAATAACAAATAAAAATGATCATTAAAATATAATCAGGTATTCTATAAAATCGTATGACATAGCTCAGTTGCTACTTACTCTTCGTGTCATAATCATTGTATATAGACTGAAAATCAATTAAATCAAATTATATCCAAATAGTTTGTAGTACTATTTATTTCATCACTGTAACAAAGGCGTAACTCATTAGTTTGACTAGTGCATTGTGTGTACATAAATTAAATAAAAAAAAAAGAATAGTGTTACACGCACGAAAAGATAATAAACCTTTATTTCAGATAATGGTAAAGGTATAAATTATAAGTAAATTCAGTGCCATTAAGATTATGAGGTATCAAATCGATTGGATTATTAAAAAAATTATACAGATTTAGATTTTCATTTTGTTAAATTTGAATTTAAATAATATTAAAATGATTTGTTTACTGATATTCATTATTGTAACTGGAATCGCTATTTAACCACATTAACGTAAATCAATAAACATTGAACTATATTTATGTGAATATGAAATTTATTTAAGTTGAAAACTTACACTAATATGCTGAGTATACTAAAGTCAGTTATTATTAAAAATGCTGAGAGCGAGACAGTTTACAATAATAAAAATCATTCTCAAAGATAATAAATCAAATACATTTTATATTCATTTTATGAAATAATGGAAATTATGAAATATTTTATAAAATTTATGAAAAGTGGGGTTAATGTCAAAATCTGATGTCTTCTTTATCTGAATTATAAGGTCAATCATTATTTATGAAATTTGTAATTTGTTAATCAAAGAAAACCTAATATAACTAAATATATCATATTTATTCGATAAGTTAAAATCTATTGTCGAATACTAAACATTATACCTCGATATGGAATTAATAATTATTCGACAAGATTTCTCTACAAATCTCAATAAAATAGTTTCCGGAGGGGATGTTTGCAGACAATACCGTGGGGCGTCCCTACTTCTTTTCAGCAACCTCGCAGAATATGGCGATATTGAGTAACTGATGCAAGGATTTGCACTCATAAAGTACAATGGGTTACCTACAACTACTCAGCGTACTTTTTCTTTCAGTATCTTCAAGATCCAGGCAATCTTTCTTTTCTGTAAAATACAATACTATATATGTCACGTTGAAATAAAATTTTATCTTATTAAATACGAGAGAAACTTGTATGAGATAGCAAATATTTTAGAATAAAGTCAATTATTGTAATTAATATTTAAGAAGTTAATTATAGATAAAATAACTATTTTTAATATTATAATTTTTAAATTATAGTTCTATATATTCGTAGAACTAATATGTCACACAATGTGTATGAATTTTAACAATTGCATGACAATGTATTTCATTATAGATTACTTAATCACAATATGCAATTTCCTAACATAATCTTCCTATGTATGAAATTATAATATTAAAATATTATCCTAGAATCAGTATTATTGCCTTATATATCAATAAATATTATGTACGCATTTTTAATATTTACATGCTAATATTGAAAAGTTTGGCTAATCCTGGATAATTATGCATTTAATTGTGTCTAATAAAGAAGTGACAATAGCTCTCGAACGTAATTTTTTCCTATAAATATATAAAATATTTTTATGCAGCAATATGCTAAAAACATCAATAGCTATAAAAGTAGCGTAAAGAGGAATGTGTAAATACAATCTTGTATTTAAATTAATTTGTATTAAATTGTAGGTGAGTTAAAATTTTATGTAATGATAATAATTATAATAAATAATTTCGAATATTTATATAATTAAACTTTTTTTATAAAAAAGGAATTTTATTATTTCATTTTTAAACACAAGTATTCGGATGGCAAGTTTAATAGCTTTTATATGCAGTATATAATTAAAAAGTTTTTATTATCATTTTAAATTTTATAAATGTATTTTCATATTATTTTAAATTAAAAATAAAGAAAAGACTTTATTATGACTTACTATCTATAAAATAGATATCTATTTATAGCCATTACTTTCAAAATTTATATTTGTGATAAAAAATTAAACTTTCATATTTTAAGAGCTTTAAAATTTTTTTTAAAGAAACTATAAAATAATTTGTTATATAAACTGTACTTTTAAATTACTATATTAATTATTCATGATTATAAAGTGATATTCAATAAATTTGTTTTTATTTCACGATATAATTGATATTCTAATTATAAATTGAAATTAATTAAAATAGAGTAAGAGATCCATCATTTATCAATATGAAGACGCGTTAATATTTTGTATTTTATGCTTACGAACCAAATCGCTTTCAGTCCAACACCTTCGGTTCATTACCCAATTAATTCTTGTGGGAGGTTTCTATCACATTAAGAAATACGATTTGAAAGAACTCGGATAGGCTTTTCAATGGTAAGTGAGTCCAAACCTTTCTTCATTTGTAGTTCGAGTTATTCGTAGTATTGTAAACAACTGTGATAGATAATAGTCATTGTTTTAATCCGATTTTGAATAGATCTCTTTAAATTCATTTTTTTATTTAATATTTAGATTATGTAACGAAATAAATTTTGCTAAGTAATGAACTTAGAGGGATAGGTTTTAAATTTTTCCTAATCTTTAATGTGAACAAAAACTTTACTACTACGTATATGATATATAGTTCGACGGATATATTTTTACTGTTTAATAAACAATATAAATGAGTTTATATGACTTTACCAAAGACATTGTACACATAGCTAATTATGTTCGTTAATTTTAATTTAAAATTAATGTTGGACACATGCATAATTATTGAGGAATAAAAATAAAATAAATAATTAATTAATAATAATAAACTATTAAGATATAAAAAATAATAATAGTAATTGAGACTATTAAAAAAATTACTAAAATATTTAATTAATTTATTATAAATAATTATATATTAGATAGGTGTGTAATGTATATTAGAGTTAATTAGTTTTGAAAAACATTTAAAAGCATAAAAAACGAAAATAAAGAATAATTTTGAAAGAAAAGCAGTGTGTTTTACAATAAAAATCACATTATTTCCTCAATAACTATAATCTATCTATACATGTATATAATCCATCAATAAATGTGATAATTTGATAATAAAATAATATGGTTATTTTATTAATTGTAATTTTTTCTATAAGTGTTATCGATTAAATCTTACTTCCCAATTAAACTATGCATTTTTTTTTATTTGAGAATAATAAATTGTATCTTAAATTATTTTTCCAAATTTTCAATGTATTTTAGTTATAATATAATATATAAACAAAAATATTTAATTCGTTTTATTTTAATACTAAATTATGACTGTTATGAGTAAACTTTATCTTTACATTGATATTAAAACTCTTTCTTTCACACATATATAAAGAAAATTTGTATGCGCAGGCGCGTGCTATATTTTGATAAATTCTTTTATAATACCTTTTTTAAGATGTGTCATTTTTAAAATTTTAAACAAAAAACCTAATTGAAAAATAATTTCAATATAAAAAAATATAAACATTTCCTTTTTCATTCTTAAATTTTTTACTATTATTGTTTATTTGGAATAAATACAATTTTTTAATTGTTGACTTTTTGAAGGTATTTGCAGAACTTTATAAAAGAGTTTGAAAGACTTTTTGCTCGGTATGAGCTTCGAAAGCTTCCGATTGTTTCCGAGTTTACCCGATCCTCACTTCCAATTCGACTGGGCCGTTACACCGTTCCCTTCCAGGGTATGCCGCTTACTGCGTCCGCGCTAGTTGGCGCGAATCCGAAGTCATATCTCTAGGTGGGGTAAATTGCAGCACTAAGGGCACGCGTTCATAGTGAGCAGGTTCGACAAAACACAATTGACGGCTGTAACAGTCTAATAACAGTTACAAAACGTGGAAGAAGATATCAAATAAGGATAGAAGATAATGGTGCCATGTTGAGGACGATGATGTCACTGAAAATTCAAACCACCATGCCGAAGTCGAGGTTGTTAACGCGTTCACATAATCATTACGGAGACCCTAAGAGTGTATGCGAGTGAGTACGAAGTGTAAAAATAATATCAGTAACAACGTAACTTATTGAAAGCTCAGGCATAAGGGTGAGCCATGGCCTAATTTTTCGGAACGACTGCACTCATAAGTTTTCAGTGTTCGGATATTTCAAGTGAGTAATTATGCATTCGGATATTGTCTCCCATAATATTCCATACGCTAGGAATACTTTGGCATCATAAGATTTGAGTTTATTGCTCTTTTATTTTTTTTATTTTTACTCAACTAGTTATTGCAACATTGTTTTTATTGCATTTATTCCTTCGAATATCGATTTATTTTTATATCGAACTATAAATATTGTAAATTAACTGACTAATATTAAATAATTCTTTTATTCTCGGTGAATAATTTATTTATTTCCTTTCAATTTAATTTATTTCCATATTTAAAATTTTCATTAATAGTAAAAAAATTTTGATTGCGTATACAATTAACAGTAAACTCAAACTCGGTTATGCCCTGCGTAAAAATGAAATAACCATGAAAAAATTATTTATTACAGTAAATAAATTAAATGAATTATGAGTTTCCTTTAATTGGGAATAAAAATGGGTTTTAATAAATAGGCGTAATTAAAACAATTAAAGATTGAAAAAGTGAATGAAAATTTAATTGAAATTAACAAGATAATCTACGAAATTGTTTAAATTATCTGTTAAAGATTTAAAACCTTGAAATTTTAAGCAAACTTTTCAATTTTCAATATCAACGATTCTATAAATAAAACATGAATGATCTATAAATAAGATAATATTTAATATATAATAAAAGCTATTATGTATAATACTTATAATATGTTTGAATATATGTCAAAAATTTATATAAATAATTATATACATAACATTAATGATCTAAAAACTATTTAAAATTGAATCAACCTATTAAACTCTCGAGGAATGCTTATTTTAAGTAAATTTAAACTTTTCTTTCATGTTGATAGAAGAATCACAAAACTTCATTATACTATATTAAACAAAATTTTAATGATCACTTTATAGATCATTTTATAAATATATTTTATAGAATAATAATATTAATTTTAAAAAATTTATTATACTAAAATTTTAATATCAGAACGACAATACACATTTTAATTAAGTATTAATATTTTAACCAAAAAAATTTTTATAATGAATTTATTTTGTATAAATTTCTTAATGTGATAATCCATAAATAATTTAAAATAATTAATATTCAAACAAGTTCAAACTAAAACAAACAATTTTCAAAAATATAACTTTTATATGCTAATAAATAATTTAATTATTACAACTAAATCATTATTTATTCAAATTTTTTAAATTGTATACAAAAATGTACTATAACTCCTATTTAAAATCTTAAATTTTATAATTTTATGAATCAATGTTTCATCTACTTCAAATTGAAATATAAAAAATATAGGGTAAGATATCCACACAATATTTATGTACTAATATTAATGCAACAATATTTAAGTACTATGGTACTTAACCAGTTGTTCCTGGTGAAGAATATAGAGCTGCTGTAAAAGAAATCATAACAAAACATTATTTTCATACTATTATATTATTATCATTATTTATATATAATGTTTGGTATTATATTGGTATTGTAAAAACAAAAGTTTCCATTCGCATTACAGTTTCGAATCTTGTATAATATATAAACAACAATATTAACATTTTAAATTTATGAGATATGTAAATATTTTTATTATGCTTTTTCATTTATTGAATATTTTATTGTTTAATTTTATAAAAACATTTAATTGAATAGACTTTATTCTTATTGGAGTTAACTAGAGATCGGTTTTTAATGAAAAAGTTATTTTTTTTTACTTTTTTTGTTAGAACTTTAATTTATATATAATTTACTTATATATTTATATATAATTATGTAATTTATATATTTAAATATAATAAACTTTTTTTAGAATTCAGTCAAATATACATGTGTAATATTTTTTTCTTACAATAATAAGTGTTATAAATACAATAAAATGAGAATATTTAATAGAATTGCAAAATTGAAATGTTGAATTAATTTATCAGTACAAACGGTACAATTAAAAAATTTGTAATAATAAATATCTAGCCGTAAGTATAAAGTTATAAATAATATGCTATAAATAATTTACCATAAAATTCTTCCTTCCTATCTTTAGATAACTTGAGCCTCATCTAGGCAGAGGTGAACCTGCTACAATTTAAAATATTTGCTTTTATTGTAATAGATGAATTAAATTTTTATGAAATAAGATTTATTATATAAATTTATTTAAATATTTATCTAAATTTTAATTGAATTATATTGAAATATTTATTAAAATTTTAAAAATCACAAGTAATTCAATGGTTTTTATTAAAAAAATTTCATTGAATTTCTAAAACAATTTTTTTTAACTATTTTAATAATTATTTAAAAATATATTCATAACATTTTAATAAATAAAGAGTAACTTAGTTTTAATAATCAGAAATTCTTTTATGTAAGATTAATGTTAATTTATTATTAAATATTAGCTTATATTAAATAAAAGAATTTATAAATAATCAAATTTCTATTAGAACATAATACTCTGTTTATTTTTATTAACATATACATATATAAGGTGATTTGAAAACTTCAATTATTAAGATTTAAAATAATTTTAAATTTTCATAACAAAACGTTGTATTTTTTATTTTAAAAATAAAAGTAAGCAATGAATTTGCAGAAAAGAAATAAATGATAAATGCTTCAAATTAAAATAAAATAGAGAAAAAAGCAAATGTAATACAATATACTTTTTATACTCACGGAAAATATCAAGAAACTAAGCTAAAGAGGTTTTTTAAACTTCTAACAAAACTTTCATACTTCCATTCGTGTACTTCCTTATTTATGCCTCTTAGTAGCTATTAATTTTGTAATTTGTGGTCTGTGTTAGGGTAGATTCGTACAGGTAAGGCAAGATTATTGTGTTACTTATTATATTAGTAATAGAATTGGGAAAAAGTGATAATCCGTTGCGTGATGGCTTTTTTTCTCTATCACAAGTACAGCAGAGAATATCGTAAATGATTCATGAGTATCAAAGGTAAATGCAAAGACAACTGCGTTTTTTTTTTTTTAATATTTAATTGAATTCTAAAATGAGAATATGCTCTCGAGCTAATTATCTGACCTATGAGGTTTAATGATCGTATTGTTTATTTTGATTCTTCGTTTTGTTTTTGATGAAAACATATTTTATCGTTACACCCTCATCTGTGTATACGTTATTTTTCATTAGGATTTACTCGATTTCAATCCTGAACCTTCACCTAATCCAAAGAGTCTCTATCGAGACTTTATCTAAGGAATCTTTGGGCGATTGATTGAAATTCTAAGTTATAAATTTGTTCTTTTTTTGGGACCGACATGAGATATGAGGGAGATGCTCAGTTAATCCTTCCTATTTATTGAAATATGAATAAAATAAATTCTTAATAGAGAAACTTAGAAAATAATTGTAATGAATTGACTTAATTAAATAAGAATTAATTTTATACCCTAAATAAATTATGAAATATAAATATTTCGTATTATTTTTTTTATTTTTTTATTTATTATATTTAAATATGAGATAGTAAGCTTATTTTTGTCTACTATTCTATTAATATCTAAATTGTTACTAGTACAATGAAGAATAAATAATATTATTATTAATTATTTATTCTTATTTTCAGTGGGTATATGCGGGTGACCGGAGGAATGAGATGGCTTCAGAGCACCATGGAGCTCGGGTAGACCCGTATCGAATCCAATTCATTCATACTCTTCTCTATCGTAATTATTATTCTTGCCAAAGGTTCAGAAGACACTCTCGAATACGATGGAGGCGTCGAATATGCAACGAAACAAGGAGCAAGAATCACTAGCGTACAGACCTTATGCATTCAACAAGGTATATAATGTACCTTTTTATTGCAATATAAGTCTTTATTGTTTATATATCAACGGAAAATATATACTATTAAACATATATTGTACTCCATACATTTATATAATTTTATCTACTCTTTCATAATATTTATATTTTCATATTTGATCATAATTAATATTAATTTATTGGAGAGTAGATGGAAGGATTGGTGCGTGAGATGCAAGATCCTGAAAATGGGGTGCCAGTTCGAAGCCAAAAATTATTTCTTACTTCGATTCCTTCAGCGTTTATGGGTAAGTATCGATATTCGTATTATGATATAATCCAATAAATAATATTCAAGATACTAAACTAATAAGCTTTCTGCATGTTATAGGTTATGATCTTATCGAGTGGCTAATGGAGCGACTTAACATTGAAGAATCTGGTATAGAATATTATAATAAATTGAATGACTATATTTATATGCTAATTTATAACTATAAAACTAATTTTTAAGTTTTTTTTATCTTAAATGATATATATTAAACTGTTTAAAATAGTCTATTTCGTTTTAATTGGAATGATAAAATCTCTTTTTTAATGAGTTATTAAGTGAATTTTAATAATTAAAATTCTATTATGAAACATATTAAACAATAAAATAATGATTTTTTTTACAAAATATGTAAACTAATTAATAACATCTCTTGTATACTTAGACTTTGTTTTACACGATTTAAATACACTATTTTAATGCTCTTCTTCATTTTTTAAAAAGCGAAGCGCTAGACGATTGCCACAAGGCTATTTATTCCATTTTCTATATGTATGAGTATATTTATATTCAGTTGTTTCGTGAAATTCAAACACAAGTTGATGCATACACCAAGAATATATAACTGATTCTCTCGTAAAAAAAAATTAATAGATTACTTAGTGTATAAAATTTAACGATAAAAAAAATTAATATTATGTATTTATATATTTTTACTAAGATGAATCTTAATTAACACTAAAAAAATATAATTATGTTGATAGTAGATGCTGTTCATATTGCTAACCAACTTTGTCAATACGGTTATTTCTTCCCAGTAAATGACTCTAGAACTCTAGCTGTAAAAGATGACAGCTCACTTTATAGATTTCAGGTACTTTTCAATATAATGTGAATTTCTAAATTAATTATGTGAGTATTTTAATTATTATTACTTTTATTATTTGTTGTTCTCTTAATAAAGTATAATATTGCTATTATTAATTTGATTATATATTAGTTAATTTTATTAATTGTTCGTATATTTATACATGAAAACAATTTTATGAGTATAAGTTGTTTTGAATAAAATTCTCAAAATAACGAGACTTTCGGGTTTAAAACTTGTCGGATATTCACGCGTTCAGCGCTCCACAATTACCGAATAGGTTATTTTCTCCATCTTTTTTCGGCACAAGATAGATGAGAATAGATCGTGGGCTCTTGGATAGCTGGTCGATTCTTTTGCGTAGCATCAGGTCGATATATTTTTTGGCCATTCTAAGTCGATTAGGTGCGGTTTTTTTGTCTTGATATGGGTAGATCGTTTAGACATCGTATCAATGTGATGTTGGATAAAGTGTTTCATTTGCGACCGACGGAACAAGGAAAGTCTACTAAGATCGGAGAACTTGTCCAACAACTCGCTAAATTTCAATTCGCCTGCGACGGTATTCATTACTGCTGCAGCACTTTAATCGGCAGGTTGACCTTATAGAGAGAGATATGTCACCCTAGGAATCAACTGTTTAATTATAACATCTACTAGAAGCTAATGTCCACAATGATCACTAAAAATTGCGACGTAAAGTTTCGTCGAGGAACTAGATTTAACGTTAGTGTTTTATTGCCACCGACATGGCGATTTTAGTCCCGTTCACGACATACACCTGCTGGTAATCACTTTGTTTCATTTATTTAGATATGCGTGATTTCGGAACAACGCACACGTTTGCACCAGTATCTACTAAAACTGTCGTCTTCATATTTTGACCTATAACAAATATCCGGCTGTTTAATACACCGTTGAGTTCAGCCGTTTCGTTCAATGGTTTCGCTCATTTTCTGCACTGGTCGATTAAGAAAAATTTATGTACCACTGCGTTAGCGGTTATTGGCACTGTCCAGTCCTCAGATATTGTAGATCACTGTTCGCGGTTCACTATTCGCGAATCACATCGGGCTCACAAGATTTGGGATTGAAGCTTATATTTATACGCTGGCCGTGGCTGGATGTGAAGTTCGAAAGGGGAGGTGATATCGATATAAAAGAAGGCAATTATTATTGTTAAAGTTTTTATTGCATCTCGAAGACATCGACAGATAAACTGTC
Organism: Ceratosolen fusciceps; assembly: GCA_018883505.1. Classification (NCBI taxonomy): domain Eukaryota; kingdom Metazoa; phylum Arthropoda; class Insecta; order Hymenoptera; family Agaonidae; genus Ceratosolen; species Ceratosolen fusciceps. The sequence goes on along the minus strand of RCIC01000034.1, from coordinate 1,361,532 downwards.
TTCAAATTTATGAGGTCTAAACCTCGGGGACGGAAATCGTCTCCCACGCAGTGGCCTAATGTGGCAGGTAAGATTGCTTGACTCGTCGATACTCTGACGGTAATCGTGGAGGTGCGGGTAAGGGAGTACAATATTAAAAATATTGCATTAGGTACAATATAGTTAAACGCGCGGTAATTTACATTATTATATTTTAAAGCGGTGTTCGTCTGTCGGGAAAATTATATTTTCTATAGACGTCCGCCACAGTTTATATCATTCAAATTACAATATTTTAATATTATTATAAGAGTTATATATTAATTTAATAATAGTTTGAATTTTTTAAAAATGTAGTCATCTTATTATTGGCCATGGCAGTATCGTATACCGGATAATGTAGAATACGCAATTTATTTGGCGAAACGTACGTTAAGAAACAAACAACGGCATGGCCTAGATGAATATGAAATAGTATGTTCACTTTTTTAATAATTTTATTTATTTTTTATTTTTTTAATTAGTTCTAATTGTTGATTAATTATTTATTTTTTCTTTTTTTAATTAGTTCTAATTGTATATCATACTTTTTCAGGAAGCGTTGAATAGTTTAAAAAAAAATTTGCAAAATAAATGGGACGTTATTCAATTACAAGCAGAGGAACAGGTGAATTTAACAATAAATTAAACTGTTTTTTTCTATGGAAAATTAAAACTTTTAAAAATATTTTACTTTTTGAATAATATAGGTATGTATCTTAAGATATGAAAATTAGTTACCCTATTTATTTAGCCACTTCAACATTTTTTAGAAGGTTTATTTGCGAAATATTATTCTTGTTATTGTTGTATAATTCGGATTACTTATATAAATAGATAATATAAAATAATAATAAAAAATATAATACCAAGGCCAAATTTTTTATAATTTCCTAATATTGAGACGCTAACGATATTAAAAAGCAATATAACAATTTTTAAGATTATAGGCGACCAACAGCACTGGAAAATAGGTTAAAATTATTATTTGTTAATATTGTCCATAATCTGAGGAGCGACCCGACAACGCGAGGAAGAGTCTATACGATTTATAAATTTATATTAGAAATATTAAATTAGAAATCACGCCCAGGCAAAGTATTGTGCTAAATAAAATTGTTTTACGGAGGAAAAGCAATTAACTCTCTACGTTTAGAAAAAACGTATTTTTTAATTAATTCACTCCGTTACATTAAATTTCTTAGATATTTAATTTTAATATTTCAGAAGTACATCTTAATAATTTATCGTACACTGCATCAATTTCGGAAGTACATTCATTACAAAGAAGTCGCGCCAACATCGGGTTTTATATTAGATCTTAATAAGAATTATTAATCATACATAATAAAATATAAAAATTGATTTTGAAATTGTAGGTACGATTATCGAAAGAACGCAAAAAGGGTGATAAAATTGTATTCGATTCGCAAGAAAGAGCATTTTGGAGAGTATACAGACCGCCGCCAGGATTTACGAGTAGTCTTGAAATATTACCAGTACCAACGAAAGCACGACCTGGTTTACCTCCAGCTCTTCCTCGGAGACGTACTCTTATACATCTTCAGCGAGAGGTTAGTGTATAGAGAATATTAGGTTCAATTATCAGATTGATTTTTATAAATTATTTAGTTTGACATTTATTTAAAATAAATTGAAATTTTCTACATCATAAATTTTATTTTATTTCAATAAACATAGAATGAAAACATACCTTGATAAATGAAAACTTGTAATACAATTATAATTACAGTTAAATTAAATTGTCTTGTATAGAAGCGATAAACAAAGAAATTTTTTCGTGATATTCAAGATATGAATTAATTACTTATCAAATTTAAAATTTAAATCCGATTTTAAAATTTGACTTAAAAGATTTTTTAATTATTTTATGTTGATGAATATTTAAAAAATGTTGTCTAGTTTTAGTCTATTTAATAAAAAAAGTCATACAAATTTCGTTAAAAAATTAAAAGGGTAATCATGGAAAGTATATTTTATTGCAAATACTTTTATCTCAAAAATAGAAAGAATAAAAATTTTTAATTTTACGATTCGTTAACGATAATTTTTAAAAACGATTATGCTAATTTTTAATTTGTTCCTTATATCTGAATTATAATATCAATTATATTTTTCTTATATATCAAAAATATATATTCTCAATTATTACTTTAAAATTTTAACAATAAATTTATGATATATTTTTACATTATTATATATATTCAATTTACATAATGTATATTTATATTGAATATATTCTATATAATATATATAATGTATAGTTAACAATAAAGCAGTATATGATTAATTTTCAGAAATTAAAATGTAATTTAGGTCTACGTATATTTTACAATAATTTTTTTTTAATTATTTCATCGCATAAAATTCAATTAAGACATAAGATTTTGTTTACATTTATAAATCTGAATTGTTATAGTTATTTACACATTCTCAATGTTAGTTTTAGTGCAAAACAAGTACACGCATTCTTGCATAATAAAATAAACTTATAACTATGATAATAAATAGATGATTGATTATCTTATCATTCTTTATAAAATTATGAATACATAATTTTTAAATAAAATAGTGCTCTTTCGAAGAATACTTCTTTTTCTAATTGCAAAATAAATAATAATTCTGGATATGATATATATGTATATTTTTAATATTGTTTCATATTTATATCTTTAAATCTTATAATTAAATATTATCTCCTAAATAATACGATCAAGATACATTTTGAATTTTCTTATTCTTATACGGTATTATATTTAAAAATTGTACATTTAAAATATATTTAAATATAAAATTATTTTTAATAATATATAATAATTATATAATTTAATTTTGTAAGATAATACTTATTTTATATTTATATGATTTATTTAATGTAAATGTTGGAAAGAAATGTAAGAACTTATTGTATTAAAAACATTTTTCATAAATTATTTGTGACAGAAAATATCATGTTTTATTTAAACCCATGATTGATTATGTAAAAAAATATCGACGAAACGCTTAATCAAAAAGGCTTTATCAATAACGTTGACTATGATTAAGCTTTTCTGTGCATGAAGAAATAAAGTCTTAATTATTATATTAATTAATTATTATAATTTTCATTTAGATTTATATTTTTTAATTAGGTAGATCTGTTACGAAATAGTGTAGTACGTACACGAGTAAAAGCTTCAGTTGCCATTGAAAATCTGAAAACACATTTTGAAACATATTTGGAATATGATCCTATAATGATACAACCGCAACCTTCTAATCCGTGGATAACAGACGACCAAACATTTTGGCAGATGAATAGTTCTTTGTATTTATAATTAAAATCTTTATTCATTAATTCTAAATATATTTAATTATATATTTATATCTAAAATATACTCATTTAATACATTCACAGGGTTGAAATTCCAAATAAAAAACGTGTTAAAAGATGGGCACTCTCAATGGAAGAATTAATGTCTGATCCAACAGGTTAATATTATTAGAAAATATATTTTAATGTATAATTTATCTAACCCTTAAGAATTATTCCTTTTTAGGCTTACAGGAATTTACTAATTATTTACGTAAAGAGTATAGTCATGAAAATATAAGATTTTGGCTGGCAGTAAAAGATTTGAAACACAGTAATCAAACAAAAATAAACGATAAAGCTATTGAAATTTTCAGGTAAATATACACAGTAATAATATGAAAATATTTATACTTTTAGTTTTGTTAATAAATAATTAATTAATTATAGAGAATTTTTATCTCCCGGAGCTCCTTGTGAAATTAATATAGATGGTAAAACAATGGAAAAAATTCATCAAGAAATAAATTTTCCAACACGCTTTATGTTTGATGCTGCTGCTGATCACGTATATACGCTACTTTTAAAGAAAGATTGTTATCCTAGATTTATTCGTTCTGATCATTATCGAAATTTATTACTCGCTGGTGTACAGCCATTACAAAAGAAGAGGTATGATTACTATTTTCAATAATTTATTGAAATTAGAATTAATATTCATTAATATTTTATTATAGTATTCATAACATTAAATGATCCTATCTACAAAAATTTGCTATTGTTTTTATATAAAACCTATTATATGTCTATTATATAATATATAATATTCTATTATATAGAATATATTTATTATATAGAATATATAATATTCTATTATATAATATTATATTTAAAGATATATTTTGATGTTTAAAGATATTTTGATATATATTGAAGTTGTCAATACTAATTAATAAAACCAATATCTTACTAAAATGAATTGATATTGTATGCGTTGAGTAAAACTGTTATCGCTTACAATAATTGATTAGGAGAAGAATTCTTTGAACAAATGACAACATATAACAAATATTTTCTATTTCAATACTTCAATTTATTGGATAAAACAAGATTCTTTGGATTCGTTGGTCAAGGAAAGAAAAAGGTTTCTTCGAGTACAATATCGATATCTGGCGGGTTATCGCAACAACAGAGCCAACAACAGAATCAACAACAGCGACGAAGAGGCAGTGATCGCAGTTTATGTGGTTCGGCTCATGAGTTGGCTGTGTGTGGTGTTAGAGATACCTGCATGACACCCCAACTACCTCATTCTCACAGTCAATCCAATTTAAATGATATTCCTTACAGGTATATAATGCTTCTCTATGTTATTCAATTTTTTATGTGAAAAATTTTAATTTTAGTCATTCAGTATTATTTTTGTTCTTCGGTAATATAAATACTATTTATAGAAAGAAAAATTATTAATTAATAATATAATCATTGAAGTAATGTAGTTAAAATACAGATACCTTTTTTCTATCATTAATATTTAATATTTCAATGTATAATTAAAATATTATTAATTAAAAAATAAATATTTTGGATGATATTTATTAAGTTTTAAATTAATATTTAATAAATTCATATATGTCAAATTTTTGAGAACAAGAATATTAACTCTATTTTATTATTATTAATATTTCCTGAAAGATCAATAGGTTCCGGAGATTCGAAGAGCGGTCATCAAAAAAAAGTCAACGATTACGGGTTTAACGAAAAAAATATTTTTTTATTAATTATCATGCAGGCATAAAAGATTTCTTCATACGTTTAAATTATCAATCCGGACAACCGAATCGTGAATAGGGTTCTTTTACGCAAAGAAAAGCTCTATTACCTGATTGTTTATCAAGCATGTGGAAAGAATATGGGGATGTTACCCCATCGCTGATATAAGGTGAGTCGGAGATAACTGCGCCACGACCTTGTGGTTATAAGGAATCAGTGATATAGTCGTGGGCCCACGGGTTTTCCAAGTCCATCTCACCTCCAAGAGCTCGTTTGCTCTCGACCAGGTGTACCTCGTCCACCCTGCTTTTTATCTTGGAAACGTCCTAGACGATCTAATGCCAACTACCTGACTGATTTATAAGGTGCAAGATTGTTTGCAAAACGTAATCGGAATCTATATAAAATTCGTGTAAGATTTAATCATTGTCTAAAAGATAAACTCATTTTAGACTTGTCTGTGGTATTTTTAAGATTTACTGGAAGCTCGAGGACCCTCGTGATCCGTTCACGTACGACGTGTTCCACAACTCGTTCAGGACTCCCAGATCTCCCTAGAACTTCACAAAACTTTCTGCATAAGATTGATTATTTTTGACTTTTTTTTTTGTTTCGTGTCTCGGAATCATTGCTTTTAATTATTTATATTACGCGCTTTTTTTCTAACTATTCAAATTAAACTTAAGTCGAGGTAACTCAAAGGATTTCAGTTCCGAATAATATATAGTTGATAAAGTAAAATCTCAGAGTATTAATTTATTAAATTTTTATTTATTTTTTGTGGTGAACATGCTTATAGAATTAATCCTAATTTTATATAAAAACCTTACGCGAATATAATACGTAAATATATTTTTTATTTCAATATTATCAAATATATATTTATATTTATTTTGAAATATTTATTGTTTAATATTAATAAAATTAAATCATTTATTATTATAGAATATTTTGTTTATATATACGAATTAAAAAATATCGAAATATAATTTTATTTCTTTAAATTGTTGAACTTGAAAATAATAAATGTTAAAATACCTAAATTATATTCGCTAACGCATATATTTAATTAATTCATTATTTTCAGGGGAGATCTGGATTTTCCTATGAACATTCCTTTGGGGCCTAACCGATTCAATATTCAGTAAGTTCTCACAAGGTCTTTAAAGAGTTAAAATAATTTTAAGTGTTTAAATCAATATTAGTATTCATGGATTGTACATTTTTATGAATCTTAATTTCTCTCTTCTATTTTGTTAACATTTTTTTTCTTATGTTTTTGCTAACCAACTACAAGAAAAATGAAATAATCTTTTTCCTTAAATTCTTATTGTAGTAGTACGTTATTTTATATTTATTTATGTTTCAAATAATATTGACTCTATTTGAAAAATCTTAAATTTATAGTATTAAAATAAAATTTTTATAGCTTTAATTTTATATTGATTATTATATATTATTTCGAATATATTATTTCTAATATATGTAATATTCGTTTTTATAATGATTTTGTTTCTTATTTTAAAAAATTTTTTTTTTTATCATACTCTACTTTTTATTAGTACATATAAAAAAATAAATGTAAAGTATACTCTATCATAGCTAATGTATAATAAAAATAAACTAAGAAAAAATATATTTGACATGGATTTTAAGCTTAATCATTAACAGAACAATATAAATTTTATTCTAAAGTTTGTAATGGTTTTTTTAGTAATATTTCACAAGAATATTATTATGAATAGTATTATAATTAAAAAACTGAATAAAAAAAAGAAAAAAATAGGTAACGATAAAAATAGAATAAATAAATAAAAAATAAATAATAAATAAAACTTCGAAAACTATAAAAAAAAATATAAAAGAAAGTAGTTAAGACCACATAGTCCTAAGTACAGCTGTTAAAACTCAATCGTATAATGAAGTCCGTGTTATAAGGGATGTTGGAATAGTGAAAGCAGCAGTTCGCCCTATCAACGATGTTTGTCCATGGGATATGATACCGACAGCTCCTTTGGATGAAAAGATAAGATCGGCTGAAACGGACTTGCCCTTTTCAGGGCCTTCTGTCTGCTCAATCCAAAATAATCGGCAGCAGAATGTACAAGTGTCGAGCAAAAATTTTTCACATCTGGACTTTTGTTCTTCCTTGTCAAATGTGAGTATTGCTGTAGAAGAAGTTTCAGAAAAGTTACGTAACACAAGTAGAATTGCTGAGAATCCAAAAGAGTGTGAGCCGCATGAACAGATTGGTAAAAACAGATGCATTCCTATACATCGAAATCATTCCTTAGCCTCTGTTCAGAGAAGTAATACAAGTACCAAGATTAAGTTTGCTGACACGGCAAGAGCCACCATTAGCAACTGTACTTTTTCTTCGCCCCAACATTCTGTTGACCTTTCTTACGTTGCCCTAGTTCCAACAGCAATATGCGATCACCAGAGACTTCAACACCAGTCATTAAACGCCATTGAATTACCACGTTCGCGCTCTTTTACTATCATATCTGAAAAGCACGAGTCCCATGAATCCAGGTAAGATTTTACACTCAAATCCAACTAGCGAATAAACTCTGCGTATATTCTAATGATATTATTTTATATAATATTTAATGAATATTTAATATTGCATTAATCTTATTAAATTTAATATATAATTTTATTTAATTAAAATTATAATACTGTTTGGAACCATCGAATATAAAACATGGAGAAAGATATAAAAAAAAAAGTACTGTTACATCTTTGTACAGCAATTGCAGCAGATGAAAATTAAAAAAATGTCGAAATATTTGTGCTATATGCGCCATATTCTCGGTATGCGATATTCTATCGGATTTCTACTAAATTACAGGCTTTAAACCCTCATGTCGAAACTATCATTCTTATTGCTGAAGAAAATTTATTAGTCCCTTAGGTTAGTCTCGCTACGATCCGCAAAAGATGATGCGCATATTGTAACTCTACCTTGGTAGATGAACGACTATTTTTGTAATTATTTATTTATTTTTGTATTTATTTATTTATTTTTGTATTTATTTATTTATTTTTGTATTTATTTATTTATTTTTGTATTTATTTATTTATTTTTGTATTTATTTATTTATTTTTGTATTTATTTATTTATTTTTGTATTTATTTATTTATTGCTTAATGTTGATTGTTAAAATGTTTTGTGAGTTTATTAGTATAAAATATCATATATTTCAAAACGTATGATCGATTTCAAAGATGCAGCAGAACATGAATAAGTGATCGGTTTTTTTTTTCGTTGGAATCTATGCCTTCGACAGCAGTAAGAAAACATTTTCGGAATCGCTCATTTATTGGTCATCGCACGTTGAATAATCCAGCGGCTTTTTCTAGATGAGCGTTCCTGTGAGCAGACACAATATGTTGTTTTTTCTACTTTACTGCTTTTTTGAAATCTAATACTTCTAAGTTACATGCAAGTTATGTTTCCTTTTAAGATACATATAAAGTTACACTACGCATTAAACGCTTATAAGAAAAACTAAATGTATAATAATTCTATAAAGAATAATTTTCGGAATAGTTATATAATATACAGTCCCTAAAACAAGATCTGATTTACAAGACATTAGCTATTTTTGGTTTTATATTGTTTCATAGTAAACGTTAATCCAGAAAATTTTAAAATATTAATTTTTTTCTATATATTCAAGACCTATTTATGATACTATCCATTACATGAAATGTAATTAAATAATTAAACATGGATAATTTTAATTTTCAGCTACGCATGAGTAATTATTTTAGTGCAAGAACATTTGTTATTTATGTAAAACGTAATCTGAAATGAAATCTGTAACATAACGCAATAAAATAAAGTCTTAAAAAATATATAAAATTTTTTATTAATTGCAGACCGATGGTGAAAGCACCGGTAATAAGTATAAGCACGATTGTTGGAGATTTACTAAAAGATTCAGAGTCATCAATTGAACCAGGCGAACGAACAATAACACAAACATCTAATACGAACAGCGACTGCGCTCTTATGAGTGAACCTCTTACTCAAGCCCTAAGTATTTTCGATGTTAAAGAAAACAAAAGTGAAGAAAAATCTGATTTTACAAAAGAAGAAAAGTTCGAATTTCTGCGATCTACAAGAGTCAAGCATTCTAATCAAAATATAAAAGAATCAAGAGTCCATGGCGCAGCAGCGATTGCACCGGAATCGCTAGTGTGTCAGCAACAACGAGACAATAATATTCACGAAGTTTGTCCGTGGGAAGACGAGTAAGCATCGTATAAAAATACTTTTAATGCCTTTTCAATCATTACACATCTACTTTAATTAATTTTAATTAATGAAACTTTTATTAAAATGAAGGAAATTAGATTATCTTATTAAATTTAAATCTGCTTAAAAATTCTAATCTAATTAATGTTTTAAAAGTTCATTATACATGTGAAATTTAATTTACAAGGGAATGATACCACAAAATAAATAATATTAAAATTTTAACATCTGTTAAAAGTCAAAAGCGAACTAGTTGTATGCAAAGACATATTATAAAAATGTAATGAATTAACTGTTTACGTTTTTAGATCTGTTTAGAACTAAATATTATGAAATATTTACTTAATCTTATACATGTATGTATATATAAGTTTTTATAAGTATAATCTGTTTAATTATAATGAAATTAATCACTTAAAGATTTCATTAAATTAATTTTATGCATAAATAAATTTGTTCAATAAATTCGATCGGAAGAAACATATTTATCTTAGAAAAATAATAGATGCTGTAAAGGTATTACAGAAAAAAATTACGCCATAGCATTTTATTTTAATACTTGTAATTAATTAAAATTTAAAACTTTATTTAGAATGGTTATTATATAGTATCATATTTTATCGGCAACTTTGAGTAGCATTATTTTATAATACTTACATGTAATATATTTTTCAGGGAAAATTGTAAAGTCGACGCACCTTACGTAAAAACCTATGCAACATTAGGTTATTTGTAACCGCTTATCACCTAATTTTTATAGAAGAAGACTTTAATTCCGATGATTTCGTTTCACTTCACCTTTTTAAATTATAGTCTATAATATCTAAACATCTTATTTGTTTTTAATTGCGTTTTTTCCTAAAATATATTTAATGTATAGTAAAGAGTTTTACTAAAAAATTGCATTGGAAATTATAATTTTCCATGACAGCATGATACGATTGTTATACTGTTCTTTAATATGAAAAAGAATACAAAAATGTAATAAATAAATCTAGATTTTAATTTATTATTATTATAATAAAAAAATACATAAAAATAACTATTTATCGAATAATTTTCAATAAAATAAATCGATTCAGATTCATAGAGATTATAGATAAACATAGATTTTAAATAGACAGATTTAAAAAATATATTATTATTATATTGTAATTTTTCAGGCATTTTTATTCAAATAAAATATTGAAATATTTTTTTATTTAAAATAATATATAATATTTTACTAACTAAAAAAATTGTAAAGTTAAAATTAATATTATAACATAATAGCAGCAAATATATATTATATGTTTAAGAATCAAATTTCGTCTGCATGTAAACCGTAATAGATTATATAAATAATGTTAACATACGTATAACATAGATGTTTTTAAAACATAATTGTATATTAATTACTATAAAGCTTTTAATTTAAGTTACTTATCTATCTTCTTAAAATGCATTTCAAAAGATTCTGCAAACTAAAGCTGACTAACTAATTTGACTTCCTTTGAATCGCTTTTGAACATTTTTGTAGCCATTCACATAATTTCAGTTTTTAATTTTGTTTTACAATGTAAAACAAGTATATTATACAAGAATATATAATTCAAATGATTCTCTTTTAATAAGTGTCATTTCAATAAATTATTTTTATAAATCTAATTATTATTTTTATATGGAAAAAGAGAATTTTAATATTTTTATGTATTAATAATACAAACATTTTTTTATTTTATAAAAATTACAAGTAAATATCATAATGCTTAATAATAAAGTAATAAAAATATTATTACAGTTATTGTATTAGAATTAATTTAGCTCCATCGCTATAATTAACAGTAGGTAGTTTTATTAAATTCTGTTCATTTTATTCATTTAGATATTGTGTCTAATACATTTTTATATTAAACAAAACAATTATATATATTGTGAATAAAATAAAATTTCTATACTTTATTCTTGAAAGCACAATAATGAGAAAATTTGTGTATGATTTACTATTAATAATATATAATCTGTTTTTTATTCCAATAATAATAGATCTTCACAATGATTAAAAATAAAATCAAATAAATCTATTCTTAATATGCTATTCATTATTTAATTATTATAATAAAAATAGCTATAATATTATAATATTATTATTATAATAAAAATATAATTAAATATAATAAAACGTCATAGAATAAAAATAAAATTATGTATCAATATTAAATAATATAATTTTTATACTCATCGAAAGAAATATTAAAATTTTTAATTAAAAATTTTTCTGAATGAAAGAAAAGAGTGATTAAAAGAAACATACTATTCATAAATATTAAATGTTTTACAATTGCTGAATTTATCTATTATGATTTCGCTAGTATTATTTACAAAATAATTACATAGTAAAAAATTATGAATAAATAAAATATTGAAAAAAGTTTTTTGATGAAGTTTTTAATTATTATGTATTGATAATATTATTTGCTTATTATGTTAAATGAACATAAAATATATATAAATATATATATATATATATATATATATATATGGAATATTCTATGCTACATGTAAAAAGATCGAGTGCAGTATTTACAGATGTTAAATTTATGTATTAGAAGATTATATATAGACAAAAGTTAAATTAATTTCATTAGCGTTATACTATGATTTTTATAATATAAAAATAATATAAAATTTTTCGTTACATTTTTTACTAAAAATAGAAAAAAAATAGTATCATAGATAACTTTAATCTACATTGAAAAACTATAAAATAAATAAATTTATAAAAAGTATAAATATTATATCTATATCAAAGTTAAATAAGTTGAATAAAAACTTGATTTTAACAAAAGTAATAATTATTTTACTGTCTTATGTAATTAGGAGAAAGTAAATTTATGAATATATTAATAAATATTTGTAGACATATGCACTTTTAATATAGGAAATGACTGTATCCCATAAAATTACTCAAATTTAATGGCTTACATAAATATGAGGGGTCACACACAAGCTTATTGGCTAAATTTTTTGGTTAAAAAAAAAAGACTATTATATAATATTCACGTACATAAATAATATATTGAATAATATTTAATTTTTTACAAGATCAGTAAAATGTAATAATTAGTACATTTAACTGATTTACAAAAATTTTTTTTATAAACATTTTCAAATTAATTTAAATATATACGAAATATATAATTTACTATCATTAATACAATTAATATTAAAATTATCATTAATTAATTAAGTTTTCATTAAAAATATTAAATTTGAAAAAATTAGTTAATAATTAAATATAAAATGCACTAAACATAAATTTTTTCAAATTTTTTAATATTAAATTAAACTATTAAAAAAATGAAATAATTAATAAGCAATTAATTTTAAATATAATTATATTTTTATGAAGTGTTGAATTTAATTTATAGTATGTTTTAATATTCTTAAAAATTTTCGATATATTATAAAATATACAATACTAATATATTTAAAACGTTTATATCGTTATTAGTTTAATTAAATTGATAAAATTTTATTAATTAATATTTGAATTTTAAAAACTGTTTTTTCAACAAAACATTAGATATAAAAAATAATATATTTATGTTTTATTTCATTTTATATCTAAATATTAATTTAAAAATTATAAATACAATATCTTTTTATATGAGGAGTGTTTTGTGTATTATGCAATATCTTCTTGGATTTCCATTAATCTGTGATTATGTATTTTTTATACGTATATATTAAAAATTGTTAATTAATTGTATCATTAATATTAAAATTATAATAAATATTGAAAAACTTTATAAATTTCAAAATATAGTTACAGGTGCCTTTCCTAATATGCATAAATTAGATATAAAGTATAATAAACATTCTACAATTTCTACGATATTTGAAGAATATAAATTTAATACGTAAGATTTCTTAATAATATAAAATATAATTTGGTTATATTAATGTTATATTTTACATTCTTTTTGAAAGAAATTTTTTCTAAAGGTTATATCGATAATATTTAATTTGTATAATTTTCAGTACAAAAATAATTGAATCAATTATTAGTATCATAACTCAAAGACTGAAAATGTACTTGAAAAATTTAATGAGAGAAAAATTCAAAATAATAAAAACGAGTTAACATCGAAATACACTGATTTGTCACCAATAAAAAAATCTCATCTTAAGTGTAAACCCCTCATTTTTATAATTTAGTATTTAGAATTTAATAAAAAGTAAGCAATTTAAAATTTTTGAACGAACATACATCTTAGCAAGTTATCTTTCTCTTGTCAAAAAAAAAACCTAGAAAACAAGTTTATACCTCTTTGATTTTTAATAACTAGTCATTTATGATAAAAAAAAGAAGATTCAGAAAAACTTATATATATACACATATATTAATATTGATACAGAGACAATCGCCTGAAGAATAAATATATATAAATATCAAATAATCTTATTGTTTTATGAGATGTATTCAAATCATAATTTAAAAATTTAAATACAAAATATGCTAAACATATTGTTGAATTACTAATGAACAGCTTAAAGAAATGTAACAAATTATCCATTTTTATTAGTTATATATATTTCAAATAAATGTAAATTTTAGGATAAATTATAAAAATATCATGACATATTAAAGTTTATTACATAGATAAATCTGTATCATAGGGCATATTATTACGTTTCTTGAAAATTTTATCTTTTTTGATATACTAATCTGTCTTTAATTGTAGTATTATTTATTATTTCATATATAGGATTATTTTCATTTATACGGTTTTTTCTGTTAGTATTACTAAATCAGACATATTAGTGTTTACTTAATTGAATAGTAAAAAGTATTTACTATAGTAATTACATGTAGTAATTACTAATTACTATTTGTTATTAGGATATTACTTTTATAGTATTATTAAAACATGGAAATTAATTAAAATAGTACGTGCTATAAATAAACAATAATTTTATTCTCTATAAAGTGGGCAAGCAATGTTTTAAAACGGTTAGAAATATTTCTTAAGGACAACCAAAATATAAGAAAAAGTAATACATACATAAAAAATTTTATTAGAAACTAATTTTATGATTATAAAATTTACGAGGTTTAATGTATATAGTTTTGTATAATGTTATTACCAAACAAAAATATGTAGTGGTAATTTTTGTGCCAGTAATTCGATTAATGACATCTAAAAAGTGTGACAAAAAATTCTATACGGTATAATAAATATTGATAATGTTAGAAACATTAAGATATAAAATTTTTAAATACTATTTTAAAGGAAATTATAAAAACAACATTTATATGAGAGTTATTAAAATAAATCAAGATAGGCACAAAAATGTTTACTAAATAAAAAGATGCATGTACAACTGATTTAATATGCATATAAGACTATTTCAAAACGCTGATTATATAATATATTATAAATAATTTTAAAATTAAAAATGATTGTATGTAGTATATAAATCATGCTGATACGTAAGCTATCAAATAAAATTACACAATATAAAATATAAGATATTATTTCTCGTTGATTAACGAACTTTATAATCTGTGTATCGTTATTGTTATATCATACAAAAGAATTCAATCGAAGAAGAAAATACCTGAACAAGATTTTTATATTATTTTCATATTATCGTTACAGAATTCATTAAATCATCAAATTAATATGTACTAGAAATTAATTTGAGATTAATTATTATTTTATTCATATTATTTATATGTATTAATTATTTTTAATAGATACGTATATATATTTTAACAATATTTTTATTAACTTTTATTTATGATATAAATTATTTAATTATTTAATTTTAAATATGTTAAAAATATATTAATAATAATAATAATATTAAAAATATATTAATAATAATATTAATATTAAAAATATTTTAATATTATTTAAAGGAAGCGAATAATACGCTTTTAGCGTGCTCTTCGTCTTGCAGACCGAAGTGAGTGCGAAGGAGGGGAAGAGATGGGGATCGAGAAGGCGAAAGAAATAAGTGTAGTTGCTTTTTTGTTTAGTGTTTATTGAAGAAGTACATGGCCGGGCGCCTCGTGGCAAACTAGTTTTTATGTTGGCCGAGCATCCACTTCGGGAGGGCAAAGGTCGCTTTGGCTCCGATGACCCGAGGTGGGGGTAACCCCCTTAGTAGTGACGAACGTAATAGGATATATTTCTTACAGTTTTCTATTTTAAGGTTTAAGTAGTGCTTACAATATAAAAACGGTTTAATAATGATAATGATGCGCATGTGTTTACAGAATTAAGGTTTTTTTTATATAGTTATACGGTTGGTGATCTATACAGTACTTATAATTTATGAGACAATGTATTTTTATGTTTTTGTGTATGTTTATATTAACGTGCCTGTCTGATTAATACCTAGTTGCATCCGGCTTGTAGTCTTTAGGGAAATTTGGGTTTTCTATCTGAACGTGATTTAAACGGCTCTTCTGGAGTTTGTATATTAATCGCTACGAGCTTCGGACGATGCGATTGTTCGCTCTTCTCATCAGATATGATAAATGAGGGTTTAATTCTGTCTATTGAGATCGTAGCGTCTTTATTATTTCTTCTTTATTATTATTCTGTGTCGGGTTCGCGTTTTGATGCGCTTGTCGCGAAGAAGTCTCCTGGCAAGCGTATGCCTAATCCAAAAACAAGCTCGGAAGACGAGGCTGTCAGGTCTTCTTTGATTGCTGTCCGAATTCCGAGGAGTGTTATTAGCAAAATATCAGCCCAGTTTTCGGTTTCGTGGCATCTGATCGCCGATTTTAGCTGCCTATGGAACCGTTCGCCTGAGGATGGTACGCAGTCGTTCGCAGGTGTTCGAGCCGATTATTTCGGTTAGTTCGCGGAAGATCGTTGATTCGAATTGTCGTCCGCGGTCTGTTGTTATTCTTAAGGGGACGCCGTATCGCGAAATCCACGAGTCCACGTATCCACGTGTGCGCGACGGTTTTTGCTTCAATGTCGACAATGGGTGCGGTTTCGGGCCAACGCGTGAATCGGTCGACGCACGTTAAAAGGTATCTTAAGCTTTTTAATGAGCGCAGTGGTCCGACGATATCCACGTGGATATGTTCGAACCTGCCGCTGGGTGTGCCGAAGTTTTCCAATGGGCTGCTCACTTACCGGCGTGAGCACCTACCTACCTGTAAGTAAATGACACAGGGGTGGGACGGTCAAGGAATAGGGAGGGCGGTGTTCGTTTTGATTCACTGTTTTTATTGGTATTATTTCTTACAGGCGGTATTATTAACAACGGCGCACTCTGATCGCCGTCGCGCACAGTTATTGATGACGTCACGTCACAAACTCGCCGTTTACAATTTTAGCTCATTACACAAATCTCGCTCGCGCGAACAATTTATTTCGATTACACTTTCACGTGTCGGTAACGCAGGAACGGCTCGTCGGTAACGATCCGATACTGAAAGGTCGGCGGGCTTACACTGATTCCGCCTAGGACGTTTCCAAAGGGAACCTTCGCCCTCACTACGTCCCCTCGAGCCGAGATTGTCGTGCTGATGATTTTCTGGACTTCGGATCCTCAAGCTGATTCAAATTCCCGCGCCTCGACGATTGCTGCGTGCGCACTGAGGAATTACGAGTTTTGAATCGCGCGCCAATCGGGGAGCGCGACTGCGCGTGCGCACTATCTGTCGCGCCGTATGCGCCGCGCGCGCCTTTCAGGCAAGATGGCGTGGCTTGCGCGTCAGCTGTCGCGCGCCGCCGCCGCTCCTCTCCTTGCACGACTCGCCGCGCCTTCAGTTGCGCGGCGTCAGCTGCGGTGTGCACCTCGTGCTTGCTGCGGCGCTCGTTCTTTCAGGCTGCGGCGGCGCGTCAGCTGGGTGGTGACGCCACTTGTGACGTCACGTACTGCCGCTCTGGCTGCTGGCAAGTCCGCTAGACGTCGTCGGCGCTGCTCGGCGTCGCCAAGATGGCGGGCGTCGCGTATTAGCGTGGCGTCACTGCCGCCCCCTCCTCGCCACTCGCGTCTTGCCCCGCTCCCTCGATGCGACCCCGCCTCGCGGTTCCTCGCGTTCACTCACTTCCCCGTTGCTCTCCTCGATTCTCCCCACTGCGCAGCAGCGGCGCCTCGGTTGCGAGCTACTCGCTCAACACTCCCTCGCGAGTTCCTGCACCTCACTCAGCCGCGGACCGTCTCGGCTCGCGGTTTTGCCCTGGAAGCGCGTCCTTTTCACCTTTCTCGCTGCTCGTCGACCTTTTGCGCGCTTATTATATTCGGAGAGGTTTTGTGCGTTTAAATAATTATTACGAGCACGGCGTTTCTTCCTGGCTAGGGCTTGGAAGCTACTAACTCGTTTTCCTCGGCGTCACTTTCCCCTCCCGGAAAATTCCTCACTTTCTCTTTTTCCGCCAATCCCTCGACGCGTCTTCCTTCCGGAGTGGGGAAGGTACCCCCTCCTTCCGGGTTCGTTCGCTTTCCCGGGCCCTACTCACTCTCTACTCCCCCCTTTCGCTCCCCCCCGGTGCTGACGCGCTACGCTTTCGCCGTCTTCGCATCTTTTCGTTGGGAGTGTGCTCCCCCCCCGCGCCACCCCTTCCCCGCGGGGAAGGGGCCGGGAATTCGAGAGCACCCTCTCCTCCTGGTGACGTACGTTTGCTGCGCCAGGGAGTGTGCTCCCCCCCCGCGCCACCCCCTCCCCGCGGGAAGGGGCCGGGAATTCGAGAGCACCCTCTCCTCCTGGTGACGTACGTTTGCTGCGCCAGGGAGTGTGCTCCCCCCCCGCGCCACCCCCTCCCCGCGGGAAGGGGCCGGGAATTCGAGAGCCTCCTCTCCTCCCTGCGACGTACGTTTGATGAGCCGGGGAGTGTGCTCCCCCCCCCGCGCCACCCCTCGCCTGTGGGAGGGGCCGGGAATTCGGGAGCATCCTCTCCTCCCCGCGACGTATGTTTGATGAGTCGTGAAGCATGCTCTCCCCCCGCGCCACCCCTCGTCCTGTGGAAGGGCCGGGAATTCGAGAGCATGCTCGCCTCCCTCGGTGTTCCTCGTCCGCCTGTAAGTCGCGAGACCGGCTCTCGCGCCGCCCGCCAGCACCGTTCGGCACGCCCCCCTTCCCGCAGTCCGTAACATCCTCCCCCCCTACAAACCTTGTGTTTGTAAGTTACCTTCCTCCACTAAAGTCACCAGTTTGTGTACAGGCCTGACGTATTCCCCTCTCGCCGTTCTCACCCTTGCTACCCGCACCACTCCGTCGCTCGCTTCCATCACTGCCTCTACTCTCCCCGTCAACCACTGGTTTCTCGGTGCTTGATGGTCTATTACCATTACTATGTCCCCTTTCGCTACAGGCGGCCTTTCTTTCCACCACTTCTTTCGCGCGAGGAGCGTGGGTAGATACTCTCTGAGCCACCGACGCCAGAACGCGTCTGTCAGTTTTTGCGCGATCTCCCATTGGCGCCGCGGGTCAAACCCGTTCCCCTCCCGCGTGCGCGTTAAGACCTCCCCCGATGAGGTTCCTAACAGAAAGTGGTTGGGCGTCAGCGCCTCCGGGTCTCTAGGGTCCTGGGACACATGCGTCAGCGGTCTGGAATTCACGGCGTGTTCGATTTCCGCCAACGCTGTAAGCAAAGTTTCTTCCCCGGTGACCTGGCCTTTGAGGACTATGCGTAGCGCCGTTTTTACCGACCTGATCAACCGCTCCCAGGCTCCCCCCATATGTGGCGCATCCGGAGGGTTGAACCGCCACCGTATTCTCTTCCCGCGCGCCGCCGCGGCTACCTTGTCGCGGTCTAGTGTTCCCACCTCTTCGCCTAACTCCTTCGACGCCTCTTTGAAATTCGTGCCGTTATCGCTGTACACGAACCTCGGTGTTCCACGCCTCGCCGCCATCCGTTGCAGCGCCATGATTACCGACCCGGCACTGAGGTTACCCGCCAACTCCAGGTGAACCGCCCTGATCGTCAAGCACGTGAATAGGACACCCCACCTCTTTTCACGCCTACGTCCGACCTTCACGATCATGGGGCCGAAATAGTCCACGCCGCAGTGGGTGAACGGTCTTTGTCCGTGCGCGGTGCGACCCTCAGGCAGGGCTGCCATTATCGGCTCGTGTGGCTTCCCTCGCGCCTTTCGGCAGGTCACGCATCGCATTGAGATGCGTTTTAGCCCGTTCCGCGCCCCTAATATGTGGTACCTCTGGCGTAGTTCGTTGAGGACTGTCTCCGTACTCCCGTGGTAGTACTTTTGGTGGTAACGTCGCAATATCCCTCTAGTTATCTCGTGCGTCGCGTCTAGGATGATCGGGTTGTTGGTGAAGTGGTCGCTTTTCAGGCGCGTGACCCTCCCGTCCACGCGCATTATCCCCTTCGTATCCAAGTACGGCGTCATCTGTCCGAGTCGACTCCCCCGCGGAACCCCGGTGTTTTTCCCTAATCCGTCGAGTTCCCTCCCGAAGCACTCCTCTTGCACGACCCTATACAGGTATTCTTCCTTCGGTCCATCTTCTCCCTCCGCGGACTTCCCTAGCCGCGGCCCGGCCCATACTTCGAACGCTCTCCTGACCTTTCCAGCCCAGGCCATCCACCCGGACCATCCCAGCGCCCTTATCGCGAGCGGTGCCTCCGTGTGCTTTACGAGGCATGCGTAGGCGGCTGCCGTCTCCTCGTCTCCTTCCGTTCCGCTTTCCCCTCGTTCCTGTCGTTCCCCTTCGCTCGGCCATTCTTCCCGGCGTTTCCTTAAAAATTCTGGGCCGACGAACCATCTGGATGACGGTTTCAACGCGTCCTTGGCTTCCCTGGTGCCGTCGTCCGCTGGGTTTAAGGCCGTCGGCACCCAATTCCATTCCTCCGCTCGCGTCAATTCCAGTATCTCGCCTATTCGGTTGTTTATGAACACCGGCCTCTTTTTCGGCTTCGATCTCAGCCAACCCAGTACCACGGTCGAGTCAGACCAATAATAACGCCTGTCGATTCGTAGGTCCAACTCGGCCCCCACGTACTCCGATAACTTCGCCCCCATCAGCGCCGCTTGCAGCTCCAGTCTAGGAATGGTCACCGCCCTGAGCGGCGCCACTCGCGACTTCGACATGAGTAGTGACGTCGTCGGTTCCCCGCGTCCGTCCCATTCCCTTACGTACG
The DNA here is from genome assembly GCA_018883505.1 of Ceratosolen fusciceps. Classification (NCBI taxonomy): domain Eukaryota; kingdom Metazoa; phylum Arthropoda; class Insecta; order Hymenoptera; family Agaonidae; genus Ceratosolen; species Ceratosolen fusciceps. The sequence continues at coordinate 1,341,047 of RCIC01000034.1, read as the reverse complement.
CCACCGCTGTGTAAGCTACGCTGCTCGCGTCACAGAAGACGTGTAGCTCCCTGGTAACCCCTCGGTCCGGTCTCCTCGTCAACGCCCTCGGTAATCTGCACTCCTCTACCTCGCCCAGCCTCCCATTCCAATCGCGCCACGCCCGTCGTTCCTCTTCTCCTATTCGTTCGTCCCATCCGGTTCCCCTACGCCAGATGCTCTGCATGAGCAGCTTCGATCCTAACGTGAAGGGGGCGAGCAGCCCCAGTGGGTCGTATACCGACATTACGACACTGAGGACTTGTCGCTTCGTCGGCACGTACCCTTCTCCTCTGAGCCTCTCGGGGATCCTCGCCATCCTCACGTTGAAGGTCAACTCGTCTGTTCGCGTGTCCCACTCCATGCCTAGAACGCGCTCGTTTCCACCTAGTCTCGTTTTTTCCGCCCCTTCTCCTGTCGTTACAGCCCCGATTTCGGTGGGCAGCGCCCCCGCCGCGTTAGTAGCCCAGCCGTACATCTTGAAGTTCCCAGCCCGGTTCACCTTGACCACCTCCCCGACGAGGTGTCGCATTTCCCTCTCGCTTGGCGCGCTGGCCAAATAGTCGTCCATGTAGCTGTCGCGCACAATGCTGTGCGCGGCCTTTGGATAGTTAGCCTTGTGCCTTTCGGCGTTTTTATTTTTTACGTACATGGCGCTACATGGCGACGACTTAGCCCCGAATATAAGACTATTCATCCTATAAACCCGCGGTTCCGACTCCCTGTCCCCTCCTCTCCATAGGAATCTCTGGGCACCTCTATCCTCCTCCCTCACCCGAACGCGTAGGAACATGTCCGTTATGTCCCCTTTACACGCTACGGCGTACCGACGGAATCTCATTATCACCCCCGGGAGGGATTCTAATAGGTCCGGCCCGGCTTCCAATTGATCGTTTAGGCTTACCCCCGAGGTTTTCGCGGCCGCGTCAAACACGAGTCTTATCCGACCCGGTTTGTTGGGGTTTGTTATCCCAAAATGAGGTAAGTACCACGATCTTCCCCTTCCCGCCGGGTCTGGGTCTCTCGTCGCGTACCCCTCCTCTATTAGGCGCCGCATCTCACTACAGTACAGCCTTCCGTAGGCCGGGTCCCGGTCCATGCGTCGCTCCAGGCTTAACAGTCGGCTATGCGCGGTCGCGGCCCCGTCCATCCTTGGTCCCACTCGATTGTCCCACAACAACCCGGTCTCCCACACCCCGTCCTTATACCGGCTCGTCCTTTCCAGCGTTCGTTGCGCCGTGTCCCTGATTCCCCTTTTTCTCCGCTCGCCGATCCCAACGTTCTCTAATTCGAAATAACTCCGGATCAGTTCGTCGAGTGTTCCCTCGGTCTGACTCGTGTATGCCTTCGCGTTTCCCTCGATCGTCACCCCGTGCACTCGTCGCCTCCGGGGTTCCCTCGCGGTCCGCGCTCTCTCCCTGTTGCCATGCAGCGCCCACCCAAGCTCGCTCCGCGACGCTACCGGTCCTGTCATCGGATTTTCGACGAACTCCCGAGTTATGATGACCCTCCAGTTGTCCTGCCCTATCAATATCGCCACCCTGCCCTGGTGGTATGGCTCCAATCGCACCCTCGCGTCGAACCCCTGGCTCTCAATTAGCTCTCGCGGAACGGTCTGGGTCGGTAGATCCAAGCCCGGCATTACTACCCCGACGAGCTCCACTGCGTCTCCCCGTTCATTCGCCACCGCGAACCGGACCTTCAGGCACGTCTCGCGCTTCGCCCCCGCGATGATCCCCGTTACGCTTAATGCCAGCGGCCTCCCCGTTATCCCAGCCTCCCGCGCGAATTCCTTGTCCAGTAACGTAACGGTGGACCCCTCGTCGAGTAAGGCGAAGGTTTTGATCGTCCTCCCCTTTCCTAGAACCTGTACCGGCACGATCTTCAGGTAGGGGCTCCCTGCCACTAGTCATGCCTGTCGTTTCCTTCCCGCGTCCCCCCCAAGACCGCGCCTGTCCCTGTCGTCTCGATTTTTCTCACCCCCGTCGCGCTTCTCCCCTTCGTGTAGTAGTCGGTGGTGCGGTTTTCCACATTTCCGACACCGGTCCTTCACGCATTCCTCCTTCCTATGTCCGACGCCCAAGCAGCGGAAGCACAGCCTCTTCTCCCTCACTTTTTGCCAGCGCTCCGCCGTGGTTGCTCTCAGGAACTCCCTACAATCCGGCACCGACCTACATCTTCGCCCACAGTAGACGCAACCCTCTTTTCTTGACGCACGTCTCAACGGTGTCAGATCACGTCGTTCCCTCACCAAGTACACCGGTCGACGCGCCGCTCTCCTTTTCTCCTTGGGAGATCGCTCCCTCGTGACTCTCTGCTCCTCGTCCCCGCCGAAGGCTTCTGACTTTCCCACCATTTCCGAATCCGCCCATAAAAAATCCCCTAATCTTTCCACGTCTCCTAGGTCCCTGCCTTTCGGATCCACCCAGTGCCTGTACACGCACTTCAGACTCTCGGGGAGTTTCCTCAGTACCTTGTCAAACAAATTACCCCCTTTATCCTTCCAATCCTTATCCGCCTTCTTCATTATCATCACCCCATACTTTACTCTACCCGCTAATTGACGAAGGTTTAGTTTCCCGGACCGCGCCGATGGCAAGGCCTCTATCCCCGCTATCACCGAGCGAACCACCGTCTTAATTTTTCCGAACTCGGCTTCCAACATGCCCATCACGTCCTCGGCCCCTCCCCCCACTGAGAACATGGGCATCGCGAGAGCTCGCGCGTCCCCCCTTAGAGCTTCCTGTAGCCGGGCGGCGCTTTCCTGCTCCGTGTAACGCCCCGCCGCAGTTGACGTCGCGAAACTTTCCCTAAAACTAGCCCATTCCGCTGGGTCCCCGCTAAACCTAGGTAACTTAATTTCTACACCTCTCCGAATATTAGTATCGGTAATCGTTACCTCGTTCCGTCGGTTGTTGCTGTTGTTTATCGCCGCGATAATTCGGTCTGCTTCGGAACGTTGAATCCCGCTCGACTCGCCTCCTTCTGTGGGCCTCGCTGTGCTGTGCGCCCAGCGCCGGCTTCTTCTCTCTTCCCCTGGTGTGGAGCCGGTCCTCGATGTTCTATGGTTCTGCTTCTCCCGGCGGCGTCCTGAGCGACTGGCTCCTGACTCGCCCGAATCCGGACCCGACGAACTGCTGCACGACCAGCCCCTTCTTAGCTTTCGGGCTCTTCGCGCGTACCTTCTGTCCCAGCGCCTCCTCGTACGGGTGCTCGGGGTAGACGACGACGAGCTGCCCCGGGACCTTCGCGGACCTCTGGGCGCCTTCCGTTTCCTCATTGGGGTGAGCTGGTTCATTGGCCGGGGGCTTTCTTCGGCGGGATTTGGATCGGGCTCCATGTCGTTCAGTGTTTCTTTTTTTTTTTTTTTCACTCACCCACTCACTCGACTAGATCCCCCACCTGTTCACTTTTGTAGTTCGTCCGGTCTTTGTATTCCCGGGTTTCGGCACCAATTTGTAAGTAAATGACACAGGGGTGGGACGGTCAAGGAATAGGGAGGGCGGTGTTCGTTTTGATTCACTGTTTTTATTGGTATTATTTCTTACAGGCGGTATTATTAACAACGGCGCACTCTGATCGCCGTCGCGCACAGTTATTGATGACGTCACGTCACAAACTCGCCGTTTACAATTTTAGCTCATTACACAAATCTCGCTCGCGCGAACAATTTATTTCGATTACACTTTCACGTGTCGGTAACGCAGGAACGGCTCGTCGGTAACGATCCGATACTGAAAGGTCGGCGGGCTTACACTGATTCCGCCTAGGACGTTTCCAAAGGGAACCTTCGCCCTCACTACGTCCCCTCGAGCCGAGATTGTCGTGCTGATGATTTTCTGGACTTCGGATCCTCAAGCTGATTCAAATTCCCGCGCCTCGACGATTGCTGCGTGCGCACTGAGGAATTACGAGTTTTGAATCGCGCGCCAATCGGGGAGCGCGACTGCGCGTGCGCACTATCTGTCGCGCCGTATGCGCCGCGCGCGCCTTTCAGGCAAGATGGCGTGGCTTGCGCGTCAGCTGTCGCGCGCCGCCGCCGCTCCTCTCCTTGCACGACTCGCCGCGCCTTCAGTTGCGCGGCGTCAGCTGCGGTGTGCACCTCGTGCTTGCTGCGGCGCTCGTTCTTTCAGGCTGCGGCGGCGCGTCAGCTGGGTGGTGACGCCACTTGTGACGTCACGTACTGCCGCTCTGGCTGCTGGCAAGTCCGCTAGACGTCGTCGGCGCTGCTCGGCGTCGCCAAGATGGCGGGCGTCGCGTATTAGCGTGGCGTCACTGCCGCCCCCTCCTCGCCACTCGCGTCTTGCCCCGCTCCCTCGATGCGACCCCGCCTCGCGGTTCCTCGCGTTCACTCACTTCCCCGTTGCTCTCCTCGATTCTCCCCACTGCGCAGCAGCGGCGCCTCGGTTGCGAGCTACTCGCTCAACACTCCCTCGCGAGTTCCTGCACCTCACTCAGCCGCGGACCGTCTCGGCTCGCGGTTTTGCCCTGGAAGCGCGTCCTTTTCACCTTTCTCGCTGCTCGTCGACCTTTTGCGCGCTTATTATATTCGGAGAGGTTTTGTGCGTTTAAATAATTATTACGAGCACGGCGTTTCTTCCTGGCTAGGGCTTGGAAGCTACTAACTCGTTTTCCTCGGCGTCACTTTCCCCTCCCGGAAAATTCCTCACTTTCTCTTTTTCCGCCAATCCCTCGACGCGTCTTCCTTCCGGAGTGGGGAAGGTACCCCCTCCTTCCGGGTTCGTTCGCTTTCCCGGGCCCTACTCACTCTCTACTCCCCCCTTTCGCTCCCCCCCGGTGCTGACGCGCTACGCTTTCGCCGTCTTCGCATCTTTTCGTTGGGAGTGTGCTCCCCCCCCGCGCCACCCCTTCCCCGCGGGGAAGGGGCCGGGAATTCGAGAGCACCCTCTCCTCCTGGTGACGTACGTTTGCTGCGCCAGGGAGTGTGCTCCCCCCCCGCGCCACCCCCTCCCCGCGGGAAGGGGCCGGGAATTCGAGAGCACCCTCTCCTCCTGGTGACGTACGTTTGCTGCGCCAGGGAGTGTGCTCCCCCCCCGCGCCACCCCCTCCCCGCGGGAAGGGGCCGGGAATTCGAGAGCCTCCTCTCCTCCCTGCGACGTACGTTTGATGAGCCGGGGAGTGTGCTCCCCCCCCCGCGCCACCCCTCGCCTGTGGGAGGGGCCGGGAATTCGGGAGCATCCTCTCCTCCCCGCGACGTATGTTTGATGAGTCGTGAAGCATGCTCTCCCCCCGCGCCACCCCTCGTCCTGTGGAAGGGCCGGGAATTCGAGAGCATGCTCGCCTCCCTCGGTGTTCCTCGTCCGCCTGTAAGTCGCGAGACCGGCTCTCGCGCCGCCCGCCAGCACCGTTCGGCACGCCCCCCTTCCCGCAGTCCGTAACACTACCGGTAATGAGTTTTTGGGTTGCCCGGATTCCGGGGTGAGATATATTGTGCAGCGAATCGAGTATCGCCCGACGTAGCGTTTTAGGGACGTATGGTCGGATTGTGTCGCCCGCGATATCACAATATACCTCCGATTGTGTTTCGAGGAGTTTAATTTTTTTAAGTTTTAGTGAGGACGAGTTTGGGGACTTTATCAAGTTCTGTAGCTCATTATCGGTGTTTTCCTCTTTGCAAAGAGCCTCGTAGTCTAGCGCTGGAGAAATTGTTCCGATTCGCGAGAGACAGCCTGCGACATCGTTCTCGCTGCCCTTGATGTGCCTAATGTCGGTGGTGAATTGGGCGATGAAGTCGAGGTGTCGAAACTGTCTCGGCGAACACTTCTCCAGGCTTTCGCTGAACGTGAATGTTAGCGGTTTATGGTCCGTATAGATGGTGAAGATCTCGAGAAGTTCGCGGTCGTATGCGGTGTATTTTCGTTGAGGGGAGGACACGGTCTTCGTAAAGAAGGACATTGGCTGCCATATTTCTTTTGCTTTTTGTTGTAGTACGGCACTGATTGCGTGATCGGACGCGTCTGCGGCTATGCTTATAGGTGCACGAGCATCGTCGCCTTCGTTAGGCTCGTTTTAATGTTTACGAAGGCCTTGTCCACCTCCTCGTCCCAAGGAACCGGAGTGTTGCTATTTTTGGCGCCTTTGAGCATTTTGTTCAGGGGCTCCAGTTGCTTGGCCGCGGCAGGTATAAATCGCCTATAAAAATTGATCATTCCCAGGAGCCTCCGTAATTCTCGAGCGGTCAGAGGTATCAGAAAGTTCGTGATTGCGTCCGTTCTGCCGGGGGTTGGTTTTATTCCTTTGGAATTTACGGTATGCCCGAGAAAATCGATCTCACTCTGCCCGAAGACGGACTACCAGTAGACGAAGAAGTCGTCAATATACGCGAAAACGAAATCTAACTCCCGCGTAATTTGTCGACAAATCGTTGGCAGGTTTGGCCAACGTTTCGCACGCCGAAAGGGGTAAATAAATATTCAAATAAGCCGAACGGAGTGATTATGGCCGTCTTTTCAACCGACTCGGGAGCGACAGGGATTTGTTTGTAAGCGCGAGTGAGATCGATTTTGGAGAAAATTGTTTTCCTTTGAAGGTTTTGTGTAAAATCTTCGAGGAGGCGAGGCGAATACCTGTCGTGCTTGGTGCGTGCGTTGAGTGCGCGATAGTCGCCGCAGAGTCTCATTTTTCGATGTCGTCCGCGACCTCTGCTAATCGTGGCATATCCTTGTTCGGTATGGAAACAAGGATATGATGGATGTGCGGCGGCAGACGTTTCAGCCACAGTTCGATCAAAAAATCATGGTTCATCAGGTTGCCTGCGGTCGCCGACGTCTTTCGTACGCAGCAGCTTCGTGACCCAATCTTGGCTCGAATCGGAGAACTGCTTCAGGATCACTGTTTTTAGGGCATCGTATTTGCCTTCCGCTTGCGGGTTGCTCAGCACGTGTCCGACGTATTCTAGTACGTTTAGATCGAGGTTTGTGATTAGAATGCACTATTTGTGGTCGTCCTTGCTGTGCATGTTAGTATTTCTGGACTGCAGTGGAGGCATGCGGATCGTCCACGTGGCTGCACTTATGTTTTTACCCGCTGGCTTTGAGTCCGTTATTTTGCTCCTCGTGCTCATGATTTTTTTTGCTGTGTATGGAAAAAAACTTTCTATTCGCGAGTCGCATCGGGGTCACCAATTTTTTGCTCTTCGTCTTGCAGACCGAAGTGAGTGTGAGGGAGGGGAAGAGATGGAGATTGGGAAGGCGAAAGAAGTGCGGTTGTTCTTTTAGTTTAGTGTTTATTGAAGAAGTACATGGACGGGCGCCTCGTGGCATACTCGTTTTATTGTTGGCCGAGCATCTACTTCGGGTCGGCAAAGGTCGCTTTGGCTCTGATGACCCGAGGTAGAGAGGCGGCTTTTGAGCGCGTTTACACTTACAATGCGCGTGCACTGCGAGTAATTAGATCCTAAAACTATTTATCGCTGTTAAGCGTACGCATCTTTTTGGGTTAACTGGGGAAGTCACATTTCCCCGCTTCGACCGCCACACGTTAATTGAGCATATTATTAATAGAATTTTATTTATTAAAAATTTTATTCTTTAGATTTTTTATAGAATAAAAAGTGTTTATTATGAAATACGTAATTTTTTTAATTCTAATAATTGAAATTTTTTACAATATAAAATCATTTCAGATATATTTGTCAATGTTAATTATTATTGTTACCGAACGTAGGGGGGGGGCGTACCTAACGGTGCTAGGGGCGGGAGTAGGTTTGGTCACATGCCAAAGACTGGTCAACGAAAGGCGAGGGGAGGTTTCCCGGGGCGAACCCGCCAGCCTCCTGAAACGAGGAGGTCTATCGGGGCGAACCCGCGAGCCTCCAGGAACGAGGAATGAGCTGGGAGAGAGCATCGAAAGGCCCGAGACCAGCAAGAGCGAAGCGCGCCTAGCACCAGGAGGAGAAAGAAAGATAAGGCAGGAAGCCAGTGGGCTCCCGGGGAGGGGAGCCCGATAAAACAGGAAGCAAGCAGGGCCAGGAAGAAAGGAAAAGCCGCCCGCGCCGCAGGGAAACCCGGGATAGGATTGGCGGAAAAACGGGGGGAGGGTATCAACGCGGGAGGATGACGCCGATCGCGTGAGGGGGGAGGCAGTTACCTTCCAGCCACCACGGGAAGTTTGTTGATCATTGCGTACATAGAAAATACAGCCCTCTTCGCAAATAAACGCGTAAAAAGACGATCGACGAGCCGCGCATCATTTGTAAGCGTGGAAGCAGCGATACCCCAGAGTAAGTCCGCGAGCCGCGCCCGCATTCGCGGGAGTGAGCCGAGACCAAGTTGTGAGCCAATTAATCCGCTACTTGGCCGACGTTGCCGCGCCCCAGCAGGAGGAAGCAACACGCCACGGTCGTGAGAACCTGCGAGGAGTCGCGAGGCAACGCCGCACCGCAGCCAAGTGAGGGGAACGAGGAAGCAAAGGTGAGGCGTCACCTAGGCGACGCTATCAAAGGAGGACGCGTCGTTCGCCATTTTGGCAACGCCTGACGAAAGCGCCGTATCGGCGCAGCGCCTCAGTCGGCGGCGTCACCTGGCTGAGTGCGCGCGCAGGGAGCGGATCGTACCGAGACGCCGCGGAAAGGCGCCAGATTCAAAACTTGAATCTGCCCGACGCGCGCACGTCGACCAACGGAAGTGCGGGAAATTTGAACGCATGATGGCGGCGGTGACGCGTACAAAGTGGAAATCACAAGGTGGAAATAAGACGAATATTGTAAGCTCGTCAACGTTTGGTTCCGAGATTAGTTGTCGGCGACGGGCTCTGTTTCGCGCGTATTAGGTTAAGAACTCTGTATAATTAACTTAAGTGTCACAGTTCAGCGAAATAAATAAATAACATTGTGCAAAAGACGAATCATAAAGTGTTCATTGGACATCTTCCCGAGTATAAGTCCTCCCTCATCCCACACGCCCCACGCAACCCTCACGTTGCGTAACAATTATTCTTATTTGTATTTTAATTGTAATATAGGCATATACTGATAGGAATATTAAAGATACTTTTTTATTTTAATTCTTTATAAATATATATTGTACATTATATATGTAATTAAATAATTATATATTAAGAATATTCCTTCTTAAAAATTATATAAATTTGGTATAATTTCTAAAAAAGTAAACAAAAAAATTTTTTTATATATTAATCAAGAATTATCAAGATAAAGAAATAATATTACATAATAAAAATATATTATAAGCTTTATATTTGAATTTTTTAAGAATTTTATAATTTATTTATAAAATAATTAATTGTTATAAATAATTACTTTTAAAGAGTACCAACTTTTTGGCAATGAAATGTAATCAGATATTTATTTATATCATATTTTTCGTTTTTTTTTTATAAAAACTTTAGTTTTTATTTTAGTAACACCGACATCGTGTAATTGGACATTTAATAGAATATACTAAGCACTGATCTAAACAATACGCTGTTGCGCCTTCTTTTCCAAAAATTTCACCAATTGGTTCACAAGCTTCCCTGTTAAATTTGAATTATTTATATTAAACAATTATGATATTGTGAATATTTAAATTTTATATTTCTAATAAACATAGGCTTTACATAAAATTCAATATTAATTAATTTTGCTAAACAATATTTTTGTTTTTGCAGATAGTATTTATATTGAACATGTAGATTGCTACTAAATAAGTAAATAACAATAATTTCTTCTAGTTCAATTTAATTTCTGCTTATATATAATCATGAATTATATAAAACTAATTTATATATTTTAAAAGTTATTTTTAAAGAATTAAAAATTAATTCAAAAGAACCTATTATTAACGGTAAATTAGTAAAAGTAGGAAATAAAAAATTTCAGATATGTATATATATATAAATTGAAATTTATTATTTATTATTTATTATTAATTAATTTATATTAATTATATATTATTTATATATATATTATTTATAATTTATTATTAATTATTATTTATTTATTCAATAAATAAATAAACTTATATAAGTAATCTATATAAAATTTATAAAAGTTTTGAAACTATTTTTTAAAAATAATATTATTACTAAAAAAATACTTACGGGCAAGTACAAACAGAGGTAGGACAATTCGGCGGGTATCTTAAACAATTTGTTTGGCACCACATGTCCATTCCTGGTATCAGACGATAGAAATTTTTTGATATACAGACTTGTGATCTAGAAAAAATATTTAATTCAAAGACATTTTCAAGAATAATTTTAATAATTATATTGGTATGATTAGAGTTATGATTAGGTAAAGTTTTTTCTGATAGTATATCTTATATGTTATTATAACAATAAAATTATTCTTATATAATCAGCAAATCCTTTTGAAATGATAATACAAATATTTTTTCTTCAAGAAATAATAATTGTTACGGATAGGAGGAACGAGAAATTTGATTGCGCTGTAGCGATAAGTACGTCTAGAGGGAATTCCCGCGAAGCAAGAGCCGCTAATGTGCGGCTAAGGATAGACAGGGAGGTATGACGTAGGCCCGCGAACTTTTCTATCCGGCAAGACACGCGTTCGAAAGTGGGGGTCTTGTTGAGAGGAGAAGAAGGTACGGGCTACGGTAATTCCTGGTACTCTTTCCAAAGGCTGGAGCCTGAAGAAAGAAAGAGAGTGCGCCGAGAAGGGGAAGAGAAAAGGTGGGCCGAAGTGTGTGAAGGGAAAAAAAAGTCGAGAGGCAAAGCCGTTATGACGTTGCAAGAATTCGCGAAAATGAAAAGAAGGTACAAATACGAATCGACCGGAAGATGCGCAGAAGATCGGGTAAAGATGCGCGTATCGGAGGAATAAGGTCGGGAGTCAGTTCAATTTTGGAAATCTATACAGATGCTAACCAAATTTCAGCGATAAAAGAAGGAACAAGCAAAAGGCGCGAAAGAGTGACGAGGCGACAACACCGACAACCATCCGGAGCAGACAAGGCGCTCTAAACAGGCGGACAGCTGATCACTGGTAATCGCGACCGACATCATCGACTACGTGATCGAAAACTAACGTTAGAAATTAGAATTATAAAATAAGGATTAGCTTGGATATTAATACAGGTGTCACGACAAAATAAGATCGAATCATTTATACCTTATTCTGCTTCCACATACGCATACACAATCATACTGGCTATACATAATAATAATAATATTATTATTATTACTTTTAATAAATAATAAATTAAATATCAAATAAAATGAATTAACATAATTGTAAATTAATAACAAATTATTATTATCCAAGTATGTACTGGAGAATACGTAAATTTTCATCTTATATAACTAAAAAATAAATATATAATATGAAGAAAAATTTACGATAAAAATAAACATATCTGATTTATAGATTTTTTAATTACTGTATAAATATAACTAAAATTAATACCTGATAATAATTAATACCTGAGAATGAGTGGGAAAATATTTGTTGGTGAATTTTTATCTCTATAATAAAGAAGAAAAGGATTATCATGATGAATAAAAATTGGTGGTAAACCTGCAGAACTCGTTATGATACTAACGTCTGCACAATTCCTAAATATCTCCGTCATACCACAACCTATACCTTCCGTGCCATTGTTACACGTCCCCCACATATTTCCTGAAAATAATTTTATTTAAATGTTTATATGTACAGAATTATATTTACACATAAGCACACAAAACTAGAAGTTATGTTATGTAGAAAATTAATAAATTTTGACAGGTAGCCTACGTTATATCTTTTGTATAAAATAAATGCTATTATAAAATTTTGATACTAAGTTTGCATGAGACATATATCACTTTAATTATCATTCATGATAAGTATTATGCAACGAAAAATAAATGTTTACGACAAAATTATAACTTATTTTTTGTGTAATAGGAAATTTTATCGAAAACTATGAAACAAAATATATTTTTCTGAAAGACTATAGTAAAATATTTAAGCATTTGCAAAGTTAAAGAGAAAATGGATTTATGCAGAGAAGCAGATACCAAAATATAATGAAGCTGCTATTTTAAATATATTTTACAGTACGTATTAAATAGTTTCAAATTTAATATTTGCATTTTTGTTATTATGTATATCATGCATTACATAGATATATAGAATTTTTATCTTAATTATTAAAATGGCATTATTATTGTTGTTATGATTATTTTATTATTTACTTTATGTAATCATTATTCTTACCTGTATAATATGTCCATTGCAATATACATTGAGTGCATGTAATATAAGATGGAAGAGTAACTTTATATCGAAAAGTTGCCTTCTTTTCTGATGCTATAGGAATCATAAAGCGAATGTCTTTCGTTCCAGATAAGTAAAGCGGATATCTTGAAATAAGTAGAATAACAAAATTAATATATTCATATATATTCTATCATAAAATATTATAGACAGATTATTACTTTTTATTGTTATTAATAATATATTTTCATTTAGACAAATATTAATTTGTCACAATCAACTAAAAGGATTTAATCATCTGCAACATTATTAAGTTTTACAATGAGCAAGTTTAACTAATAAATTCTGCATTGCATTTAACGTATCAATAAAACAATAAGAACTTTATATTTATGATTTCCAAACAATATTTATTTTTTAACATTTTATTTTAGCTGCATATATGCTCTCAGCTGACATTGGAAAAATCGTGAAATATTAGAAAACTGAAAATATTAAAATATTTTACAGTCAACCAATTTGATCAATTGCAAAAACATATCTTTGGTAAAGTATTTGCTTTTTTTAAAATCATAAGTACATTAGATAATGTGACCGAACATGTATCTACTATATTGTAATTATATTTTATTTCCTTAAACTTGTCAAATGCTTATAATATATAAGTTTCACTATGTAATATCAAATTTAATAACACTATTTTTTGGCCCTCGATAATTATGATAATATGGATCAAATAACCATGTTTACTCTGAAAACATTCATAAATAAACATATTGCTATAATAATTTTAATTACAAATTTGAAGTAAGATCAAATCTGGTTAATATTATGGTATCGTCTAGTAAATGAATAATCAATGATTGTATATCAATGTTTTAATTAATAAGTTTTGAATTTATTAATATCTAGATCTTTTTTAAATTAATGAATAAATATAAGCTATATCTGAACATAAACTAATAGTGTTATAGACCAATCAAGTATTCGCTTAGTAGCATGTTCATCTGTATTCATTAGGATAAGAAGTATCTGATGATTAAAAAAAAATTTACTAATATTAATATATACACTTTTATTGTTTTAAAGTATGCTACGTTGTCTACAAAAAGCCTTTAGAAAAAATCGTTAATACATACAATGGATCTGATAACACAAGCAAAACAAATTAATATAAATGATATAGAATTCATAGTCTGTTTCACAGTTATTATGATTGTAATTGTAAATTGATAATTTTTTTAAACATGTTTTGTAATCATTTATATATAAATAATTCCAAAGTCCGCGTTATTTTATTTCCCTACAAAAGAATGTCAGAACTTCAAAAGTGAATTGAGTTATTTATATATCATACCGAATGCCGTTATGTTCGAAATTTTTCTTTATAATGAATACTGTATCTTAAACCTATTATGTTTGACATGAAAAGAATATTTAAATATCATTTTACGTATAAAAAAGTACTATTCGAATTCTAAGAGAAATTTATAATTTTCTTCTTAGGAATATATGTAAATGTAAATTTATTGCCAGTTTCAACTATAATAATATATTAGAATTTTTTTATATTACTTGTTTTAAAATATTTAATAAGATAACGAATCCTTTCACATTAATGTTTATTGATATAAAGTCGAATGATTCCACTAATGTTTAATATATTACTTTCTCTTAAAATATATATAAATATACTAAATTATTAATAAAGAATACTTCTGAATATTTTTAAGTATTATGTATATAATTTAATAAAGCTGTCAAAATAAATATTAAAAATATATTTTTTCTGGGTTTTTTAATAATAAAATAAAATTCATAAATTTATTTCACATAGTTAGAAATATTAACGAATAGGGCGGCCTGAAAACAGAATAGTATAAGTATTAGTGAATTATAAAGAAATACTAATGTGATTTAAATAATATTTTTACATTTAGAAAATGTAAATGATAAATTAAGTGAGAAATAAATAAGAATATAGAAAATTTGCATATTTTATAATAAATCGTATAAATTTAAGAATATATTACATATGCAATTTTACCTCCGCCAAATTTTTTTCCAAAATTTAAAGTATTATTCTTAAAAATTGATTACCTGTTTATAAATCAAAATACTGTCCGTCACTAGCCACTACTTTTTACCACCTTCAGTTAGGCAATAATTCTTCATAAGAGTGGAAATGCTGCTCTCCTACGCTATGTGCTATCGATCGGAGCAATGTCTGAAGAGTACCGCGGGTTGTATAAGACTTCTCATTTTGGAAATTTCAAGTAGATCTTGATGAGTTTTGCAACATGGGGCCAGCCATTGTCATGTTGCAAAATAAGTTTATCATGTCTCTCTTGGTACTGTGGCTGTTTCTCCTTCAATGCTCGGCTCAAATGCATCAATTACCTTGGATACCGATCTCTTGTGATGGTTTCACTCGGTTTTAATAGATCGTAATACACCATATCGATCTGATCCCACCAAATGCAAAGCATAACTTTGGCACCATGAATATTCGCTCATAAAGCGTTGAAACCACTCATTCCACGTTCTTTGGCTAAGAGCAGTCTCATCGTAAGTACTTGAGAGTATTCGATAAGCTTCAGCAACAATTTTCTTTTCTTTTAAAAAGTAGAAAATCAACACTTCCCGCAAATGAAGTGAATTAAGTTCGAAATAGACATCTTTGATCGAGAATACACTTCTGATGCCAACACAAATTCACTAATATGATTTTACCGTTATGTTGACAGATGTCCGACCTTACTGTATAAAATTTTTGACCCACCTATTTCAACTGGAACTTACCGCTGTAGTCATCTATCACAAAACAGAGGGAGCAAAGCTTCGCATCTAATATAAAAATTGGAATTCGATATTACTTGCGCTGATTTAGAACTATATAAAAATTACACATGCATACATGTATACTACAGAAATAGAAATAAATAAAAAGGGAAGGCGATATGATGATTAGATCTAAAATAATGGAAAGGGTGAGTGATAGACTGTATATATAGCAACAAATGGTTCGCCACGCTATCATAACGCGATCATAAGGACGCAGGCGGAGTGAGTGCTCTGAGAGGGTGAGGTTTTAGTGGGTATACCATCATCTTCAATGCCGGGGAGTCCCACACATCGGGGGCACGGGTCACTGATGGTCTTTAAAAGATTTCCTCCCTCATTTACAAAAAAAACATATTATTATTATTATTCACATCCGTTTGTTTGCACCTTGACGAAGATCGACTCTTTGCAGCCGATCGGGTGGTGAGCTTAAGGGAGTGGAACCCTAGAATGAGTGGAACTGTGAGAGGGTGATATGTTTGTGAGTGAGATCGCTGTATGAATGAATCGAAAACTCTCGAAATAGGGTCTTCTCGATGAATGATTACACGCCATGAATGAGTTTTTCAATTCATGAATGAAGCCGCGGGCTCTATAAACGGGTCCCCGCCGGGTATATAGAGATTTAGGTGGACGAGCTCCTCGTGGGCCTTATAAACGAGTGTCTCGCGAAGAAGGAAACCACCTGCGGAGCACTGGCCATGGAAACCCCGCGGGAAAAAAAATAAAGGGGTATAGCCATGGCCGTTTGAGTGTAGGTAAATGAGGTAACCCTATAAACGGGCTATGCCCGAGTGAATGAGGGCATACTGAATGTGTTGAAAGAATGAGGGGGAACCACTTCCGAACTATTGGTAGACCGCCGTGTTGGCCGTGCGATGCGACCCGTGATCTGCCAAGGGGAATAGCGTACCAGAGTGTGCTATACCCCGCGTGATAGCTCGATTCAGGATAACCTCTTCAGGCATATGTTGGGAGGTTATTCTGGTGAACTCGCCGTTGAAGGGTTCATGGAGACCGGTCACACGTGGGGACGAATAAAAAAATATAATTTATGGAGCTTATTAAACAACAGGGAGAAGGGAAGGGAAAGAAATATGGGGGAAGGTACACGCCCCCCCCCATAAAATGATAACAGAAGGGAAGACGGTGATCTCGCCCGTAACAGGATCGACACCCGAAAGTGCCAAGACCGGGAATGGAGAATCTGTGCCTCCGGAAAGGTTATTATGACGGAGATAATGGAGGCGCTAAAGCACCAACCAAACATCTCTAAGAAGATTAAGTAAGGCCTCCTAATTTTACAGGGAAAGATAGAGTCCCTCGAAGAGCAGGAGAGAAGGAAGTTGCGCAGGATCAGGAGGAAGGTGCTGCTTCCTTCACACATCCACCGACAACGTCCGGTAAAAGGCCACCGCCGACGACACCACCTGAGGCCCAAGGGGGAAAAAAAGAGAAGAAAGGGAAGAAAGAGGCAACATTGTCGACGCAGACGCCTCCTCCTGTCACCACGTGGGAAAAAGTCCGCCAGGGACGGAATGGAAAAAAGTCCCCACGCGACAAGAATAGCGGGAGAACCGCAGAAAGACGGTCAAGGCCAGGGAAAAGGGAACTCCTACGAAGAAGAGCGCCCCCAGTAAAAGAGATAAGGCAAGGCCCGAAGTCATCGTCCTTAGGCCAGTGGAGGGCAAGAGCTACGCGGATAACCTAGAAGGAATCCGACATCAGGTCAGTCCCTCTGAGCACAGGCTTTCGATCAAGGGCATCCGGAAAACCCAAGAGGGATGTCCTGATCGACTACGTCAGCTGCTACCTTACTCCAAACTAAGCCATCGACGCGTTCCAAGTGAAATTGGACGCCCTCAAGGATTCTATCGGGGACATGGAGGGTGAGTTGATAGTGGCCAGGGACCTTAACAGCAAAGCTGTGGACTAGGGGAAACCTGTGACCGACTCCAGGTGAAGGCGAGTCCTGGACATGGTGTCCAGGACAAGACTGGTAATTCTAAACATCGGTTCAACGGCGACCTTCCGGAGGCCCGGTTACAGGCTACTATTCCCGACGTATCCTTTGCGACGGAGCGTCTGGCCGCAAAGGTTCGAGACTGGCGGGTAATAGAGGACTATACAGTCAGCGATCATCAGTACATCACGTTCTGCGTTCGTGATGACCGGCCGGTCGGGACGGTAATCGTACGCCGTCCTTCCAGATGGCTCGTTGCGAGGATGGACGATGCCTTGCTCTCCCTTGCCCTAGAACGCGGACATCGATCCCTGGACGGGGCTACAGGGAGCGAAATGTCCTCCAAGCGAGCGGAAGCAGGTTCAGGCGAAATCATGCGCATGATCCGTCAAGCTTGTAAGGAAGTTATACGGCGGATGTCGGCGAGAAAAACCCGCCGACCGGTTTATTGTTGGACGAGCGAGATCGCGGAAATGAGGCGTAAGTGCCTTCGGCTACGGCGAGTAGCCCTAAGGGCCCGAAACCTCGAGCGCGACAACTCTTCAATGATCGTCGAGCATCTAGTGGCGAGAAGAACCCTCAAGAAGGCCCTTTAAGGCAAGTAAGAGCCGATTCTAGAGGAAGCTGTGGAAAAATCTCAACAGAGATCCGTGGGGATTAGGTTATAAGGTGATCACGCGTAAATTGGGGGCGTTCGCCAAGAGCACACCCATTAGCGAGGTGGTGATGGACGGGATCTTCCATGCCCTTTTCCCCACACATCCCGTTCGAAGGGATGAGCCTCCGGTGCCATCTGGTCCTGAGGCTCCGCCGTTTACAATGGCGGAGCTATAGAGTGCGGTAAGCCCAATAAGGAGCCGTAAGGCACCTGGACCCGGTGGCCTTCTGGCAGAGGTGATGAAAGCTGGATTAAAGGTGGCCAGGAGTTACCCATAGCTCTTGATCACCATGTAAAACTCGTACCTTCAAGTGGGAGTTTTTTAATGCCGTTGGAAGGGGGCGAGACTTGGTGAGTAAGGGCAAGGGATCGTGGGACGCTCCGTCGTCGTATAGACCTCTGTGCATGCAGGGCACCGACGGGAAACTTCTGGAAAAACTGGTGAGACCCGCCTTCAGGCGGCGCTTTTAACATCTGGCGGTCACTCAGAGAGTAGTGGAGGCGGCCAGGAGCACGGAAAGGGGAAACCATTTCTCCCGACCGATTGCTTCCTAGTGACACTGGATGTCCGAAACGCCTTCAACTCGGTAAGGTGGACAGATATGCTTGGGGCAAGGGATCGAGACTTCAAGGTACCCCAGTATCTCTTGCAGATTATTGGGGATTACCTTCGGAACCGATGCATTGTATACGAGACGGCGGAGGGATCAAAACGGAGGGCACTGACCCAAGGCTACATCTTAGGACCCGATCTATGGAATATTTCCTACGGCGGGATTCTGAAATTGAAAATGGTTGAAGACTGCTTTCTGATCGGGTACGCGGATGACGTAGCAGCCATTATTACAGCGCCTAATATGGTCCTGGCACATACGGGACTCGATCAGACCAGAGTGCAGCCGCTTATTATCGGAGAGGAGTCGGTTCAGACTAAACTAACCGTAAAGTACCTATGGGTGACGCTAGATACGAGGCTCACTAACGGGGAACATATTCGGAGGGTGGCGGATAAGGCGTCACGGGTAGTGACTTCCCTGTGCAGGATCATGGCCAACGTAAGTGGGCCACATCCATGCATAAGGCGGTTGCTGTTCCGTGTCGCTGAGTCCGTTATGTTTTACAGTGGAAAGGTCTGGGTCGACGCGCTTTGGTGCAATATGTACCGAAGACGTATGGCGGCTGTGCACCGGGAGGTGCACTTCGTGTAGCATGCTCGTATCGCACGGTCTTGGAGGCAGCCTCCACAAGGGTCGCTGGGGTAATTTCCATCGACCTCATGGCCCAGGAGAGGAAGCTTGTTCACCAGGCAAGGGGGCACTCGACCATGTTGAGGCCAAGGTGCGTGCCAGGGAAATATCCCTGGTTAATTGACAGAAGAGGTCGGAGCGAGATACGCGCGGAAGGTGGATATCGAGATTAATCTGTCAAGTGGTCCCGTGGATCGGTCGACAGCAGGGCGAGGTGAACTATTGCCTCACCTAGCTGTTGACCGGCCATGGCTACTTCTGCGCGTACCTTCACCGCATCGGAAAAGTGGCGGGTCCTCAATGCGTGCGAACACTGGTGGCGCTTGAGAGAAGCGTTGGATAGCGATGTCGGAAGGATCACTCCTGAAGGCATCATCTCTCTGATGCTCGCCAACCAGGAGAACTGGAGAAAGGTCGTTTTTTTCGTCGAGGATATCCTGAGACGTAAGAAACCGGCTCTTCTCTACGAAAAGAGGGGAAAGCGTAGAGGGTGCCTCGAAGACATAGATACTGATTCCCTCCCCGAAGTAATGCTTAACGGCGGTGCCGGGGAGGATATAAGAACCAGGAAAGAAGTTCCCCTCGGCAAACTCGCGTCGTCCCCGCCCTGTGGTTTTCACTGCAGGACGCGGGCGGCGGGAGTGCACTGAGGAGGTTAGGTTTTAATGGGTATACCGGCATCTTCAATGCCGCGGAGTCCCACACACCGACGCCTGGGTCGCTGATGGTCTTTAAAAGATTTCCTCCCTCCTTTCCAAAAAAAAACAATTATCATAATCATCATCATCATCCATATCATCATCAAAATCATATCATCATCATCATCATCATCATCATCATTATTATTATTATTATTATATATTTTCAATGATATTATAGAATTTTATATTAAAATTATAATATTATAAATCTGATGTTATTATAAACGAAAAATTTTGGATTAATATACAAAAAAGTTATAAATTAGAAATTACTTGCTTACTTTTTAAAGCAATCTTGAGAAGGTTCTACTCCTGGATTGTTATTTGGACAAATGTACATTTCGAAATGACCTTGATGATTAGAAGTTAATTCTACTTCTACATCGATTTCCTTAAAATAGTTTTTTTTTTAATTAAAAAATGCTAAGATAAAAATATGTATAATATTTTAAATAAGATTTATTATTTTGAATTTATATTTTATTCATTCAAACTTGATATTTAATAAATGATATATAATATTTCTAAAAAAATTTTCTTATTCTATATTTTTATATAAATTATATTACATTATTATTTATGGCATGTAAGTATACATTAAATTTATATTTGATAGTATTTGTTTTAAACAAATTATAATAGTTATAGTTATTATTCTACAATTAACTTTAAAGAAATATTTATCTAAAAATATAAATATACTATAAAAAAACGTACACTATAAGATTATGCCTTCAATTTTATTGTGAATTAAATTAAAAGATATTATTATTTTTAAATAATAAAATTTATAAAATACTTGATTGGAAAATCAAGTAAATAATACTTTTTTGTAAAGTTAAGTGACAATGTATAACTAACCTGTCCTACTTGATAGTGTCTGACTATAGTTCCCTTTGCGTATTCTCCACCGGCTTCATGGGGTCTCGGTTTTGGTAGATGATAAGCATCACCGCAAGTACCGCATTTTCCTTTATTTTGAATCCATTGCACTATTAAGTGTGCGACATATTTTATTCACTTGATTAAATTACTAAATATAATTTAATGTTCTTATATACAACTTATACAGAAGCATTAATAATATTTTTAGTTGAGCATTTTAAAAATTGTTTATACTGAAAACGTAATATAAGAGTTTTTAAAAAATTGCTAATTAAAATACATAATCATTCCATAGATTAAAATAATAAATACTGCATAGATTATAAATTTTTAATAAAAATAATAAATAAAATAAAATAATAATAAATAAAAATTTTAATAAAAATTTAATAAATTATTATTAAATGGTTTATTTCAATATTAAAAAAAAAAACTCTCAAAATAGTTGTGATAATAATATTAGATTTATACTGATATTAGAATACTAAAATTGCTCCAAAATAAAAATGGTAATAAAATTTAATTTTGTGTTGAAAATATGTAAAATTGAAATAGAGATAGATAGAGATAAAAATTTATATAAAAACTAACCCGAATAGCCGCCACAGTAAAGTTCATTATCATTGTAATTCACCGGATTCGGAAATCCAAAACGCCACATACTATTACGAGCTGGAGGATCCATGAGTCTTCCGTGACCCCATACTCCCATATCAATTGATAGCTTCGATATAAATTAAATTGAAATTTTTATGTTTATACCGCATATAAATTCACCAAATAGTTTGTTTGATTATAATCATCATAGAATATGACCATTTATGTACGTATATCGATTTTTTGTAATAAAGGAAATATTAAATATTAATTATTAAAGATTTTCTTATATTATTAATTAACTCACTTTTAATATTAAGATGAACAATAAACATTTTTTTTTTAGCAACACCATTTTGCATTTAATGTTCAATCTGAAATAAAAGAAATAATCAATAGATTTTATATAAATGTTTTATATTGTACAAATATAATTTTTACTTAAAATTAAATAGTTTGTGTTGGTAGCCCATCATTTAAATTGTTAAAATTGATCATTCAATTTTTTTTTTAAAAGATATAGAGTTTAGTATTAGATAAAGTATTTGTAATCATTTTCCAAATGTTTTGCGATTAATAAATATTATAAATGCGAAAGAATATTATTTTACATACGAATGAGGCTTTATTGCCATTGATATAGTACGGAAACCAGCCGCATTGACATCCTTTAACTTTACACTGTTATCGTAGGCAGGTACAGTCCAGAGTTGAATATATAATATTTCGAAAAAGTATAAGATGAATGTATCTATAAATGTAAAAGTGCTAATTAAGAAGAATTAAACAGCACTGGATCATGAAATAGTGAAAGTTATTTTTAAGAAATCTCTAGTCCCTAACTTTATATCATAAATGCTCAATTTTATTTACTTACAATAGAAAATAATTTAAAAAAAAGTCCATTCTAATTAAATTTTTAAATGTTCAAAGCGTTTTGTACGATAAAATATATAAGATAAAAAAGTACGTTTATGTTTTTTTTTTTTTTTTGAGAAACTACCGAGTAAAATAATTTATTAAGAATTTGATATTTAATTATTAGTCGTATATTTCAAGAATAACTTTATATATAACTTTATGGGTTTTGTAGATTCTATATCATTACGTAGCATGATAAGGGCGTTAACTTATCAAGTCGCGGGGTATGTAGGAAAAATGATAAAACGACTGGAGGGGAGAGAAAAAATTAAAGGCCTAGACTCGATTTAAATCCCATGTGCCTGGCGGTGTGGCGAAGGGTGGAGGTAATGAGGGAAGGCTTGCACGTAATGAGGTGCGCACGACTTCGCGTCCGTATACTCTCTGACTCGTGCCCCAGTGGCGCTCGTCATCATCCAGAATATCTCGCCCCTTTTCTTCTATTGTTTTCTCTTCTTTCGCGCCCTCGTCGATTTCGGCTTGACGGATTTTCGTACGTACGGCACCGCGAAAAACTAGTACGCGTAATGGCGATAAAAAACACTGCACGGGAGGGGGGAGAAATCCGAATGTCCCTCGGCCTACGTCAAGCTATAAAATATTTTTCAAAAGCTTATAAATACCTTTACAAATTATTTTAAATAATATTATAAATAATAATTAATTCTCAATAACTAGTAACATTGTGCACATGCAATTTATACTGAAATACAAAATAATAAATTATTTCAATTACTTCAACTTTTCAATATACTTTAAAAATATTCATATTTATAAATATTTATAAATATACAGTGGATAGTAGATAAAGTTTTATTATTGAGAAATGAAATGTTGAACAAAATAAAAATTATATTTTTGTATTTGTCTACCATGGTCTTTGTTACATTATTATAATTTGATTTATCAAATTAGTGTATTTTTACATTATTGAGATCGTAATTTAATTATATTAAATTAAATAGTATGCATTATGAGTTTTGGTTTAATCGATAGACATCGATTATTAACACTTTTTTATATAATAAATATATTTACATTTACAAAAAATTTTTAAACATTATCATCGATTAAAAATATATATTTTGTTTAAACACATAATAATACTTTTAACAAATTATATATTTTATATATAATTATATAACAATTTTTATAAAATAGTATGTAACTTTTTATATACAATTTTTAGAAAGCTACAAATAAAGATACAAACTATTTCAATAATATATTTTCTCACTGAACATTTTTTTTTTTTTATTTTTTAATATTTAATATAGAGTGACAATTATTATAAATTTATATGTTAAAATAATATTATAGTACGTATAGTATTATAATACTATATGAATTATGAATTATTATTTTTACTAACAAAAAATTATCCAATTTATTTGCAAATTAATTTAGTTAGATAACTTTAAAATAATTGCTATTAATTTATAATAATTTTAATGAAATAGACTGTACAAAACGTAGCTGTGACTACAACGCTTCCGCTGAACGAAAGATTTCAATAATCGTACTGCAAATGGATACAATGCAACGATGTGCTAATGGGTAAAGTTATTACTATAATTTTATTTGAAGATTCTATTAAATAAATCAGTAAATTTTTTTCGATTTGAAATAATTGAATATAATATTCCGTTATCTTAAAATGATTTATGGTAAGATAAACCATTATAAAACAATAATAATTATATGAAGCTTTTTATATTTGAATATCTCAAAAGATAATGCAATATATAATATTTAAAAGAATTTTAAATAAATAAATTATTTAAATTTTAGTGGTATTTATATATTTAATATTAATTTATTTATTTGTAAGATAATGTAATTTGCAGTTTGAAAGAAAAATTTTTAAGTTATTGAAAATCATATATTGTTTAAGTGAAAAGTTACTGAGGATAATATAATTTATTAGTAATAAAAAAACACTTATTAGTTTAAAAAATACTGATGAAATTCATATAATATATTTTTTATTTTCTATATTTACTATCTCATCTACTTATATTATTATTTATAGATTTTGAAATTATATATTATTTTAAAATAATAAAAGATCTTTAATTCTGTACACTTATAAAAATGGTAAAAGTTCGTGTAAGTTTATGTAATAATATGAAAATTTTTATTAGATTATATTTTTACTCGAATAAATGATTTTCTTACATAAAAAAGTACGTATTTATGAATTTCTAAAATTAATTTAAATTATATTTCTTAATCAAAATCTTTAATTACGAACAGAGCCAAAAATAACAATAAACAGGATACAAAATATAGCGGATGGCTAAACACCGTTACATTTACCCGTTAGATTCTTTCTGAAGCAAATTTATTTTGGAACTTAAACATTGTACATCAAAATACCTTAGAAACTGACATTTAAAATTATTTTGGATCCGACTGTAGTACTTGTCATTAATCTTTTGATCTTCAGGTTTGAATTAATAATAATCAATCTTCATAGCAGGTTTTAGATATCACTAAATAAAATGAATTATTAGAGTGTGTTTATTTTTGTGCATCTATAATAAAATTATTTGCAGAAGAATCTTTACGAGAACGAATTTATTTTTCAACGTCTTAACTATAATTTTGAAATATATATATATTAAAAAACAATAGATAAAAATGAATATCTTCTTATTACTTGTCTTTATTTACAAACTCGTCATAATTTTCAAATTTATAATAAGAAATAAAATTATACAATACCAAATATATGAATAATATTGTTGTAATATATTGTAAAATAATACAATAATAAATACATGAACAATATTATCGTAATATATTGTATACATTATAGGAATTCATGTAAGTAGAATAAAGACTGATGTTTAAATAGAATATCAGTATGAGTATACCGTTGTTATAAGGCCAAAAACTTTTCTATAATAAATTGGGCTCTCTATATATATTTTAAATATAACAAAAAAGATTTAATAAATATAATTGGTTATTAGGTTCTCATTATCTGAAAAATTAAATAAAATAAAACTTTTTTATAAATACAACACAAATAATTAAATATATAAAAATCATACTCAATTATAATAATTTAATATAGTAATATTTTACATGTGTTTAAAAATAATTTTTTTCGTGGCTTATAAAAAAAACTGCTATTAAAATATCCAAACAAATAAAATGATTGATTCATGATATTTTGTATAAAAATAAATTTTATTAATTACATTTTAATAGAAATGTTTTTTAATCACATGTACAAAATTCACCATGCATGTTTAACTGACGTCACTTTGAAATCGCAACTTTCCAATTAGCTTGGAATAAAATCATATTCAAATTTCGGTTAACTGAATGAAACCAATCCGGCGGTAGCAAAATTCATCTACATTCTAACGGTAAAATTTAAATTCTCGACTTACCTGTAAACCCTTTCCCTCCACCTCGGGTCTTTTCGTGGAAGATGACCTTCACCTTGAAGGTGAAGGCACAACCGGTCGGAAGACAGACCGTCGAAAGTCTATCAATGAAATAGAAATGATAAAAGCCTTTAAAAAAAATTATCTCATATTATTTATATTGTTTAGTCATCCGCTTTTTGTACTATTAGTCCAGTCGCCGTAATAAAAGGCAACAAATACACAAATATTAATAATAAATAATAGTTTTAATATACAAATTTTTTATTATTTTAGTTAACGATTAGACATTTATAATGAAATAATTTATTTTTTATAATTTTAACTGAAAGTATTACTAGTTATTTTTTTAAATTTATGAAATATAATAGTCCCTTTTTATAATTTTTTATTGTAAGGTAATGTAATTTTTATAGGTGTTTATGGATCGGATTAAAGTATTTAAATATAAAATTCTTATAAATAGTTTGTTAAATTATTAAAATCCTTTTTTTATGATTCAATCTAAAATTATTAATATTTGAAATGTTAATTGTTTATTGCCAATATATTAGGTTAAAAAACTTTTGTAAGAATAATTTTCATAAAGTTACATAAACTATTAACAAATTAAACACAAAAAGTTATATTGAAATATGTAATTAAAATTATTTATATTTAAAAATGCTTTATTAGATCAATAATAATATTATATTAATGATACTTCGATAATTACGTCTTTCAATAAAAAAATAGTTTATTATAAAGAGTAAAAACTAAATATAATATTTTGGTTTAAAAAGGTGAAATATCTCATATTTTGAATACAAAAATTATGAACTGCCATGAAATTTGAAATTATTACGTATACGTTATTGAAACTAGGATAATAATAAATATCATTCTTATTTACATGGATATAAGAAGTCTTATATTTCTAGAAAATGTTTTTTATTATTCTTCTTTACCTAAATCGTCTTATTATAATTTTACATTATTTTATTGAATTCCAATTAAATTAAATTAAATTTTTTATTATTGTGAATGTGTAATTCTCATGTTTATATTTATTGAAGTAAAAATTGTAAAGATAGTATAGACATTTTTTTTTTATTTTCTTTAAATGAAAAATTACTTTGGTATTATGTATAATGTAATTAATTTCAATGCTTAAAATATTTATTTAATTTTAGTTTTATAACATAAAGTAAAATTTAATTTTTTTAGAAATATTAAATTATTTTAAACTATATTGAAATAAAAACATAATAATTTTAAAATATTAATATAATTATTTCCAAAAATTGAAAATTCTATTATTAATGGTAATATTTATTAATACAATTAATTATAAGTAATAATAGTAATATTTATTTGCGAAGCAACTCATACATGTTTTGAGATACACAATCATTGAAAAATATATTTTCGTATTTCATAAAAATAATATAAGTTTGAAATATGAAATGAAATTTTATTGACTCATTTATACAATGCGTTTTTAATTATTAAAAGTGAATGTACAAAAATTTCCTAATAAATTAAAAATGTCATTATAAAAATCATGTAAATATATCTCATCTTATATTTTAGATTAGATATCTGTAGAGCCGAATATTTTTTCCGAATATTTTTAAACTAGAATATAACTATTTTTTTTAATAATATATATTTAATGTTTTCAATTATTATATATTTAAAATTTAATTTAAATATGTTATGTATTTGTTTCGTCGTTCGCTTAATCGAAATAATACAAATAATTTTTAATAAAAATTTTATTAAAACTGAAAAATGATAATAATATTTGTATATATATTTAATAATAAAAATTTTTTATTATTTCATTTTTATCGTATACATAATTTTAAGAATAATTACATTTTAGTTTAAATCAATTATTTAAGAATTATTTTTTCCACTATGCTATAAAAATTATATAAATTCGTAGGCTATTAAATATTAACAATATAATCTATTATTCCTTCACTGATATTAATGTTAATGGTAATTAAAAATATTAAGATTTATTAAAATGTATTGATACAGTTATATACATATCATTAGTATTCATGGTTTAATCAAATGCATTTAATAAAATTATATATATACTTTAAATAATTAGTAAAAAAAAAAAATTTCTATTACGTTTTTTCATTTAATAAAGTATTCTGAAATAAATGAATATTTTCGATAGTTTGGCTATGATAAAATAATTTATTTTTTTAAAACGATTATTTATAATTATTATTTGATACAGAATTGTTTTCTATAATTATAATAAATGAAGTGCCATTAAAAATAAATTATAATTAAAACATACAAAACAAAATATTAACGATGTAATTTTTTTTATACAATTGTAAAAAGATTATAATTTAAGATATTTAAATATAATGAGATCATCCAAAATATATTTTATTGTTCATAGCAGTATAAGAAAACATAAATAATAAAATAATAATGTCTAAAAATAATAAATAAAATATTAAATAAATATTTTTATGTTCAGAGTATAAGTATAGAAATATAACAAATAAAAATTAATTTCTCTAAAATTACGAAATATTATTGATAAATCTAAAAAGCTGCAAAATTAGAATTTTATTCTAAGAAATTAAGAATATTAGTTTTTAATTTTTTTCAAGAAAGATTTAAAAGAATAACAGTATTTAAACCAATCGAAATCAATGATTTGAAATGCAAATTACTATTATATTTATAAACAACATTTACTGAGGTATAAAATTAATTCTTTTATATTATGATTATAGTTTTTCTGAAACGAAGAAAGCTCAAATCAGTTGAAATGATTAATAACGTCAATTTATGCAAGTAACGTAACATGTTTGCGATTGTATATTGATTTTATAAAATCAAATTAATGTCATTTTACTTAAATAAATTTGAAATTTGAAAAGAATTTTCAAGGCTTTTACAATTAGTACTCGTTTATTCAATACCTTTGTCAAACTAATTTTATAATCAAATAATATAATTAAATATAAGTATTAATAATTAAAAAAAACATTTGTATTATTAATGGTTTTCTTATCAATCTTGTTACTATTATTAAATTTATTGATTGTGAAATTCACTTTCATATTTTATATTTTCTTTATCTTATTTTACATTCAGTGTAAATTTTAAGGTTAAATGTCTTATATTAATTATTAAAAATAAAATAACTACAAAAAATCAAATATCAAATTAAATTTTTTGTTATTTTTTCGCGATTTTCTTATCGATATACTATTATAAGTTTATATATACATATTTTAATTTTTCAACTTCAACTCTATATTATTTTTTAAATTAAAATTTTAGTAACAAATTTGTATAATAATCAGAATTTATGATTAATATGAGAAGTAAATACCTTTTCAAAAAATTTTAATTTTATTAAATTTATTTATATTGTATGCTGTAATTTATTTAATAAACATATTTGTACAGATTATTTTAATTAATTAAATCAATACTGTTTATTCTATATTTTTTGTAATATAAACGAAACGTGCTTTTACAATTCAATATTATTTTAAAATGTTGGCAATTCATTGATAAACTGAATTACATCTTTTATTTTGAGTAAAGTTCTAAAGCGCTTGGAATATTTTAATTTATATGTAATTATACTTTCACTTTATAAAAATGTTATGCTTTCACCACAGTAACATTTTTTATACATTAACGATGTATTTAATGTTAAGCTAATAGTAAAAAAAAAAGATGCTCAATGCACGTCTATAATTGAGATTACATAATTTAAAAATGGATTAGATCTTTCATAATTATTTTTTACCTGAATTTCTGTGAAAATATATCACGCTCGCTACGAAAATAAAATCAGCAAGGAGTGTAGGCCCGTGTTGATCACTAGTTCGTCGACAACTGACAAGAGATGGGCTCTGCAGACATGCGACGAGTACAGGTGACGCATGTAAAATGAATTGTAAAAGCAAGAGAATGGTTTCAGTGACCATAAAAAACTCTGTGTGATAAAAATAGAATCACCCAATTGGAAAAAATCAATATTCACTACTTATCACTATCAGCGTCGAACATTTAATTCTCTATTTTATCTCTTTTAACAATTTTCTACCATTGTCACCATGGACAAATATAAAATAATACAGAATAATATTTTATGTTTTTCAATTTTCATTGTGCATTCTGTTATTACTTATATTTTCATATAAATGAAAGATATAATTACTCAAATTTCGGTGCTTTCGAAATTCTTATTTAAAAAATTAGTATTTATTGCATCATGTCAATTATATTTCGATATTTTTTAATTCGTATATATAAACAAAATATTCTATAATAATAAATGATTTAATTTTATTAATATTAAACAATAAATATTTCAAAATAAATATAAATATATATTTGATAATATTGAAATAAAAAATATATTTACGTATTATATTCGCGTAAGGTTTTTATATAAAATTAGGATTAATTCTATAAGCATGTTCACCACAAAAAATAAATAAAAATTTAATAAATTAATACTCTGAGATTTTACTTTATCAACTATATATTATTCGGAACTGAAATCCTTTGAGTTACCTCGACTTAAGTTTAATTTGAATAGTTAGAAAAAAAGCGCGTAATATAAATAATTAAAAGCAATGATTCCGAGACACGAAACAAAAAAAAAAGTCAAAAATAATCAATCTTATGCAGAAAGTTTTGTGAAGTTCTAGGGAGATCTGGGAGTCCTGAACGAGTTGTGGAACACGTCGTACGTGAACGGATCACGAGGGTCCTCGAGCTTCCAGTAAATCTTAAAAATACCACAGACAAGTCTAAAATGAGTTTATCTTTTAGACAATGATTAAATCTTACACGAATTTTATATAGATTCCGATTACGTTTTGCAAACAATCTTGCACCTTATAAATCAGTCAGGTAGTTGGCATTAGATCGTCTAGGACGTTTCCAAGATAAAAAGCAGGGTGGACGAGGTACACCTGGTCGAGAGCAAACGAGCTCTTGGAGGTGAGATGGACTTGGAAAACCCGTGGGCCCACGACTATATCACTGATTCCTTATAACCACAAGGTCGTGGCGCAGTTATCTCCGACTCACCTTATATCAGCGATGGGGTAACATCCCCATATTCTTTCCACATGCTTGATAAACAATCAGGTAATAGAGCTTTTCTTTGCGTAAAAGAACCCTATTCACGATTCGGTTGTCCGGATTGATAATTTAAACGTATGAAGAAATCTTTTATGCCTGCATGATAATTAATAAAAAAATATTTTTTTCGTTAAACCCGTAATCGTTGACTTTTTTTTGATGACCGCTCTTCGAATCTCCGGAACCTATTGATCTTTCAGGAAATATTAATAATAATAAAATAGAGTTAATATTCTTGTTCTCAAAAATTTGACATATATGAATTTATTAAATATTAATTTAAAACTTAATAAATATCATCCAAAATATTTATTTTTTAATTAATAATATTTTAATTATACATTGAAATATTAAATATTAATGATAGAAAAAAGGTATCTGTATTTTAACTACATTACTTCAATGATTATATTATTAATTAATAATTTTTCTTTCTATAAATAGTATTTATATTACCGAAGAACAAAAATAATACTGAATGACTAAAATTAAAATTTTTCACATAAAAAATTGAATAACATAGAGAAGCATTATATACCTGTAAGGAATATCATTTAAATTGGATTGACTGTGAGAATGAGGTAGTTGGGGTGTCATGCAGGTATCTCTAACACCACACACAGCCAACTCATGAGCCGAACCACATAAACTGCGATCACTGCCTCTTCGTCGCTGTTGTTGATTCTGTTGTTGGCTCTGTTGTTGCGATAACCCGCCAGATATCGATATTGTACTCGAAGAAACCTTTTTCTTTCCTTGACCAACGAATCCAAAGAATCTTGTTTTATCCAATAAATTGAAGTATTGAAATAGAAAATATTTGTTATATGTTGTCATTTGTTCAAAGAATTCTTCTCCTAATCAATTATTGTAAGCGATAACAGTTTTACTCAACGCATACAATATCAATTCATTTTAGTAAGATATTGGTTTTATTAATTAGTATTGACAACTTCAATATATATCAAAATATCTTTAAACATCAAAATATATCTTTAAATATAATATTATATAATAGACATATAATAGGTTTTATATAAAAACAATAGCAAACAGGCTAATTATTGGTTGTTTTCGAAAACAAAAAAAAAATAGAGATTTACTAACAAACTGTCTGCTCGTTCTTAATTACCATCCACTTCTTCCACATTCACGTCGAGTCACAACAACCAGCTTATATATATATATATACCTCGATCCCCAAATTATATCAATTCTGATTCTTACTAATTACTTTTATTAGCATTAGTTTGTATAAAATCTATAAATAATGAGTTAAAAAAAAAGATTGTGTTCATATTATGAACATATACTGAAATAATTTATGAAAATATATATGTATAAAGTTATTAAAAAATATTTATACTTTTTTTTTATATTTTATTTTAGGGCATTATGAATTTATTTTACATTTTAATTACATAGGATATCCTCAAGTGAAATAACTTTTTTAGTTGTAAAGAACGCTACATAAATTAAAATTAAACCAACACAAAGTTTTACATTAGATTATTAAAGAAAATACATATTATCATTACATCATACAAGTGTCATTCTTAAATGATGAATATTAATCTAATGGTTCATTCCAATACTTTTGATAGTACTCTCTAAACAAACGATGATGAGGTCTGAAAAAAGGTTCGAATTTCGGATATGTCATATCCTGATTATTATACTGTAAAGTTCTTATATAATGTTCTAATTGGCGAATCTTATGAATTTCTGATGCTACATATACTACATGAAGATTTTTTTCATAAGATTTTTGAGGAGGTGTATGAAAGTAATATGATAAAAATCTTGAAATTGGATGCTACAAATGAAATATAATGATTATAAATTTTAAATCAATTGTATAGTATAAATTTATATTAGTACCTTATAATATTCCCAATGTTTAGGCTCATAACCATCTGGAATTTCAGTAAGAGTTGCTGGGCCAACAAATACATTAGCGTAAATTGTGATAATACTTAATGGTAAAGCCATAAGCACGATGTAGAAATTGATTAAGTCTTTAGTTTTATGCCACTGCCATTTACTAGGTACAATAATCATTTCTGAAGACATTGTACATCTTTGATTTGGAACGATAACTGAAAGTTCAAATTCTATAATAATCAAATTAAGTATTGACAATTATTTACCAAATATCTTTTGTATAATTTGATAAATTAATTTTCGTTTTCTTTTGATGAGAATTTGGTAAGAATTTTATATTTTTACAAAAATAAATAAAAGTTTTTATTATAATAAAATTAATATTAAAAATTAAACTTCAATTAAAAAATACTATCATATAAATTTTTCAATATTGTATAGTAACGATATAAATATTAAATATACTTTTACAATTAATTATAATAAAGAGATATAAATAATATTAAAATGAATAAAATTATTAGATTAATTTGTTAATTTTTAATATTTTTAAAATTCAACAAAATTTAATAAATATTACTTAAAACAAATCTTTAATTAAATGAATTGAATTTATTGTATTAACAAATTGCTAATTTAATTTGTTAGATTTCAAATTAAATGCTTGATAATATATAAATAATAAAATGAATAAAAATTGTTTTTTTTTAATTAATTTGATTAAGCATATATGAATAATTATTCTATATATTTATTTATATTATCTAAAATACACATATTTAGATAAAAACATATAAAAAGTAAAATGCATAGTAGTAAAATATTAAGTACATCAATTTTAATCAACAATTCTAAAAATATATTTCATATTATGTCAAAATAAATGTTAAAATTTACTGTTTCATAGTTGCATAATAGAATACTCACTTCATCAGAATACATAATATAATACTTATAGTAAATAATTTAATACAGCTGAAAATAATAAAATAATTAGACTGTTAACTAACCATTGTTTAAGAAACACTTATGCGGAAATATACATATTTTTTTCAAATTTTGACTTGCAGAACGGGCAAATATACTCCATGCGGCCATTTTCTAAATTTTCTACTGCGTCGATATAGTTATTTATTATGACAGTTCTACTTTACTGTTTGAGTAATATATAATCAGTGTAGTTACAATTCCCAAATATTTAAATCTCAAAGCCAAATAGGTTATACAAAATAAAAATTTACCAACATGAATGTAGTATATTTGTACAGAAATATATGACAATAAATATAAAATTTTACTGTACACATGCAAGTTACATAAATAATGAAGAAACAGAGCAAAATCTGTTCAACTCTAAAAATATTGACAAAATCTCTAAATGTTGATAAAGAAAATTAAAAACGAAAGCAAACATTAAAGTTTCGTGCAATTTAACAATTATAAGGAAGATTTTTTCAATTTAATTTAATCCGAAAAGCGGTTAAGGAAATTATATTTATATTAATTTTTACCATAAAAATCTAAGCCTTCTTTCTATACAAAATATACAATTATTTGTTCGTGTATTATAAAATAAAAGAAGTTTTAAAAATTTTAATTGATTTATATTAACTATAAAAATAAAAATAAAATTTATTAATATAAAATTTATAGTTTTGATTATATTCAGCTATTTCAGATTACATTTTAAATAGATAAAATCATAATAATGATATTTTAAACAATCATTTAAAAGTATTACAATATTTTAAAAATGAAGTACTAAAAAAAAATCTTTATAACTATTATTAAAAAAAAAGCAGCATTGAACTTGAAGATATTAACTTCCGAACGTGATGAGCAAAAAGAAAAAAAAAGTGCAAAATTATTTTCGCCTTCCAGGGACGTTTATATGATTTTTATTTGTATCCGAAAAAGGCACTCCTGAAAGTATACTTTTGGACAGGAAAAATAAGATCAGTGCATTAATTTATAAACTGCTGGATATACTGAAATTCGCCATCTATTCCGAAATACTTCTTATTTTATACTAAGAATTCATAAAGTCATCGTAATAAAATAACGCCCATTTTATCAATTAATATCAAGAGTATGAAACCTGTATGCGCAAAAAGATAATCAAAAGCAGACAAGAAATTAAATATGTAAATACGAAATACGTTTCCACGTAAATTTTCTAGAATGTAATTTTTGAAATAAAAAAGTTTCTACAAATTAAAAAATATAAAACCACGTAAGTTATTTTAAAATTAGCATTAGAGGCAGTGCAGAGGTCACCTCAGGTTTAAAAGAAGAGGCAATTATGAAATATTGGTTATTTACTCTGCTTAATAATAAATTACGTTTGGAAATATACATTTAAATAAAATATTATAAAAAACACATTGATTTAAAAATTTCCTAATTACAAACAAGAACATAACTCGTATATTAATCAAGTAATGTAGTGTTTAATAAATTCATTAACGTGTTCATTTACTGTTCATATAGCAATTGAATTCATTTATTAAAAACAAATAATTTTTTATTCAATAATAAAAATAATTTTAAAACTATAGGTTTATTTTAAAACTATACAAATATAGGTTGGAAAATCAAACAACATTTCGAATAATATAATTTACTCTGTAATATAATGCACATTGTATAAATATATTATCTAAATATATAATAAATAATAAAATAAATAATCTAAAACTGTAAACTATTTGCAATTATATTAAAACATGTATTATAGTTGAATTGTATAGTAATATGCATAAATTAAATTATTATATAATATAAAAAATAAATCTTTTTAATTTGTCAGTATAATATAAATTATATTTAATTATATATATATAAATATATATATTTTAATTCTTTATTGTGCTTAATAAATAATCTATAAGAAATAATAATATGTATTAAATTATGAGTTTATGTTAATAAAAATATATATATCATTTATACCATTTCTTAATATTTATTTAAAATTAACATTTTGAAAATTTAAATAAAAACTTTTTCATCATTTCAATATATCAATTGTCATTATTAATAAATTATTATGATTTAACAATTATTTATATCTGAAATTAATGCTATATTAATAATAAATTTTTTTTGTGGAAAAGAACTAGAATGTAGTAATAATAAAAATTACAAATCTAGAAAAAACACGTGATGTAAATACAAGTAATGTTTGTGCAATTAAGCTTGTTTTAACTACTGAAGGTTAAACGATTAATTGAACTTTTTAAATGGTTCGAAGGAATATTGATATGTAAATATTTTTTGATCATCCGTTAAATACGAAGGTCAGTCAATATAAACTGTACTTAACACTTTCATAATATTTTTATATAAATATATATAAAAATGTATTATAATAACTATAAAAATTATTTTAAATAAAAAAATTCATGATATTTATATTTTATTGTATACAATGTTTCTCCACTATAAACAGAAATATTACATTCATATATTAAAAAATCCAAATCAGATTTTTTTACATAAAAAAAGGCAAATATAAATATGAATATAAATAACAAATAATAAATTGATTTTTAAGTTTCAATAGTAAGAAAACAGCTAGTAGTCGATAAAATAATATAAAATTTTAATAAAAATAGTCATTATAAATAAATAAAATTATTATTTATTTATTTATTTATATTTAATTACATTTATCCTAATTATAATTGATTTTAAATATTAAAATTAAAATTTAAAAATTAAGATTATTAAAAGTATTGAATTGTTGATAGAATGTTACACAAAAAAATTACTGAAAATATGCAAGTTTTAATATTGATTTAAATTATTTTTTTATATTTATTAAATTATATTTCACTTATTATATTTGTAGACCTTGAAAATAATTTTATTATTTATTTGACTATTTTAACTATATTAGTAATATTTTTTTTTCTTTAAGTGTTTTCTATTGTAAAACTGGATTAACTAAAAATACTTTGTTTTTAGAAATAAATTTTCAATATATTATTTTGTCATATATATTATTTTCTAAAGTCTATATTATATTTATTACATGTTCATTTTTTTAAATTAATTCAATATTTAAATAAAAATTTAATAGAAGCATAAAATCAATAAAATTTAAATGTAAATAACTTTTTCAGAAATTATATTATTTTAATTTATACTTTAATTTGAGTTCATACATATATATATATATATATATGTATTTAGTAAGGATGTATATAATAGCAATTAATTAATAAATGTTACTTTCTTAGTCTTATAATATAAATTTCTGTTTGAAAACAACTAGCACTTCAAATTTTTAAAGCTTGTTATAAAATATTAATATTATAAGATATTTATTATTGATCTATTAAAATATCATTATCAAAATTATAATAACAAACTTCAAATATGAAATATTCACAGATATTTTTATTAGTTTGCGCTAAAGCATTATATAATTTCAAAACCCTCTTTATTTTGATTAAAACATTCATAGATAATGCTCATTTTATAAAAATTCAAATAATGAATATAAACTTCTATTTAAATATATAATAATTTATTCGTTGAAATAAATTATTTAAAGAATATGCGCTATATAAAATATAGAAACACATAAATACAAATCTTTGTCACTGTAGTGAGCATAAAAATAGATCGTCATTCAAAATTATAATTAAGTGATACGAACAAAGATAATTAACAATACATTTTCATGCATAGTATAAAGAGAAATAATCGACTTTTCTTTCTCTAAATCAATGTATAAATTCTACAATTTATTGATTTTTCAACTTCTTATTTTTCCTTCTAACCATAGTTATTAAGCATATTTGTCACCTAACACAGTTAAAATTTCCTTAATTTTAACAGTAATGTATCCATTTTTTGCATGCACTCAAATGATTTCAATTATTGTATGGTAAATTGCCGTATTGTATTGGTATTTCAATACATTTATTTTTAATAATACATAATTTATAAACTAATAATTTTAATTATCACTTAAGTTGAATAATTATTTTCTTTTATTTCAGAAATATCATAAAAAAAGTATTGTTTTCAAGAATTCTAATTTAAATTTTTTATACGTCTAGACCTCATCTATACTACGTATTTTAAAACGGTAAACAAGCATTAGAAATAGAACTATAATAATAATTTGCTATTCTTCTACTTATAATGTTATAAAACTAACAATAAAAATTTAATTATACAATAATTGATATGCTAACAAACTTTATTTATTAAACAGGTGTCTTTATTATTTTAAAGTAAAAATTATTGGTAAACATTTTGTTATAATATTTTAATGAATATGTTATATAGATAGTAAAAACGCAGAAAAAATAATTAAATTCAAAATTATTTGTTGGCATTGGTAGAAATATTTCTAAAGTACAAAAATTTGCATTTACTTTGTATAGGTTCTACTTAAATTCTGCTCTAACTTCATTTTAATTACGATTAATGTAGAATATTTGTCTATACTTTAATTTTAGTATCTTTTTTTAAACATGTGTTTCTTCATGTATAATAAAATTTTCAATTTAAATTGGATATCAAGCAAATGATAATATTAATAAATATATTAATTTATGATTATTTGTAATGGAGTAAATTTGTGCGTTTTTTATCTTAAATTCTATATTCAATATCAAAATATTCGAACGATATATATATATATATATAATTTGATTAATAAACGTATTAAAGAGAGAAGCTTTAGAAATTTTAAAATTGTAATGCTAACATTTTTCAATTTTTTTTATTTAAAATAAAATTTTTATTTAAAATATACAATTCTAACATATTTTATTGAAATTTTTGCTTGAATATAGTTTTATTAAAATAACGATATTCTCCTAATTAATAATCTAGACACACAGAGATTTAAAATATTCGTCAGAACATTAACCGTAAGAAAAATTATCATAAAAAAATATTTTACAAATTTTTTAAAATTTTGCTATAAAAATGCTAAAAAATCCATTAAAAATTTCTATAATTTTTATGTAATATTGAATGTTCGTTAAGCTTTAGTTTCATATATCAAATAATGAATATTGTGCTTTAGTTTCATATAATATCAAATAATGTATATTGAAAAATAAAATAGTTATTACAGATTATTTATTTTTGAAAATTTATATAGTATATATAATTTGTTTTTAACTATAAACATTAATCATAATAATATTAAGAATATTTCATATTTATATATGCAATAAAGCCAACACATTAACTTTGAATACAAAAATCTTTTGTAATTCTATAAAATTAAAATATTTTGACTTTATAATCGATTAGAATAACAATTATAGGGAAAATATATTTTAAAGATAAAAAACTACTTAATTATATAATTAATTAGACTATTTAAATAATAAATATTTAATTTATTATTTTACTAATACTTATTTTAAAATTAAAATTTTTTTTTGTTTTTTGAATTTTTAAGAAACTTTAAACATATTAACAAATTTTCTAGCTTATCAGGAATTTTAAAAGTACAGAATTTTGTATACGACGTTGAATTGAAATTGATCTGTTAAAATCGAAGTATATCGATGTATTAAAGTGATTTAGAAACCTCGTTTTTAAATTTAAGTAAACTACAAGTTATTGATACATGCGCATTGAAATTCTAATAATAAATTCTTTCGTATATTGTCAGAAAAAATTATACAAGCGATCTTTTATATCATTATTTTCTATGTCATTTTAGACCGAAAACATAGTCTGTTAATTTTCTTTGCACAATAATTATTTGAAATCTTCAATAATAATTTCAAAATGTATTACCTTGCAGTTTTAGTTTTTATTACAAATTTAATTTTAATAAATAACCAGATTATAAAACTAATAAATCAATTTTTAAACTACGCATTCTATTAAATATAATTCACTTTGAACATGTTAATAAATAATTAGTATTTTTATATAAGTTCTTTTCAACTGCGTTAAAAAGAAAAATTTAAAAAAATGAAAAATAACGTAAATTTATTTATTTATGAAAATATTTCACATGCATTCAATCAAGTATCTTTTCTAATACTTCAATAATATATTTTAAGTAATTAATATGTACCAAATTACTTATTATAAATAAATTAAATGCCATTGAATGCATTTTATAATTTTTTTCATCAAATACTTTAAAACTGATAATGTTTTACATCAAATTATAATGTTTGAAAAATTAGACTATTATAATAAAATTGTTTTTATATTGCAATCCATTTTTAATCATATATTATATTTT
The DNA here is from genome assembly GCA_018883505.1 of Ceratosolen fusciceps. Lineage (NCBI taxonomy): Eukaryota > Metazoa > Arthropoda > Insecta > Hymenoptera > Agaonidae > Ceratosolen > Ceratosolen fusciceps. The sequence continues at coordinate 1,301,371 of RCIC01000034.1, read as the reverse complement.
TAAGAAGCGTAAAAGTAGTTTGCTCATTATGCATTCATTTCTTTTTTTTTCCGATCTAACTTTCATCCAACTCCTCTTGATTATTTCCTCTTTATTTAAAAATCCAAAAGCAAATAATATAAATTATTTGCGACTTACAAATATACAACACGCAAACATTAAACAGTAATTTATTCAATAGTAATTTTCTTTTGCACTTAAAAAATATATATACAATTTTATATTTGATGAATGGAGCACATAATTGTCAATAAATTCATCGGACGATATAACGGATAAAATAACCTGATATCTACTATTTTTAAAAATCGCATTTTTCTTAAATATTAATTAAAAATTATTTTAATTACAAACACTTCTTTCAATATATAACAAATAATTCAGTTAAGATATTTTCAAAATACATAAAAATTGACATTATCATAAATTCAATAGAAGTAAAAAAGGATAGTCTGGTTGACATTTTGAAAAAAGTTTTTTTGAAGATGAATTAAAAATATGTTGTGGACCAAATTCAAGGAACTATATTATTTTAGTTTTCTTAAAGGTGAGTTCTGTCAATAAATAATACAAAGGACAATAGAGTAAAATTGTTAACCCAAACAGCTGGAAGTCCTAGTGAGCGCTGTTACCGCCGTAGTCATAGTGTTAGGTTGCTGAGCCGAACGCTGGACTCGGCAGTTGCAATCGGGCAATCGTGGAGTTCGCTTCGCATATTAAACAAAATTAGATAATAGACTCGGCAAACCCTTTAGTGTGTGTCCTAATCTTAGGGACTATTAGCAAGTAATCATGTAAGTACTGCTGTCGATGAAATAACTTCGTTTAAAAGAACCTAAAAATAATTTTCTTTACTAAAGAATTTTTAACCCATTCTGATGTTTACGTAGTCCACTAGTAATGTTTATTGGGTTAATTGTGCGCTCTGCGCTTTCTCAGAAATTTTGCTTGTCTTGTCCTTCTCTCCTTGATAACAGTAGGTTTTCGAAAGATTTAGTTTACAGGTACAACGATGATAAAATATATTTAACTTCCAGTTCCTTATAATCCATACATTTGTTTTAAATATAATTTATAATTTATGGTATATTTATAAAATAATGTAAATATACGAAATTTTTATTTGCTTCAAATACATTTATATTCATTTACGACTATTTAATGCTTTGACAAACTATTATTTTCAAACAATACTCTATTAAAGATAAGGCTAAAAATATTATGTATTACATGCGCAATACGTGAATACAAATACTAAAATTAAAAATTCATTTTTTTATTCTTTATATCCATAACAACTTTCAGATTGGCTGAAATCAGATATTAAAAAATGTATATATTTTTTAACATTAGAAATATTCCTACAACTCGAAAATGTTCATTTGTAATATTTGAAAAATATTTTTTTATGAAAAAGCATAAAATTTAAGAATTGCAAAATGAAAAAAATAATGTTATAATTAAATAATATAAACTTTAAATAGTAGTAAACTTGGAATCTAAAATATAAAATATTTATTAATTTCGTTTAATAAGGTATTCATAATTCACAGAAGAGAGCGTTGATAATTTGGTTGGAATTTGGTGAAAAAGGAAATTAGACGCTCAACGATTGATATGGAGTGGCACCCGCTGCCAAGATAAAAATTAGAACCTTTTAAATAATTTTAGTTATACATAGAAATAGAGTATGAGAGAAAGTGTTTGTGCGTGCGCGCGCGCGCGTGTGTGTGTGTGTGTGAGTAGAGTGAGAGAGAGAGAGAGACTGATAAAACGCAAATTGAAAGAAAAGAACAATCTCAATTAAACCGTTCCTATGATCTTATTATTTTCGTAATAAAAAAAAGTATGTTTCGTAATATAAAGGAACTTATATGCGCACGCGCACAAGCAAATGCATCCAGTTGAAGCAGAGAAAACAAAAAATTGAAAATTATACTTATGGTTACATTAGATTATATTGTAGCTAAGTTAACGTAATATCAAAAATATATTATTTTTTATGTTTTCGATACAGTATTTGCATAAATGTCATACAAAGCTTAAGCTTTGTATACTTAATCTAATGTGTAACCTCGGAGTCAAACAAACAGCTGACAGTATACATGCATTATTATTAAACCATTGCTTCTTCTTTCTTTCTTAGTAATTTTGTTGTTCAATGACCTACTCCGGTCCAACTTTCAACTTTGTTTCTTTCGAAATGTTCGCTACCGTTTTGTATCACTCTCTAACTTCTTTATTATTCAAATTAATATAATCTTACAAATTAAAATTTTCAACTTAATTTTATTCATAACTTCTAGTATTTATGAAGTTAGGTTAAAATTTTACTTGAAATAAAATTTATTTAATGATTGAAATCTCAATCAATTTTCATATCCATCAGCTTCAATTTAGCAGTATTTCTGAAAAATAAAACATTACTGCTGAGTAATAATTCTTTCATTTCATTATTGTTGTTATCTTAGCTATTATTAGATTTCATCACATAATATTTATAGATAGTTTTTCTTGTCCGTGAGTATTTTAAATAAAAATTTAAAACTCTATTATAAATTCTATTCTATTATATTAAATATAATAATAATAAAGAACAAAGATTGTTTTATAATTAAATTTGGAAACAAAACTCAATTTATAAATCTCAAAATTTTAAAAATAAAAATGTTTTAACAGCTTTAATAAAAATTTTCAAATGCACAAATAAATACCTATATTAAAAATATAAAACGTGGAATTTAATTGTTCAAAGATTCATTTTTTCAAGAAATTTAAAGTTTCGTTCTCTTAAATTCTTTTTTGAACGCCGTCTTTAATTTACAAATATATATATTTTTTATTATATATTTTTTAAATTATTGCAGTTCTAATATTTTTATGAATTTATTAAAATACGATAAAAAATATATTTTATATAAATGATTTACACATTTCATAAATACTTAAAACGATGTTACAATCATCAGAATCTTAATTGAAAATTTTTTCATATTTTCTACTTACCAGTATGAGTGATCTATAATTATAATATGATCTGAAAAATTTTTACTCTTAGTATCGCAAACCGGCTCGTGCATAAAAGCAGAGTTTATACTACGAATAAGCAATTTCCGATTTAGAATTAGCGAGTATAGCGATAACGTCAATTTGTTTTAATTACAAGTTGTTACTCACAATAAGCTATTTACCATTCGCGTAAGTTTATGAATGCGAACTACAAAACTAGTATTCGAATTCTGATTTTTAGGTATTTTTAGGTAGAAGTTGATATTTTAAAAAATTAAAATGATGAATAAAATCGAAGTTACGTAAATTCGAACGTATAATAGAAGTAAAATCATTATACAAACAGTTCGAAGTCAAAGAACGGTCTACATATATTTTATTTAAGATATGTAATGCTTAAATATGAAACTTAAGTAACCAGAAATATATTCATGCGAATATTTAATGGAATTCCAAACGATTTTCTTTATGGTCAAATTGGTCCAATCGGTTATCATTTAATATATAATATTATTAATAGATTATTATGGTTAGATTTAAGAATTATACTCTAATTAATATTATAATATGAGAATATTACAATATCTCTACATTTTTACCATCAACATAAATATTCACTACGTATTTATAATAAAATATACACTGGATTATGCAATAGATAATATTATAAATAATAATTAAATTGAATATAATATAACTAAAATTGTACGTAATTTTCAAGCATATCACTATTAATAAATGAATGTGTAACTTACACTAAAGATACCTAATCTAAAGTACCTTAGGTATATTGGTACTCCATAATGTAAATTAAGTAGTATTAACGTTTTTACTTTATTATATTTTTCATATGTGTGCATAGAAATAGTTATTTATAAAACTAATATTATTATCATATAATATAGACCCTATAATAAAAAAATTTTTCATTGAAATTATTTATCAATCTACATTTATCAATATGTAGATAGGCTCAATAAAAATTTTAAGAAAAATATTAATATAAAAATAAGTGTAAATTAATTTTTTTTCGCTGTTTTTAATTTTTATTCTAAAATATTGTGCAATATTAATAAAAATATAGGATTAACCGATTTTATATTTGATAAAATTTTTATTATGTATTATGAAGTATCAACTTAGATTATGAAAAGAATGTAAACTTACTTACTAAAATTCTTATTGTTTCGAAATAATTTTTTTCCTTAAAAACATAAAAAAATCATTGTTTACAACTGATAAAGTAATTTTTTAATTGAAAAGCGTACTGTTGATGCTTTTATGAAATGCAGATAGTTTGGTTTATGAACAGATCATTAACTTTATGATATATATATATATAATTTATTTAAAAAAATAAGGGATATCTTTTAAAAAGCATTACATAATATGTGTGTATGTATGTATTTGTTTTTATTTACCTTAGAAAATTTATTTATTAATACCAAAAGTTTAAAGGTATTTATTTTCGTAATTCTTTATATCTTTTCACATTTTCAGTAAGACATGGTTTAATATCATAAGAATATAAAATTATTTTTTCAAAATCTATTACTACATAAATAATACGGAGGTTCTTCGTGAAATAGAATTAGTTATACTTTTATATGATTTAACTAATAAAGGTAATGTTATTTACATAATTTTATTTCATATTATTTGCAATAAATATGAATGAAGGAAAAAATTATATTACGTAACTTTTTAATTATGACAATTATATATATAATTTAGAATGAATATGTTGCATTTCAATAATGTTATTTAAGTAAGTTTTTTGAATGAAATACGATATTTATTACTTGTATGAATATTTGTACTCGAAACAATTTTTAAAAAAATGAAAAAAAGTATTATAAAAAATAATTATAATGCAATTGTTTTATAAAAAATAGCTAAATTTTTTAAAAATATTATTATAATAATTATTGAATAATTTTTTTCAAAAAATATTATAAAAATTACTATAATAATTATTGAGTAATTTTTTTCAAAAAATATTATAAAAATTACTATAATAATTATTGAGTAATTAATAAAAATACTAGTAACAAAAATATCTAAATTTTTAATAGATATTAATCCAGATAGTTTATAATGTTTAAAAATTTCTAATCAGTTACAATGACAAATCATAAAAATTATAATTTACGTCTATTTTGTTTTATACATTTATTTTAAATAAAAGAATGTAAATGCAATAAATTTATAATTAAATAATTAATAAATTTATAATGCAATAATTTATAATTAATTTAATTTTTTCTAATATATTTAGTATTCTACTATAGTAGAATTTTAATAAATTAATTTTAATAATCAAAGAAAATATTTAAAATAGTAATACTAATAATAAAAATTAATAATAAAACATAAATTTTATTTTTTTTTATTTTTCAGTGTTTTAAATATTTATCTGCTATTAAACAAGTAAAAATTTTTGTTATCATAAATAATCAATTTCTATATTTTTATTTAATTGATTATCAATATCATCTAATTCTGATTTTTCTTTATTATAGACTACAAAAGCAATGGATGAAAAGTTATTGCTTTCACGATACTAATGAAAGTGCACTAAAACAATAATTTCAATTAATTTTGCCAAATTACAAAAATAAATCTATTAAATTTGGCTCTATTTCTTTTAAAATAATGGATCCTTACTGCTTAAGGTAAGTTTTTATTTTAGTTATAAAAAATTCACCATGTGACTAATAAAGATAACATTCTTTAAAACAAAAGAAATATATATTTAATTTATCAAAAATTATTCTCTAAAATTATTAATAGCATCAAACTTTTTTATATTTCTTAATAAATATGAATATTTTAATTATCCCATAAACATTTAAATACTATAAAGATTAAGTTAACAGAATTATAAAGTATATGTAAAAAAAAAATTAATATTAATTAAAAAAAAGTATTAATATATTAATGGAGGTTAAAAATCAGTATACTAATACATCTTTTTTTAATGACATTATGATATTTTAAAACTGGTAATATTATGAATATTTTTTTCAATTTTGTAAAAATAATATAAATAGACTCTTAATATCTCATAAATATATGCATCAAATTACCAATTTGTATTTTGTAATTGCTATTATAAAACTGATTCCTGAAACCCATTTCTTTTAATATTTTTTTAAATATTTAATTACTAAAGCTTTAATAAAATTATAAAATAATTAATAATATAATTATTTAAATATATATTATTTATAAAACAGCAATATGCATGTTCTGCAATTCCTTAACAAAATAACTTGTATTGTATTGTCTTTGATAAAACTTTTGTGAATACAGTTAATCTAATATAGTATAATTTTTTAGATTTTGAAGTAAAGTATTTATTTCAAGTAATTAAATACTAAATAATATTTGTCATTTTAATTTGTTTGTATTAATATTTTTAGAACTATGTAATGTTTTAAAGATATCATTATATATTATGCAATAATATATTCCTTAAAATAAGAAATTAATTTTGATGTTCAGCAGAATAAATTTAAAAATTGTATATTAATCAGTAATATGTAAAAAAAGTATACTTCATTTGGAATTAACTGAAAGTTATAAGAAATTACCATATTAAATGTATATATGTATCACTGATATATGTTAAATTTACGAGCAGTTAATTAAATATCGCTAAGTGAGGTAATCAAGTCTTTAGGTAATGCAATATTTACATATATTATATACTTTATAAAAAGATCTTTATAATTATAAAAATAGATAAATAAAGAAATTATCATACTTGCATTAAAATAAATTATGTTAATAAAATTATTTTGTTTATTTTTTTTACTATACTTTGTTATTTATATTTTATTTATTTATATTAGCACAACCCTCCATTAAAATTACTTAAAAAAAAAAAAAATAGTAATCATAATTTTTAAAATACTATTTCTTATACTTTTATATTAGACTTTTATATTTGTATAGAACTTATCACAATTATAATTCTGTCAAATTTTGCTGGACTATCGTCCTTAATAATATCATTAAAATCTCCCTTAAGCTCGTTTCGCATAATTCCCCAATTCACGTCCCGCTACATCCATATGTTATATTGTTCCACGCCTCACAGTTTTGTGCTTTTGCGATCCGTACAGACCCCGACAGTATATTTTGTTGTCTTTACAGATCTTGTTGCACCACATCGAAAAATTGCAAAATTTCATACCGAGCTGCTTTACACCTTTCCGACTACCTCAGATGTACCACGAAGTAATGATTAATTCTCGCAACATTATAAATTGCAGTTTACTGCAATTACTACAGTTTACTGTAATTTACATTAGCTATGCTTAAGCCATATTTATGCCCTTTCTTTCTATTCTACCTCAAGCTATTTGGAGGAAAAAAATCTGTAATCTTGGTGCTTCATACTTACTTGGAACGTATCCTGCAATTGGAACCTTTTCAATATAGTCAGTTTTTGCTACACCTGTAAGATTTAAAAATCTTTATTGCGAAAAACCATGGACTACTTCTCCTAAATCTTATAAAACTAGTGGTATTCTAACTTAACATTCTTTTAGTAAACGATGTCGGCATTAACTCGTTTGTGTTAAACCTAAAAATAAAATTGTATATTTAGTTTCTGAGAAAATTGCATAATATAATGACGTAAATAGCAAATTTATTAGCAATTCGAAAATATGCATGGAGATCAAATAGGAAATTTATTCAATCAATTATACTTCATTATGTAACTTTAATTGAATTTTTATTGATTAAATGTAACAGTTAACTAAGTCAACGGTTTTAGCTGCTTTCACTCAAATACTAAAATTGTTAAAGATGAATTACATTGTTATAATATTCAAGAAGCTTCCAATTTTAAGGCTAAAAGTCAACTTCAAAATAGCGCTAAAAGGAGAACCTATTTATTTCGGAGGGTACTTCGGGTGGAACCAAAATAATTTCTTCAATAATTTTACACAACAGTAACCATTATACAGTCTGCAATATATTTTTATCAATTTATTGTAGATCTAATAAAAAATTATTTATACTTCATCCTATTAAATAAAATATTTAGTTTCTGATTTCAGAGTCGTACATTTTTGGTAACCTACATACAACCTTTAAATTACACAAACATTAAACTCGAATCTGACTTCATATAATAAAAATATAAAGAAAAACTAAAAAGATTTATTGAAATATAAACAAACACGAATGAAACTTAATATTCAATCAAATTTTAAAATTATTTATCAATTCCAGTTTATTTTAAAATTTTTTTATAAATTTTAGGATATATTATTTTATTCACCATATGCAATATAAATAAGAAGTATTAAGAATATTTAAAAAGTATTTTATCATATCTAAATCTTACAATAAATAGGAATTTATGGAATTACGTATCCAGAAAATATTAAAGATCCTTTCAAAAATAATTTTAAAATATTTTTAAGAATTTAAAATTATAAGAATAAATTAAATTAGTAATTAAATATATTGATATAAATATTTCTAAACTATTAAATTTTATTTTTTAGATAGTAATATTCATAAAACAAAATATTAATAAATTATTTTTTACGAATAAAAAATGAATAATTCGATTGATATTACATAATTATTCTACTAAAATATTTAAATGAATATATTTTTCAATTATTCTTATTTAATAAATTAATCGTATGGTAATAAACAATATAATAATAAAAGCATATATAAAAAATACATGTATAATTTTTTTAATTCATCAATTGAAAGCATTATGTTCTTATAAATTTCAATACTAAAGCATTTTAAATGTTAGCTGGTATCATTTGCTACTAACCACTAATGATATTTCTTTTGTATGTAAAATATCCATGTGAGATTAAAAATAAACTACTCATTTTTTAATATCAATGAAATTAAAATTTTTTATGTGTTATATTACTACAGATTTTTTAAATTTATTACTCGCTACGATTATACATGTGAATATTTCTTATTGAAAACTTGTGGTGTGCTCCAAGTGTTTAAGTGTAAAATGTGTCTTTAAATTATTATATTTTTATTTATTTTCTTGAAACTATTATATTACGATGTAATAAACAATGCTAAAATAATACTAAAATACTAAGATGGACGGTTACATTTAAAATTCTTTAATATTTAAATATAATAATAACCGAGTGTACTTAGTATAAGGGGGAATAAACAAACGTCTATAAAATCAAGTAAGTATAAGGATTTTAATGTTTCAATAATATTTAGTTTTGTAATTTTATTAAAATTATAATATTCAAAAATTTTTATATTTTATATTCAAATCTTTTTCTAGAATTTTTAAAATTATAAATTTTATATTTTATAACAATATTAATGAAAAATGAAGATAATAATAAAAAGCCTAAATTTTACAAGAAAAATATTTATTTTTCATGTTTTAAATTAATGAAAATATAAGTAAATAATATAATTTTTAAAATATAGATATTGCGTATTTGTATAACGTATTTATATTTTGTTTAATATTAAAGTTTCTATATTCTAATTTACATTATTTTTAGAAATATTTTAATTATATATATTATGTAATTGAGTGTTTAAATAAATAATTATTAGGAAAGAGAGTGAAACGTATGAATCTATACTTTGTTTAAAATAAATATATTTAATAAAAATATCAATTTATTAGGAAAATTTAAAGTATTTCAATTTTAATTATAAAATATATTATGAAATATATTATAAACATATTTATAATAATATTATTAATGTTATCTAATGGTAGGTAAAAGTATGTTTATTATAATACGTAATGTAAATATATACATTATAAAGGTAAACAATTTTTTCTAATATTATTGAAAAATTGACAAACATTCTTAATACACAATTGATATCATCAATAAATCTATTTTATTCAAAATTTTCAAATTTTAAGAGTTGAATCTTATTTAATAATTTTCGGATTTTAACAAATGGTAAGTAAATATACGGGTAACTACATACCCATGAAATACTACTTATATTATGTTTTTGTAAAATACATAACAAATAAAATAGACATAATAGCTTTATAATAATATACTTAAACTACACCATACTTTTTTACGTACGTTAAGTACTGCTAGAAGTTTAGCATAAAAATTTGTTCTTAAATAATAATTTATTTATACATATAAATTTTAGGCCGAATATTAAACACATGCTCCTATATTATATTATAATATTAAAGTGCATTCCATTACATTCATATTTTATTTATGTTACAATATATGTAACTGGAAAAATAGTTATAATATAACTATTATTTTTGTAATATATATATAGTATCCTAAAGTAATAAATAAATATTTATCTCAAGTATTCAAATAAAAATGTATTATTCTATTTTAGATCAGATTTAGATTTTTAATTATGAGGGTAATTATTTGATTGTATAAAATTATAACCACGCATTCTCATTAAAATATTTATTAAAACTTAATATAGTTAAACCAGTTAAAACATCGACATAAAATTAAATTCATGGATAACTCGCAATATTATTCAATCATGGCCATCTAAACTCTGAATTAAACTTGCTTCATATAATGTGCAATATTTTACTGCATTTGTTAGATGTTTGTGGGGACACTTTTATGCTTATTAAATTTTAAAATGTTGGTTGGTAATAGACTAATATTGGTAATAATATTGATAATTATATGTCCTTATTAATCAAGAATTAACTTATACTTGCTTAAAATATGATTAAGTTAAATTTGTATTAATCTGATAAGAGATCACAAAAAAACTGAAGCATTTAAATCACTTAAATGGGAAACGTGTGAATAGTAAGAAATTGAAAGTATTGTGATTTTACTTCTATTTAGCTTCAATATAAAGAATGGTGATTTTTCATATGGAAAAAACTATACTTATTATTTGAATAAAATCGCAATATAATGACTAAATTTTAGTCTTTCATATTTTTTAAAAATATAATACTTAATTGTAGTTAACTATTCAATAGAGTATATATTGTTTTAATTATCTAAGAAAAATGAGTGAAACTTCAATATATAATAGTCAACTTAAAATTCATTTATTTTATTAAATTTTTTGGTTAAAAATTTTTTTTTCAATAACAAGAAAAAAAGCTTTTGCTAATATAGATACTTTGCTTTACTTGATTTCTAATTCATTAAAATGTATTCTTTTTTTTTGAAAGCTTAAAACAAAAAACTGTTACCTATTAATTGAAACGATTCGGTGCTTTGTGTAAGGAGCATTTATATTAAAACAAAGTAAGAAAAAAAGTATAGTTCTAATTACGACCTCCACGTCCCAAATAAATCTTCAAGCAATTGTGTGGCTTAAATCTAATGATATTGATCACTATAGAAAGTAAAATGTCCATTTTTTTAAATGAAAATGATCTTCGATTAGCAAGTAACTTCAAAAATATGCACGCGTTCTATAATATAAATATATATATATATATATATATATATACATACATTACACTTAACTTTAATCTTAGACAAAGATTTTAATTCATGTTTTATATTTATATTTATATTTATATTTATATTTATATTTATATTTATATTTATATTTATATTTATATTCATATAAGTATCATCTCCTTCAAATTTGCATATCTAAATGGAAAGCCAATCAAATATTTCGATGGACATTCCTTTTCTTTCTACAATTTCATCTTTTATGTGTAGTAAAAAAATATAAAGTTCTTAGGACTCTGGTTTGATACCCTATACCTAAATTTCATTTTTAAGCCAGTTTAAAACATTAATTTATAATACATTTAAATAACAATAATTTTAAATATGGTATTTGAAAAATATACATATGATAAAGAGCATTAATAATACGGTATTGTATGTTATCCAATAGTGTTTTTTAAAAAAACTCTAAAATATTTAAATAATAAAATTCTAAAAATTAAAAATTTTTTTGCATATTGCATTATAAATTTTAAAGTAGCTAAAAACATAGGCTTTAAAAATATTATCAACTCTCATCAAATTGTTATTACTTTTCAATTAAAATCTATTTTAATATATTATGTATTAAATGAATTTTATATAATATATACTAAAAAATTTGGCTACCTATTAGATAAACAATAAAAAAAATTGTAAAACATCCTATTTTCCATAATTATTTTAAATAAACATTTTTGTCATTGCATAAAATATTTTCAAATTATTGAATAATTTTTACAAAATCTAATTTAAAAAATTTCTAATAAATTAAAAATACATAACCTTATTATCAAAGTTGTATCTTACAGAGATCATAATCTTTGCCCATTTTTTATTATTAAAAAATATTACTGATTTAATTTTACTTTAAAAAAATGTGGATTTCTTAATAATTAAAATACAAGAACATGCGTAATAGTATTTCATTCGGAACAAATACTAATTCGCATTTAATTTTGTTATATTTATTTATATATTATTGTCCAGTATACGATTAGTCAAAACCATTACCATTAGATGTTCTGCAAATAAATTTTATATTTTGTTGTATATTCAATGTTATACTAAATTATAAAACTTATTAAATGTAACATGATTTAGACAATTCAAAAATAATAATAATGCAATTGTCAAGCTTTTTATCAAAGAAAAATATACTTTTATTGCTTAATTTATTTCGTTTTATTCATTTTACTTATAATACTTAGAATACTTACAATTAAATTGTTTCGATTCATATTAACTAGTTTTAAATAAAATTTACTTGTATTCTTATCTAATGAAAATTTGTATTAAGAACACATTTTATATGTATTTAATAATATTAAATTGATGTATAATTAAATAAGTTAAGTATTTATTTGCAATATTTATTTATTTCCCATCTTTATTAATAAATTTACAATATCCAATTTGTATTAAGCAAATATTTCTACATTTTTATTATTACCGATATTTATAAATTCATATAGATTCAAAATATATCGTATCAATTCGAATAGATTTGCGTTTTAAATTATTTTTTAAAAAAGTTAAATACTTTTAAAAAATATTTTAAATTCATTATATAATAATAAAAAAAAATATTTTCTGAATTTTATTAATCATCTCAACATTTAAATTACAATTTAATCTAATTTATAAAATTAATTATATGAAAATCTACTAACATGATTCTATTTGAAACTATATACTTCGTGTTTATTTAATATTTTATTACATATAATTCTTAATATAATTTTAAATCAAACTATTTTAGAAGAACAAGTTTAGTGCGTTATGAATTTTTATTGTTAAGCAGAATTTATAACAAGACTCATAGATAATATAAAATAAGATGATATATACTTAATGATAACAATATAAATTAATACTTTTAGCTTCATGATATTTTTATCATATTATATTTATTTTTAGTGTCGAGCGCGAAGCATCGAAAAATATTGAAGAAAATGAACGAGAATGCTTTAAGGATGCAATTGTTTCAAGTCGAAGTCTCAATAAAGGGTACACTGAAACAACTAGATTAAAATATGCCATTCCAGAAGTAAATATGCTAATTATATTAAGATTATTATACTTATCTATCACTTATAATTCTTAAAAAATAAAAAAACGTTTTAAAATTTACGAAGTATGTTTGAAATATATAATTGCAATATTCGATATAATTATAAACAGATTGCAGCTTGCATTATCGCAGCAACGTTTCATATTGCCGTTGGTCTGAGTATGGCTTATTCAGCGATTCTTATTCCTAATCTGGAAGATAAAAACTCTGAAGTTTATGCAACAAAAGCAGAAACATCATGGATAGGTAATTTTTCATCAAATAGTAATTTTCATTAAATTATAACTCTTAATAAAAGATATAATTTTATTCAATATTAATTATTTTTTAAGAAAAGAATTATTTAAAATGATTACAACAAATACTGAATATGATATAAATAATGAGTATAATCAGAATATGAATAATACTGTGCTTTGATCTGAAAAACTTATAACTCCATTTTACAAAAAAATAATAATAATAATTAAGAACATGAAATTGAGATATATGATTCAGATATATTATATATATATGTATACAATACTTTTTAAAAAAGTAAACACTTAATTCAAGGAATAATCTTTCAAAATAATTTTTTTTAAAAATTTATTTAGAATTCTTAAACAGATTTATTTGTAAAATTAAAAAACTCATGAATATATTAAAATCTAATAAAATATTTGTCAGTTATGCATAAATTATTTTTGTTTAAAACAATTTTTTTGAAATGCATATAATAAAAATAATTTGTAATTTTATAAATTTTTTGTATCAATATTGAAAGAATCTGGTTACGAAGTTTTTAATATCCATTTTTAATGAGTAATTATTATAGTAGGGACGTTCAGGTTTTCTATGTACTATTTTAATTTATTTATCGAGGCCTTGCAAAATCTTAAAATCACACACATGAATTTGAATTAACAAATTGTGAATTTGTTTAGGTATAAGAAACTATAAAGATTATATTTAGTTTAATGACAGATTTTAATGATATTTACAGTGTTTGGCTTATTTATATAGTAATGAAAAGTTGAAAAATGATACAAATGATTCTTATTAGCTGAGATTATAGGAAATAGATGGTAAACAATAGATTAATAAAAGAACAATTGTTAAATGTTGTTAAATGCGTGTTTTTAAGTAAGAGATTTACTATTCTATTAGATATGTACGGTCATTATCGTAATTACTGTGGAAGAAGATTATATTTTTATTTTAAAACATTTACAGTTTTCCTGCAATACCCTTAAATGCACGATTAAAAATTGTTGTTATTATTAATCTTTTTTTAATCAGTACGTATTGTGATATCTTATTTTATTATTATAGTACTATTATTTTTGCTGATCTGCTATACTCTACACATTTTATACATTCAAATTTTCATTTAATCTCATTTCATTGTTAATAGAGATATAAGATTGATAAAAAAACTGTCAGAAAATACAACTTGCATCTTGGTCTGGATATATAGTGATGTTGAGTTCAAGAGGTTAATGAAGTAGGGGAAGATTATTTTTCTTTTAAATCACTATCATGTTAGATTTTATATTGTTTGCTTTTTGAAATATTATTCCAGTCTTTATTTTTCTAAAATATTATCTAAATCATGGTTCCAAAAATGCTGCTTAATAAATTAAATATGTGCCATGCAGATAACCGATTGATTCTCGTATCATCAAATTCTTGGATAAGGAAGTAAACAATTCTCAAATAAGGAAATGGGAAGGAGAAAAGTATTTATGTAATTAGAATTTAAGAACAAAAGAGAATTATACGCAAATTTAGGATGACTTTTATTCCAATCACATAAGTCAATATTCTCCGTACGTTTATACTGAATTTCTATTTGAGCGAACGAAATGATGTTTAAATAATTTAATCACAGTTTCCCAGAATCCGTTAAAGGACATCGTTTTTGCTGCTCATTTTGTATTTTTTATTCGATTAAATTATTCAAAAAAATTTCTCGTTAAAATCAATAAAATTGATTGCTGTATCAGAATATATATTTTAAAATTTACGACTTACGAACAATCTTCGTAAAGCTGTCATAAATATATTAAATATCGGTACATAAACTTTTATTTTGCTATCTTTTTGGTATTTGCAACCTTTGATGTAAAATCGTACCGAAGAATCTACATTTTCCACTTACAAAGACTCGCGATGATATAACACATTCGCGCGGTTAATTTCTTATTGTATAATTTTTACATTACTTTACGAAAACATTTTATATAATTTTTGATCACCCGTTTCACAGTACTTCTACTTATGATGTATCAGAATTATTACCGTACGAAATATAAAGTAGCTTGCGTTCCCATGTGCAACGTTTTTTGTATTTCTAATATTATTAACTTGGTAAAACAAAGATTTTTTGTAGTGCAATAGGGTATTTCATATTGTATGAAATAATCGTATTTTTTAGTTTACTTCCAATACTCTAATTAACCCATTTTCTTCCAAAAAAGCTATCAAAGAATGCAGTTCGCTTGAGTTGAAAACGATTTTTTATTTTGAGCACGAAGCGTTTTTATTAAAAGCTCTTTAATATAATTAAAGTTGTTCGGCAAATTTTGGATGTCATATCAATCCGATAACTTTAATTATATTTAATTATAAAACCTTCGCACGTACAATAGTATATTTATTAAGTTATTCATAAAAAAGAATTTTGTAACTATTAAGTAATGAATTTATTTTATTTATTATAATTTTCATTAAAATTTGAACGGTACCATTTTATTCACAGGTTAGTATTCTTTCCGTAGTTGTAGCTAATTAGCACTACTTGTTTATAAGTTATTTTTTAACAAATGGAATGTTAATGATCTATTTGATTAGTAATTAGCGGAAAAATCTGGAAAGAATATATCCTCAACTAAAATATTTATAGTAACTTCATACCTACTATAAAGTAATTGTGGAATCACTCCATAAATAAATTTCGTTTTTGACAATCTAGATGATACTAGTAATATGTATAATTCTAATTGTGGCAATAAAATTGTTTTTAACGCAGTAAGCGATTTTTTAAGTTAAAAAAATTGCAAGATTCCTTCGCTATATTAATTTTTTAAATAATATATGATCTGTATGAAATCAAAATTGTCCAATTTTACTTAGAAATCATCTTTTTAATTGTCTTTTTAATCTTCCTATTTAATCTTCCTTTTATTCTAAATTATGACACCATTCGGTGTTTAATTTCTTTAATAATTATATTTTGCTCTATATAATTTCAGATTTTTTTTCTCTATATAAAATTTTTTAGTATGTAGTATCATCGTTATCAACAGATATTTGTGCGGTATAATTGTTTAATATATATGATTAATGGGTACTGGTGAGTACGAAATTAAATTAGCAATTTTAAAATAATTTTTTAATGATATTCCAGTTAATGTTTTCGCTGAACTGTCGAGTACTACTTGACATTTAAATGCTTTTCAAGTCCGTTTCTTTCTGACTATTTACTTTGGCGAAAAATATCCTAGAATCATTCATTCGTCAGGATATTAAGCGATATAATTAACGTCAACATTTTTTTAAAAGTTTGAACGCCTGATCATTTTATTTTAGTTTTGTATCTTTACTGAGTCGTTTTTTCTAAATAAAAAAGAGATGAGTAATTTTAAACAAATGTCGTATATTGTTTGTTTTTGTGGCAGACAAACTACAGATTTATTTGTGACTGGATAACGTACGTAGTTATGATATTAAAATTATCAATATCACGTTCTTCCGAATCTGAATTCTGAATTCGTATCTGGATATGAAATGTTAATCTGTTATTCCTTGATTCCTCAAAATTTTTTATGTCTTGTGAAAAACATTATTACGGATAGAATACTTTTTTTTTAACGCCGTTGTGTATGTTGTACGCCTAAGATATCGCGTATTAATAATGCTAAGAATATTATGCTTGAAATAATAACAATAGTTTTAGGAATAATACAACGTAGTATTTACTTTAGTTTATAAGGATTATAGGTAAAGCTGTCCGAGGAAAATATAAATCATTATGATAATAATATATTGTAATTTAATCGCCCGACCGATAAAATATAGTATTAGTTCATTTTGGAAAGGAGTATATAAAAAAATGAATAAATACGTGCTTGACATGTAATAAAAAAGCACAATGGAGCGTAGTATCTGCATCAGGTGGGGACGCTTAAATGGCACTAGCCGTATGGGCTGAGAAAAAAAAGAAAAAAGATACACATACGACTATAGGAGAAGGTAGGCTGTTCCGTAATCCTTTCTTTTTTTGTAAAATTCGCAAATTGGAAGGCAAATTTTTTTTAAATGGGAAACGGTAAGGACACAGCACCTACTTACAGAAGTCTCAATCCCGCATCATGTGTTCCTTTTCTTGACCGAAAAACTAAACTTCAGAAGGGAAATCGTTAATAAATTAGAAATTTACTCACTCGGGCAATTAGAAATATACTATAGGAAAATATCGAAACAATGTTTATAAAAATACTAATTTTTTAATAAGAAAATCTTCACTATAAAACACAGAAGGACGGTGATGGCGTTTTTGTGGTGGGGCGAATTGGCCGCGTCTTTATAACGTTGCTGCGAAGCGGCGACGAAAAGAGAGGGATCTCGTCTGACTCTGGAGCGTTAGCGGCGATGATGGTTTAGGCAGCAAGCACTACCGAAGCAGCGGAAGGGAGTTGACATCACGGAGTATGTCGTTAACGCTCGTGAGCGTAGCTAGCTACGTTTGAAAGACATGTAGGAGTTCCAGCACTGATGGGGCCTCCATCGTTATGATGTTGAAAATGGGGGAGGGTGTCCCACGCTGGAAGCGGAGTCGGTTATGTCTGTTACTTTAGTGCGACTTTCGGTCGAGTTAGCACGCAGGTGATATGTAGGCATATTCCTGGGCTGCGCATTCCAATTCTTACATAGCTTCCTTCATCGAGGGCTTCGAAACTGGGGTATGTTGTCGGTGAGGATGGTATGTGGGAATCTCTAGAGAAAGAAGACTTCCTTCTCTAGAAGCGGTGCGATGACATATCCGTGACGACCAAGACAAAAAGCTTACCGTGGGCTGTTCGCGGGTATGAGCCCATTAAGTTAAGGGTGACATTTTCCTATGGATTCTGAAATTCTCGGGGAATTGGTTTTCCGAATGTCATTGGTCGTGCTCGCTTTGGAGTTGGCACATGTCGGCGGACGTCACCGCGCAGGTCGGGCCAATAATACCCCTTGCACGGTCATCGTCATCTCAACTGCGTAGGGGTGACTTGCCAGTGCATCTTCGTGGTAATATTTGAGGATATCTCCCTGCCTACCGGGCGGTACATAAAAGCGTCGAGATATTCCAGGTCTCCTTATGCAAGGGGCCTCTTTCTCATGGTGGATATTTTGGTTTCCTTCGTTACGAGCGATGCTAGTCTGTAAACCTCTTTCCCCGGAGTGGTTCCCCCGGAAGAAGAGGTAAGGGTTTCGGAAACATATAGCGCCCGAGAGAGAAGCGTGTAACCTATTAGGCAGTAATGTACGTTAAGTGCTTCGTTTTTTTTAATCGCACCCCTTCCCAAAAGAAATTAACAAACACCTAAGAAGTGTTTTTTCGAAAATGATCTATTCCAATTTAGTTTCCGTAAATTGCGCTTTTTGTTCGTTTAATTTAATTTATCCAATAGATAGCAGTTCATATAAACTGTTACGCCTAATAACACATACATGTTATTTGGCTTATTGAATTATAGGTTATCTAAGGTTATATTGGTATAAAATATTTAAATTATGTTTATTTAAATTCTTCTATTGGTATGTTTTACAAAAATTTTGATTATACAATGAGATTGATGTAGATTTCAATGTAATAAAAAACTAAAATCCGTCAATAGCAGCGCACATATTTTAACGTTTTATTTCAATTTTTTAAGCTAATAACTTTATTGTTTTTATTAAAACAAGTTGTAAATTTATAAGAAGAATGAAAATGCAATTTATAGAAATTATTTTTTTTTAATACAACATGAAAATCGATCATTTTTTATAACTGTAAATATGTTTTTTAAATATAATAAAAGCTGCAATTTAAACTAATGTTGTATCAAACTCATTATATTACACAATTGTATTTATTACAAAATTTATTAGAATATTTTTATAAAACTGAAATTTGAACTTAATTTAAATTTTATAAACTATTTTAATGATAAAATTTTTTTTATTTTAATTAGTATTTAAGCTATATTTTTAACAATTAATTAATTAAAAATAAGTAAATATATAACCATTTAAAACAGTCATGTAATGTTTAGAAATCTGTATTATTTATCTTATAAAATTATAATTTTTTAAAACATATTTTAAAGTTAATTCTACAACATAATTGCCTTACCAATATAAGAAAACGATATAATATAATGGATGAAATTGAAACAGATTGAATTAATAACTGCAATTATGACTGTTCATTGATATATACTAAATACATAATTATTAATGATTAAAATGAAAATTTTAATAATATTATTTATCGCATAAATTTTAACTTTAATTTCATTTTAAATACATGAATTAAATTTAAATTAGGAAGTAAAATATATTCCTATTAAAATTTTGAAAAATCTTTTTCTAAATGCATGTGTGTGTTATCTGTGTACATGGTAATGACTTAAAAATTGAATTTAAAAAAATATTAATCTTAGTTGTTCATTAATGAAGTAAATCAAGTAACATTAAAATAATATGTATATATATTAATTTAATATAATTATATTAATTACTATTAATTAGAAACTATTTTGTTTTAATTAAGAATAGTTTTATTATATCCTAAATTTTTATATTGTAATGAATAAATTGTTATGTGGTGTTTTTATCAAAATTATTAAATTAATGATTTAAATAAATATATGTAATTATGATTTAACGTTAAAAAACTATTATTTCATTTAAATAAATATTATAGATGTGCAATTATATGATAATTATTATTTATATGCATATAATATTGGAAAATAAAATAGTATTTATTATTCTATATAAACACAATTTTTATTTTAAAAAAAATTGTGACTAAATTTAAAAATATATAAATACTATAAATTAATTCAATGTTCTTTTATATTTCTAAATTCTATGTAAAATAATGAATATATAAAAATTTTTAGATATTATTTAAATTTTAATTTATTTATATTAGATCAAAGTTCTAATTAACTTTATAAATAATTATAAAATTGATATAAAACTGAACAGAAGACTATTATCAAGTTTATTTTATTTTATTTTCAAAAAATAATAAGATAAAAACTAATTATTGTTTATAATACAGCCGTCAGTAAATACTTACAATTATAAATCGATACATTTGAAAGACTTCCGATGCGTGAATTTTATCAATCAAGAGTTTTTAATATTTTAGCAAGCATAGTGGTCGTCACGGCACCATTAGGCGCTTTGATGGGAGGCTTCCTTATGGAAGCTTTTGGTAGACTGCGAACTTTACAATTTGGTGCAATACCTTGCGTCATCGGTTGGATCCTTATTGCCTTGGCTAAGAATGTATCGATGATTCTGGTAGGAAGATTGTTAGCTGGGTTAGCTACTGCCCTCGCCACTTCGCCGGCCATCGTTTATATCACAGAAGTAGCTCGACCTGAACTCAGAGGCTCCCTCATCTCTTTTGGTCCAACTCTCGCATCTTTCGGTATGGTACTCTCCTATCTGAAAGGCGCTTTTCTACCCTGGCGCCTTGTTGCGTGGCTCAGCATCGCCTATGGCCTTGTACCCGTTTTGCTCGTGCAGTTCGTCATTCCTGAGTCTCCAGTCTGGCTCGTGTCTAAAGGTCGATTCGACGAAGCGCGGGTATCTTTAAAATGGTACGCATATAATCAACTAACCTGAAAGAATTCGCAAAATCCTAATAAATTTTATCTTTTGATTTAATACTTATATTTCTTTGAAAAGACTCAATTGATTAACATTCCGTTCTTTAAAAATGAAATATTTATCAACAATGTGTATAAAAAATATCTGATTAAAATATTATTTAATATAATTATAATACAAAAAAACTATTTAACTTTTTAGTCCTACTTATTCAAGGAAGCCTTTTCAAAACAACTATAACTATTATCATAAAAATATTTTACAAGTAATTAAATTCTTTGCATATTTAGCACATAAAATATTTTTAAATGACTTTTTTATCTTTAAAATATACTAATAGTCACTAGAAATAAAAAAAACTTATATTTAATTCGTAAAAATTTACAAAATTCTATAAAATTTGATAATATAAATCTTTCATTTAATATTACATTTTCGGAATATAGTCACAATATATATGCTTTTAAATTAGCCATTAACATTTTATTTATGATTTAACTGTGATGTAATTCGAATTAACTTCCAAAAATTATATAAAATCATATAAACCTATAAAATAAAAACTAAACTTTTATTATTAAACGATGAAAAAATTATATTTTCTTTTATAAAAAGTGATAAAACTACTAAACAAATAAATGAAAACTACACCCATACTTTTTTTATAAATTACTGTAATTAAAAGTATACTAGGCAATAATTATTTAATAAATTTTTTTCGAAGGTTTTATAAATCAGATATAAATATTGGAAAAGTACCAGGATCAGAAGTCGCTTTCACTACTATTATGAAAGAGAACGAAATTAAATTAAGCGAGCAGCGTCGTAGTAAATACGGAGATGGTGCCATGATGAAACTTCGAGCTCTACTTGAACCGACTGGATGGAAACCAATGTTTATTCTCTTCTTACTTTTCCTGTTTCAACAATTCTCGGGAATTTATATTACTCTTTTTTATGCTGTAACGTGGTTTGAAGAAGTTGATGCAGGTTTTGATCCCTACATTGCATCAATTCTTGTTGGCCTCACTCGTTTTTTTTGTTCGATGATAAATACCTGGCTTCTTAGAAGATATCGCAGGCGAATACTTTGCATTATTTCATCACTAGGGATGGCTGTTTGTATGACTGTATCTGGCTATTTCACTATGAGAATCAACAATGGTAATAAGACTGGCAATTGGGTAAGTTTTTTTATTTCTGCATATGCCTTTATACAATTCTTATTTATGTAAAAAAATTGCATTGATGGCGATTTCAATGTGTTTCTCCATGTGGAAGAAAGTACTTCATATTTTATTTTACTACTAAATTAGAGTGATTTTAACTAACATTTATTCTGAATATGAACTTATAAAAAAATAACCAAGAATTGTATTAAAAATTTTTTCAATTATTAACTTAAATTATTTTATTTTATTAAACTACAATTTTCCATTTAAATTATATTTACTTCATTGTATTTAAATACATTTTTTATCTTGTATCATATATATATATATTATTTCATAATATCATACTTAATTTTTTCTATAAATTTTCAGTTTTATAAACATAATTTTTAATTTTCTCATATTAAAAAATAATTGCAAGTAAAAATGAGAAATTCGAATGCATATAAAAGTAATAATGATTAACAATTAATAAAAATTATAACGAATATAGAAATTATAAATTAAATCGTTTATCTTGAATTTAGGTGCCTGTCGCTTGTTTATTATTATATGTTTGCACCTCAATGGTTGGAATGCTAACAATTCCATGGACAATGACAGCTGAACTTTTCCCAACACAAATCAGAGGATTAGCTCATTCTATTAGTTATTCTATAGCAAATATACTTATGTTTGCAGCCGTCCAAAGTTATAGAAATTTAACGGAATTTCTTGGAGGTAAGATTCTTTTAAAAGCAACATTACGTGCTCTTTGTATATAAGTGAATTCCATTTTTTAGTTCAGTAATTCATTTTATATTTAGAATCATATTTTTTAATTAAATTGGCCAACATAAAATTTAGATTAAAATTCACAATACTTATTTGCTAAAATAAAAGATTATGATAAGAATGTAAGTAGAAGGACATGTATTATTACAAATATATAATAAAAAACTACAAATAACAGGGTCCCATGCTATTCAGTGGTTCTTTGCTGCCGTGTCAATCGGAGCTGCTATATTTGTCTATCTACTCCTGCCAGAAACACACGGTAAAAAACTTTCGGAAATTGAAGAGTATTTTCATAATAACTTCCTAGCCTGCGTTACTGAAATTAAAGAAAAAAACAAGTACAAAATAAAGCAGCGTATTCAACAAAACACACAAACAGCAATTTTGCAACCACTTAATTCACCGTAATTTTTAAGCACTAAATCAAATATAAGCATTTTTTTATACATATTCTTTTATTTTGATTTTATATCCTTCATTTGATATATCATTACGTATATAATTGATTTTATCTCCTATAAACACTTTATTACATTATATTACATCCCCTACATTCAGAATTGAAAATCTTCTTCAATGTTATCGTAAACTTTAAATAACTTGTTATATTTACAAATTAAAAACACATTCTTTAAAATAAGTTTAATTATTTTTGATAAAAAGTACTTAATTTATTTTGACAAATCTTATGTTATATGTATTATAACTCATGATTTTATTTATAGCTTTTGTTTAATAATTAATATTTTTAAACATTATAACATTAACAATATTAAAAGCGCATATAATTTTTTTTAATTAAATAATTTAAATTAATATTTTACGAAGTTTTCAAAAGTATTTATGATTTTTAAAAAATTTCATTAATATTCCTTCTTGATTTATAAAATAATTTTAATAACTTAAATCTAAATATAATAATATTTAACCATAATAAGTTATACTTTAAATCTTTATATTGAATCGTTTTAAAATGTTATTAACCATAAAAAAATGTATTTACAGCCTATTTAATAATATTATACAGTGTTTCATTTGGTACTATATATATTTATATTTATATATACTATATATACATATATATTTATGTATAATTACAATATTATTATGTAAAATATATTATATTGCAAAAATTATTATATAAATGTGGAATTCATAACTTTACATTTGAAGAAATTACATTTAGAATAATCAATTTATAAATAGATTTAAAAAATATTAATAACTAAAATATAGCATTTTATATTAAAATAAAATTAAAATTATTATAATATTAAAAACTTAATTTATGATTTTAAATGGATTTTAACAATTTACTGTATTATAATAGTTGTAGATAAAATATTTGTTCGTTATCAATATAATAAATGAAATTATAAAAGGATATTAGTGTAAAATTATTTTCTATTACAAATATAATTAAATTTAAATTAATTATAAATATAAGAAAAATAAGAGCATAATAAGTAAATTAAAAAATGAAGAAAAATATACAGTTTTTAATCTATTTAGTAGTAAATATAATTATTTATATTTTCTAATATTTTTTATAATTATATATCGAATCAGATAGTATTTTATCATTTTATCGTTACTAACTTTTTCAGAAAAAGAACAATAGATCCTGTGAATATCATTATGTTGTAATCATATCACATTTCATTATTCGAGACCTGCGCGTTGGGATAGGCGAACATGGGTTGGGACCACTCTGCCCCCAGCAGTGCTGGTTCCTTAAAAACGCTCAGGTATAGGGAACCTCAGCAGAGGTCCAATAAGAAAAACTGAAGTGAGAGAGATTCAATCTCGTTTGAGAACATACAACCTGCACATTTTTTGATGCTGTAAGCGACGAATTATTGGTGCGATCAGGTAATCGTCGTGTTGAGCGAGTGATAGTGTATTGTTATTGAGGTTTAATTTCTCATTTCAATCCTTTCCAAACCCGAACTCACGATAAATTTCATTTTAAGTAGCTGATAAGTTGCTACATTCCTAAAAAATAAACTATGTAAAACTCAAAATACAAATGTACCTTGGATGAATATTTTTATGCAATGGATATATTTTCTTTCATTTTGTCTAAATATTATTAACAATAATTAGAATTATGTAAGATTAGTAACAGGCGGTTTTTTAAGACTTTGAAACTAATAATGTCGTGATTGTAAGGTGGTATAAACCAAAGAAGATAATTGATAACCTGTATAAAATATAATATTCATCATTTTGATTTATTGAATATTAAAGTATTGTAAATAATTTGGAATTTTATAAATGTTTTTCTATTAAATTTCAATTTTGCAATTAATATTACTACGTAGTTAAATGAAAAGTTGAAATATTAACGATTTCAATTAAATTGTTGAATTTATATAACTATGAATGCAAGGTAAATGGAATTCACTAAACGGTACGATTGAAATATAGTCTAAAATTATATCCTTTTATATCACGGTGTTTTCAAGAAATTCATTTGCACATTGATAATAAAAGAAAAGTTCAGTTGCTCGCATAAACGGTAAATATTTTTGGTGTATGCACTTACACATTTATAAAATTTACCATGCAGTTAATTTGAAAGTATAAACACAAATGTATACGCGTAACTAATATATTATATATCCACATTTAACTAATATACATTTTACTAATATAATGTAAAGAGCGCTTTTCTTATGATATTTTGTATATGTTTTTAAAATGAATGTATGTTATAAAAATATTTTTAAAACATGCTTTTCCCTCTTTTATTACTTTTTCCAACTTTGTGTAGTGCGTCCTATAGCCGGTCTGTGTCCTCTGATACAAATTATGAACGCATATTTCCATTATCATATATTTTTTTTTTAGACTTTTTTAGATTAATTTAAGTATGAAAACTTCATTATGCGATCAATTTTGCTTTACCTATAAATCAAGATTAACAAGCAAAAAGAATTAGACTTTTTCTATGCAGCTAAACAATTTGGCTGTTTTCATTTTCTACAAAATGGATACATCCTGTCATAAAACTATTATGTTTGATAATATAAAAATGTATAAAAATGTAAACTATGGTCATTTATATTTCAACACGAAGGACCAGCTGCATACATGTAAATGAAAGGCTCTACATTGACATGATTATTACCGTGCTTAGAAAATACGTTGTTTCTGAAACCGGGATCACCAAATCAATAATAAATTCTATAATAATTGGTAATGTGGTTTATACTTTAATAAATATTTAATAAACTAATTGGTGATTATTCATTCGCCACATATTTGCAGATATTGAAAATCGCACACAAAAATATTGCTAGTCGTGTTAGTATATCGCTTAGTATATTTGTTACGAACTGATAATATGAAACAATTTAATATAATATAATTTTAATACTAAAAATATTAAATTATAAAATTAATTTAACTATTAAAAAAATGTTTTAATTTTCTATTTATGATAAATAAGGTTTAAATTTTATCTATATTAAATATATTTATTATTAAATGTTAATAATATTAAATATTATTTATGAAATAAACTCACCCACAGTTTTGCTTGGTGAATTTTTATTATTACTTGAATTCTGTGCCCATTTTAACAGAGTTGAATTTCTCATTTTATAGATTTATATTCTATGAAAATGAGAGGTCTGAAATAAAGTAAATAAAACACATATTTTTTATATTTGTTTTTAAATAATTATATTCAAATTTTATGATATTTATAATTTTAATATTTAAAATTAAATATTTATAATATATTTAAATTATATTAAAAATCTATAAAATTGAAATGCATACATACATTTTAAAATATAACTCTGATACCTTTTTGAGTAATTGCAAGTAAGTTACATACAAAATATTATTTATATTTTATATACCTAATTCTGAATTGTATTAAATGAAAATTATATTTTAAAAATCTTCAATTAGGAATTTGTTACTATTTATTGTTTTCAATTAATATAATAATTTGTAAATTTTTATTAATACATTAAATAAAATGCGAAATAAAGAGCATTTTTTATACAATTATTATATTTAAAATTATTATTACTATTTATAATTCTTTTGCTTTATTTTATGAAAAAAAATTGTATATATGTTCGAGTACAAATTTCAAACAAAATAAATAATTATTGTTTAATATTTTAAGAAAAAGTCACGTAATCTAATATGGAAAAAGAAAATGACCAGCTGGAAGCCTTGAAACTTGTAGTACTTATTTACGATCCTTTTGAAATTTATTATATTGTGCGTATAAGAGCTTATAAAACATACAAACATTTATCATTTTCGATTTATTTTAGAACTAAAATATTTTTAATTTTTAGAATTTTCATAAAAATTTGTTTCTTATTTAATGAGTACTGTACGAACTGATTCTAAAAATAGTAGAAACTTAAATTATTTCCCAATCGAATATACTTATTATAATTTAACTAAAGTAAAAACATATTCTTTGCATAAATAATATTTTTTATAAAATAATTTTAAATTAAAAACAAATGACTTACAGTAAAAAAAGAAAGGGAAAACTGTATTGATTATGTAGGTGTTTTTGTATAGATTTTGTCTAGATTATAACAATCTTTCATATAAACTTTTTTAAACTCCTATAAAGTTATATTTTTTAAAGCTTAAATTTATATTTTATATAATAATAAAATAATACATAAATATGATAATATAAATCTTTACTTACTAAGTCAATTTCAAACTTTTCATTATTCGACACATTTTATAATTAAAATTTCCATGTAACTAATTTAAAAGAATATAAAACGTGCAGATCTTTACGAAATCTGCATTGTTTTATTAGTTCTTATTTGCTTTTTTTGTTTACTAGAAACAATCTATTGTTAAGAATAAATTATTCCAATTAATATAATACGTTTAGCAAATTTACACTACTTTTTGTTTATGTAATTAAATAAATAGATATTGTTAACAAATATTTATTTAAGTATTTTAAAGTTATGTCTAGATAAATTTTGTATAGAAGTAAGTCTTTAAATAAATCAGTCAAACCCTTTATTATTCTTATTTGAACAAAAACAATGTGAATAAACGTAATAATTAAAAGTATATATCGATTTGTTAGTTTTAATAAAACGTCGTGATGTAAGTTTTTTATGAATTCATTGGAAAAGAGTAAGTATTAAATGAATCTGAGCATTATTTTAAGTTTATAATTGTGACAGGAAGCAAAAAAAAAACAAGAGATGTGAAATGAAAAAAGGGGAAAAATGGAATATGAAAATCAAAGATATCAAGAAAAAAAGTATGGAAATAAAAGATTTGAAAAAAAATGTATAATTTTGCCTTGCGAGGGCGCCAGCTCTGCAGAAGCCACACAGGCTTTGAACTTCTCGGGATTTTAGAAAAACGCGCTCATTCACGCTTATTCCGGTTCAGCAAAAAAACTAGAAAATATATACACATGAGTAAAGAGAAGTAGGATGAAAATGAAAATAAATATTCAAAGGCGAAGATGAAACTCGCAATGCACACCTGCACCAAACTCGGCGACTGGTCGATTATATTGCGAAATTGAACTCTAGTGTTGCGCAGTTTTCGGGGTGTGATATATTGTGAAGGGCGTCAAATATGGCGTGTCGTAGAGTTTTCGGGACGAACGGACTAGTCACGCCATTTGCGACGCCACAGTATATCGCGTGTTCGGAGGCATGATTTCTATTAATTTTAAAGAGTTAGAATCCGTCTCATTTATAATTTATCGCAACTCGTCGTTGCTATTTTGTTCTCAGAAGAGAAATTCATAGTCGAGCGCTGACGAGATTGCTTTGACGCGCGAGAAGCATTAGGTTAAATTAATGTCCGTGTTTTTTTTATATTCTTTATTTTTGTGGTGATTTGCTCGATGAACTTTTGGTATCTAAATTGTCGTGGAGAGCATTTTTCTAAATTTTGGTCGAACGCGATGGTTAGGAACTTATGATCGATTTATATAGTAAAATCGCGATCTTCGACCCAGTGTCTGAAGCGTCTAACCGACGTGTATATCGCGAGAAGTTCGCAGTCGTAGGCGCTATATTTCTTGGGAGAGGCGGGGTGATAAGGCTCTTGTAAATAACGATAAGGATTGCCAAGCGTTGTCGACCATTTGTTATAAGACGCATCCAATTGCATAATTGACGCGTCGACCGCGATGTTCAGGGATGCTCCGTGTGCGGAGTGTACGAGCATCGTGGCTTTCACGAGCTTCCCCTTCACCTCATGTGAAGATTTCATCAACTCAAAGGCCCTAACCATCCCCTCCTTCCAGGAGACCGGGTTGTTGCCGTTTTGGGCATTCTAAGCATGTTGTTTAAAGGTTTTATTTGCTTCATCGCGATAGGAACGAAACGCGTGTAGAAATTAACCATTCCGAGAAACCTGCGCAATTTTTTAATTGTCGAAAGCTTCGGGAATTCGCTAATTGCCTGCGTTCTTTCGGGGGTGGGCTTTATGCCTTTTGAATTAATACTGTGGCTGAGGAAGTTGATTTCCTTTTGGCCGAATACGAATTTCGTAAAATTTTACGTAAAATCATCAAGACGGGGCGAATACCTACTCGGTTTGGTACGTGCATTTAGTACGAGATAGTCGTTGCGGAGTCGTGTTTTTCCATTCTTTATAGGTGATAGTGAGTAAACTAGGACCAGGGACTCTTCGAGGACAGGATTATCAATTCAACCTTGCTGGAGCATCAATTCGATCTCGTTCTTCATTATTTTGAGGCGGTCGGATGCGAGTCTTCTCGTCTTGCTGTGCGTGGATTGTCCGGCCGTAGTCTTTATATGGTGTTCCGTGGAGTGTTTCATCTGAGATAGACGGAACACCGGGGATCTGGTTAAATCGGGGAAATCTGATAAGAGTTTTTTGTATTTCTTGTCCCCCACTATGGGTTTTCTTATTGACGTGGCACTTCCTGGCGCTCGTTGTACTGCACACGCGAGTTTTGGCGTCGTGTCGATGAGTCTTTTAGCCCTCACGTTTACTAATATGTTATAGTGTGCGAGGAAGTCCATCTGTATTCAACCGGGTCGGACGGGACAATCGACGTGTGGGATGAGTGGGAGGGGTAATTAAATACAGGGTTTACGTTTTCTTAAATTTCCTTTATTTCCCGGTCCAGGTTGTACTGTACACGTTGTTGGAGTCGTTGTTACGGTCGTCGCACGCACGATCACGGCGTTTTGCAGGCGTCGATGTTGTCGGTGTTCTCGGGTGGGAGAGCTAGTTGGTCAGCTGTAGCTGTCGTCGTCTGCGTGGCGTAGTCGTTCACGTATAGCCACGGGCGACTGTGTTGGTGGCAGCGGATGTAAGCAGTGCTGGTCTCGGTGGTGGGCCGTCGCTGTAGTTCTTTCGGCGTTTACGTGCACGGCGTTCGCCTGGCGGTGGTGGTAACTACGTCACTAGGCAGGCTGGGTGGGATTGCTGTACGTCTCTCAACGTCCTCAGTCACTGCGCTCGTCCGACGGTGGTGGGAAATCTTGTCCGGGGGAGGGGGGGTAGTCCGTCTCTCTCTCTCTCTCTCTCTCTCTCTCTCTCTCTCTCTCTCTCTCGAGCCGTTGCTGTCTCCTGGTCGAGCTTTCTCTCGCACCGTTCTCGGTCGTGAGGGTGGCGGTGGCGGGAGCGGGGCGTAGCACTCTGAGTGAGGGAACGTCGCTGCAGCTCTCTGTCAGTATGGGGGCGTGACGTCACTCGTTGTTGAAGCCGTCGTCGGTGTTAGGAGCTTCGTCTCTAGATGGTGTGACTAGACTTGATGTCGGTGTGGCTAGGCGACGCCAAGCCTCGTACGACGGTTGAGATGCGGCGTTCTTCCCCGACGATCGCGTCTCGTTGGCTTCGTGTCGGTACTCCCCCGTCCATAGGTGAGCCTCGACGCGGCTCTTCTCCGTTTGCAGCCCTGGTTAGCTTCTCCCCCAGATTGGCAGGTGTGGTGGTCCGGTTATCGGCGGGCACGATTCGGAGGAACATTTTGTTGTCGTCGTATGTACCATTCGGCCAGCGTCGACTTGAAAACTGAAAAACTCACCCCGTCCATCTGGTCCTTCTCCCCAGCCCTTGGGAAACTTTCTCTTTCCCTCTCCACTCGTTGTCCCGAGTTTCCTCCTTTCCTCCTTCCCTCCACCCAGTTCCTTCGTCGCTTACGTTGACGGGGGAATTCAGACCGGGCGTACCATTTTCCCTTCCCTTTCGGTTCGCTCGACTTTCCATTTCCGAACTCCTCGTCCCTTCTCATAGCTTCCCCAGGGTCGCGGGGTGGAGTGGATATCCACATCTCCGGGGCTGTAACTCCTCGCTCGTGGCGTAGAACGCCATCGTCCGCCAACGCCTGCCGACTAGTCGCGGGAGACCTGCGAGGGTAGTCGGTGGCTGGCCCCGGAGAATCGACGCCTTCGTATTCTCTATTCGCACCCCCTTCTGCCATCGTCCCCTTCCATGTTGCTGTGTCTGCAACACCATCCCAACAATAGGAATATTCATATTGGCTACGATAAAACGCAACGGAAACGAGGTTTTTATCGTTGAACCGTTGGTGGCGTATAGGATATATTCACTTTCGCGGGTGAAGTTAATTGTTTTTGATTTTGGAAAGGCACAGCCCTCTGCACCGGTGCCGACGAGAAATTGTGTATTCATCTGTTTATTTCTAATGATTATTCGGCTACTTCCGGAGCCGTTCAGCATAGTCATCTCGCTTGACGCATTTATAAGATATTTTATAATTAAAAGTATAATAAATATATGAATTTTATTAATATGTTTTACATTAAAATTTCAACACTAAAAAGAGAAATTCAAGATTTTTGTTTATATTATAAATTAATGGCATAAACAAGTAAAAAAAAAATGTTGAAAATTAAGGATTTCTCTTATTATATTATTCCGTACTTTTATTTATTCTTCCCAAACTTCATTTATAGCGTAGTCTTCTTACTTGTCGTGTTCTATAACTTTATAAATGAGAAATGTAATGTCTTTCATAATGTTTCTATCCATCCATCAGAAGCATTCTAGAAATTTATGAAATGATACAGCTCTCGTAATACTTATTTTATCTACTAATCCAGCCCAGTAAATTATCGTAGTAGTTACATTTAATTATATCTTTTTTTTTTCCTGTTAATACATGCAAGAAAAGTTCTTTTAATGACGTGTAAATTAAAAAGCCTATTTATAAAAGAAAGTTTATACCTTATTATTGAGAATTATTACATATAATAATTGATTGAAACCGAATATGGGTCATAAATATGAAGCAATTTATGCTTGCACTAAAAAAAGATTTTAAAAAAGAAAAGATTTTGAGAATTTAGTTATTAAGAAATAATCCTAAACTTTCTCTCGAATTACTCATTCTGGGAAATAAAATAAATATTTCTAAAACAATTACAATAACGTACAGTAATATCAATAATATTTCTGTAATCGGAAAATAAGATATTAAGCACAAAGTATAACCTGTGCTTTTTTAATACAGTTTTTTTTTAATGAAAATATCAGGTTCATTTAATTTTCACTTATGGATATTTATAACATTAATGCACGAACCAATATTTGTGTAAGATCGTCTCATTTTTTCATCGGGGCTTGAATTTAATGTGTACATGTAAGAGTTCAGTATCACTGTGTAAAGCAATTGAAATGTATGAAAAATAAAATTATAAGTCATTATAAAATTTTCCACCAATGGCAAAAATCTTCTTTCTTTAATCTAGGTGCAATGACGAAAAATCAATATTATAGGCTCAGGTGCCACGTGAGGGAAAAATTCTTGGTTATAAAGACCAGGATTCTCAATTATATATCCCATGAAAATGAGAGCTTTTATCGATTATTGCTCTGGTTCATGATTCATAATAACGATAGTCTGCTTCATTATTTTCAGTAATTCAGTAATTCAGAGTAATAACCAAGTGATTTACTGATTAAGATGTTAAAATTGTGATATTTTTTAAACTAGAAATTTCAATAATTTACAAAACAAAAAAGTTAGTTGAATATGTTAACAGTTCTAAAGGTTAAACATATTTTTAAAGCAGGTAACTTCTAATAATAACTAATTAAAGACTCAACGAACTTGGCTCTTTTCTAAAAATATTTTAATTTAACTACTTAATACTTTATAATTATGATTAGTTCGTGAGAAATGATTTGTTGTTGAAGAATGCTTTTGAAATCAATAGAAATAGTAAACATGGCTCTGATTTTCTTTTTTGAAAATATAATTGCATTTTAGATCTTTTTAAGAGACTTTCTATTTTATAAAATTTTAAACCAAAATTTAGTAGGGATGTATTTATTTTATTACGTGCTTCAGAATTAAATGAATAAAACTGACAAAAGTGTAGTTATAAAACAAAAAAAATTCAAGTCGTGAATCTCTGAAATAATGCGTAGGTTATTTCGTGAATAATTCTAGTTTTATAGGACAAACTATATTGAATTAGTAATATGATAAAAGCTCAGTATAATATTAATTATATTTAGGAAAAGAAATCATACAAATAACACTCTATTATCAATAAGTTACTGTAAATCATCATGATTATTGATATAAAGCATCTTATTGATAATAGAGTACGTTATTATTTATTTAAAAGTTATGACTACCATTCGATTTGCAGAGATTTGTCTAAAGAAAACAAGAACCAACTAAGAATGTAAGATAATGATAATGAAGAATTATGTCATTGTAATAAATAATTAAAAATAAATTATTATGCGGAAATAGCACAATAGTCTTTTTCATCAAGTTTCTGCAATGTTGAAAAAAAAAACAAATAAAAGTAGAAGTTAAATATAAAAATGTACTTTGAGATCGTTTTACAATTTTTTTAATTAAAATGCATATATCATTTAACTTTTTTTGTAAATTATATTGATAATAATTCACATTTGAGATTACGTTAGTTAGATCTGTTAGTTAATACAATAATTATAGGTTTAGAGTAACTTTATATTATATTTATGTACCCTGAATCAATTTATTTTCAGTATTGAGAAAAAAGCATAAATACGGTAGATGTATAAATCATGCAACTATAAGTTCATGGGCGCGTGCAAATGAATGCATGTGTGCATACGTGTCTACAGTAATATTTGCTTTTGTAAACTCTTCAGCCGTTAATACTTTAATAAGCGCCTCGTTCATTTCACACGCAGTACCTATATCTATATTATCTATAACTCTCATATTTTCATTCCATTCTAAATATCTTCGATTCTTTTTTTTTTTTTTTTAATTCAGAATACTTTGATTTGATTAATTTTGTACAGATAATATATACAGTAAAGTATAAATTAATTGCATTTAAATATTGCTGTTACAAAAATCAATTATTAATAATAATTTTAATTTTAAAAAATAAAAAACAATTTATAGACGTGTAATATAAAATATTCATGAAAATTAAAAAAAAACACGTAAAGAATTTATTTATAAAAGTACAATTATTTTGTTTTACAATCAGATTTTTGTAGAATATGGCTTATTTATTTTTGAAAAATTCTAAGTAGTGAATCTACATATATGTATATTATAGAATATCAGTGTACTGATTTAATTTATGCCCATTTAGTATAGTAAGTACGGTTCTTTATATTCTTGATAGATAAATTGATTATTGCTTTTTAAAATTATTTTTATTTTATATTTAATTTAAAATTTATTATTAATATTGTCTAATAAAACTACTATTTATTGTTGTTGTTGTTTTACAATAATTAGCTTTGAAGATGTGTATTCAAAGCCGTGCTTATAATTAATTCTACAAATAAATTATTTCTATTCAAATATTATATATTAACATGTCTATTTCACCATTTAATGAAAAACAAATTCAACAATTGGTGAGTTAAATAAAAATTGTTAATACTTTATTGTTACAATATAACATTAAAATTACTTCTGATTTTTTCTTATTAAAGAAATATATTTATTTTTTAAAGAGTACTAGTATTGCAAAAGCTGTTAATCCTTCTGAAACAAGGGTTAAGGAAAAACATGTTCGCAGTATCCTTTTTTGTGTTTAATGTACTATGATTTATATAAATATAATATTTTATTAAAACTAATTTTTCTTATATAAATAATAGTTGCTATAATTGGCACTTATCAAGAAAAAGGCGGTACTATTTTCTGGACTTATATTTTGCGTCAACAATTACAAGAGAATCGAATAGTAGCGTGGAAATTTTGTCACGTTTTACATAAAATATTACGCGAGGGTCATCCGAATGTTATTCCTGATTCACAACGTCATCGAGGAAAGTTAGTAGATATTGGAAAATTATGGCAGCATTTACGAGACGAATATGGTCGCTTAATACATTTGTATATATGTTTATTAATAACTAAATTAGATTTTCATAAGCGTAACCCACGCATGCCAGGAAATTTGTTAGTCACGTCAGAAGAGCTTGAAGCAGTTGGAGAAAATGATATAAATGTTTAGTATGTTATTTGTGCATTATCTTAATAATTATATATATATTTTTTCTATTGTTAATGAAATTTGAAATATTTAATGCAGCTTCCAAATGACTGTTGAGATGTTTGATTACATGGATGATATCCTTAATTTGCAGCAAGCTGGTAAATATAATTATTATTAATATAATATAATGGTAATTAAAAATCTTTACAATATTTTATGTT
Source organism: Ceratosolen fusciceps (assembly GCA_018883505.1). Classification (NCBI taxonomy): domain Eukaryota; kingdom Metazoa; phylum Arthropoda; class Insecta; order Hymenoptera; family Agaonidae; genus Ceratosolen; species Ceratosolen fusciceps. Next base: position 1,265,356 of record RCIC01000034.1, on the reverse strand, counting down.
ATTTATTTTTATTTTAAATCTTGTAGTATTTGGATCCCTTGATTTATCTAAATCTAATTCAATGACACCTTGTGGGCAATGTCGTCTTGCTCCATTAATTCCATGCATTTTAGATGCATCTCAGCTATACGATTATTGTGTAAAAATGCTTTTTAAATTACATAGTGCTCTTCCTGCTGATACTTTAATAGGTCATCGAGAACGATTTTTTAAGCAGTTTAATGATTTAAAAAACTTTTACAATACAGTTATGCATATGCACTATTTTAAACATTTAATAACAATACCAATACTTCCAGAAGTAAGAATATTTAAAATACTGTTTTAAGAATAGAGAATACAATAATAACAAAATAAATAATAATGAATATTTTTTTAATAAAAATTTTATTAAAATATTTTAAAATTTCGAAAGTTATATTAATATTAAATTTTATTTGATGTTTATAGCTATAAATATGTTGATTTTAATTATGAATTTTTACATTCCCTTAACAGAATCCTCCAAACTTTTTAATACAATCTGAATTAGGAACATATGTAACACCAGTAGTAGTTTTACCACCAGAAGAACCTATTGATACTGAAGGAACTTTAATTGATACAAGCGATATTAATTCATTATTAGATCAACCCGATTCTAGACAAAATGGTTCGATTTCACCGGATACATTAGCAGAAAGGTTTGATAATTTTAATTATGAATTAGTATTTTATTCACTTTATAAACTTTTAAAATTCTGAATTATTGACTTAGAGACGGTCTAATCGATCATTTTCATCAAGAAAATTCAAGACAACGACGAGAGTTACAAAAAGTACTCAATGATCATCATCATATTGTTAGAGAATTAAGAAATCGTGTTTTAGAACTTGAATCAATACTTTCATCAAAGGTATTAACTTAAATTAGAAAAATTGGAATAATTAATTAAAAAATAAATAATAAATGATCTTAGGAAAATGAGGTTCTCCAAGAAAAACAATTTGTTCAAGATTTATCGAAACAAAAAGAAGAAGTATTATTGCAATACAATAAAGCTGAAGGTTTGTAAATATTAACAAAAGAAATGATTTAGTAAATGTAAAAATTAATATATTTTATTTTATAATATAATTTGTTCTTAGGAAGAAGTAAAATATGGGAAGAAAAATTTCAAAAACTCAAAGATGTATATTCCAAATTGAGAAATGAACATATTAATTTAATTAGAAATGTAAGTTTAAATTTTATTAAAATATAATTTGGTATTTATATCGTATATATTTTAGAAAGCAGAAGTTGACAAACAATTAGGAAGTATGAAATTGAAATTGGATCAATCTGAAAAACAAATTCAAGAAATCCATCAATGTCTTCAAGAACAGATTCAAGGTCAAGCAACAGTTGAACAAGAAGCTCAACGTATTGAACGAGCGCGAACAGATTTGCATAATGTTAGAAAAGAATTTGATGCAGCAAAAACAGATAATTTGGTACAACATTGTTTTAATATTTCTAACAATTTTAATAAACATTCAAAACGTACAATTTAAGATACAAAATAAATATTTTCAGCATCTGCTAGCCAAAATAGATTTTCTAACGTTAGAAAAAGCTGCTGTAGAGGGAGACTTGCATGATTTAATATACCAAAAGGATGTATTAGAAATAAAAATTACAAATTTACAGATAGAGACTGAAAGTTCGCTTGCAAAACTTAAAATTGATTCCGATACTGTCTTATACGATTTACATTGTAAGTGAATAATGATAATCAAAAAATAATTTATACTCATTCAACAGTATAATATATTTATTTAAATCAATATGTTTTAGTATCATGCTTAACAGAGGCTAAATGTATTTTACAACAAGCATTGCATATGGTTGATAATCCAGCAGTTGCCACCGTTACTTGTACTCCAGATTATCTTAGCAGTCTTTTACAGTCTACAGATAAGGCTTTAAATGAATTGCATAAAACATACGATAATATAATAGATTCTTTTCAAAATTGTCAATTAATACCTAGCACTATTCATACTGCACATATGCTTGCAACATATTTGATACAAGCTAAATTCACTTGTAACGCATCAAAAGATATTTCTTTTGGAGATAGTAAGTACTTTTAAATAATACATTATTATTTTTTTATAAATTTAATACAAAAAATTGTTTTTTAAACAATAACTTTATTGATAAATAGAAATATAAATAACAAAGCAAATTATGAGTATAAAAAATTTTAAAATTCAAATTAATGGACATAAACTAAATATATAGAAAATATAGTTTTTTTATAAAATTTGAGATAAAAATGAAATGATTATAGATTTTTAACTTATATTGTACAAAATGTATTTATAAATATGTTCTAATCTATTTATAAATTGATTAATTGTCTATTTCTATATAGATTTACAATATAATATATTAAAAATAGCATGTATTATTAGGATTAATTGTTGAATGTAAAAATTTGGGATCCCAATGTATAAAATTGATGAGCTATATTAAAGAAAAATCTACATCAACTTCTGATCAAATTCAAGTTGTAAGAAAGCTGCTTGAAAATTTTTCAAGTCTTATAGATTCATTATCTAAATCAATGGTAAATACTGAAGTAATTGATGATTTAGAAAATGAATTAACAGATATGGACAAAGCTATTGAAGATGCTGCTTCAAAAATTCAAGTATGGATTTCTATATCTGTTTTAATTAAATAAAAATATATTTTCAAATGAATAGATCCAAAAATTAAAAAAATCTTTTTTTTTATATTATATATATTGATTTTCATTTTTTTTCATAATAAATGTCATTATATTGGCTTGTATATGATGCACATTCATTCAAAAAGCTACATTTTATTATTTTGATAGAAAATGTTGGATAAATCACGTACTGCTGATTCTGGTCTAAAATTAGAGGTTAATGGTAAAATTTTAGATTCCTGCACCGAATTGATGGTAGCCATTAGAAATTTAGTAAAAAAATCTCGATTATTACAAATAGAAATCGTAGCACAAGGCAAAGGAACAGCTTCTGCTACTGAATTTTATAAACGTAACCATGAATGGTCTGAAGGTCTAATTTCAGCTGCCAAAGCAATTGCAATGGGAGCAAATTTTTTACTGTATGTTTTATTCTCATTTACATTTATTTTTTATTTTTAATTATAATTGATTATGCAATATTCATATATTTTATAAAAATAATAGAATATTTATTAGAAGAATACATCTTATGCAAACATTTATTATCAAATAATTTAAAAAACTGAATTCTTATTTATTAGAGAAGCTGCGGATAAAGTTGTTACTGGAAATGGAAAATTTGAACAGCTAGTAGTGGCATCTCAGGGCATAGCAGCATCTACTGCTCAATTAGTTGTTGCTAGCAGAGTTAAGGCTGAACGAAATAGTAACAATCTTTTTGCTTTATCAGAAGCTTCTAGATTAGTAACTCAAGCTACTGGAGGTGTGGTTGCAACTGCTAAAAGTTGTAGCCAACTTATTGAGGATAATGGTAAGAACTAAAAATAATGAAAATTAATAAAAATAAAAATATATAAATATATAAATAAAAGTATTTTTTATATAAAAAATAAATTTTTTTTTAATTTTTTGTTTAATAACTATAAAATTTATTCTTATAAATATACAGATTTTTAAAAAAAAATTATGAATTATTAAATATTACAGAAGATTTAGATATTTCTGGATTAAGTTTACATCAAGCAAAAAGATTAGAAATGGATGCTCAAGTACGTGTTTTAGAACTTGAGCAAGCTTTAGAGACTGAACGACTAAAATTAGCCGCTTTACGTCGTTATCATTATAGAATGGCTGGTGAAAATAAGAGTTAGAAAGCAAGTTCTATACTTAAATGCAGTTTGAAGAGAGGCTACAAAAGAAACAAAATAATTAAATGATTTGTAAATATTATTCGACATTTTATGAATGATACATACATTCATTATTGCTTGTATGTACTTTTAAATTTTTTATTTCATAAATTAAAGTATGTAATACTAAATTACATATTAATAATAGGTTTTAAACATCATGTTTTGGTTGTACAAAATTTTGTTAAAATAATGATGTATAAAATGCAATTATTCTCATAAAAAATTTCTTTTTAATCTTGAATGTTCGCTTACTATTAAAATTATATATATTAGTATAACATAATCTGAGGAAAGGACTTTTTTTACCTTTATAAAAGCGGTTTATTGTTATAAATGATTTTGAAGTAAATTTTTGGGTATTAATGACGAATAGTTTTTTATTTATTGTTTAAAATATTTTTTGTTTTTTTTTAAACTATTTAATGCCATGAAATGTATGAGATTTAATTCAAAATAACGAATATATAGTTGGATTAATATTCTGAAAATACAGTATCAAAATAAACATATTAAATATTTTTAAAAATATATAAATTATAATTTTTGTTATAAAATACAGTTGGTACATATAATTTTTTAAAACCAAAAATTAAGCAAAAAATCGAAACAAAGTTTTTACAATAATTAACTTATTATAATGAATTATTCTACTCATTTTCAACACAATTAGTTTGAATTTCTTATAATTGAAGTTAATTTTAAAATTATGTGACATTAAAAACCACAAATAATTAATTGAATCATTTTAAAATATAATTAAATTTATTGCTGTTTCCTTAATGCTTCTTTATTATTTTTAAGAACATAAGTATTTAAGTACACATCATTACTTATTTAAAGAATCAGCTGCGTATATATTATTTTTTATTTCACAAAAACATTAATTCACTTATTTTTATAAAAATTTAATATGCATATAATAATATTAGAAATTTGCTATTGATAATATTCGAAATTTTAATGAATTTACTATATTTACTTAATACATCTTTGTTAAATGGTTATGAAATAAAATATAATAGTATGAAATAAAAAATTGGATTTAAAAATTTTTTATAATAATGTATAATATATGTAAATTTAAAATAATAAAGTTTATGAAAAAAAAGACTGAAGTAAAAATATTTACTTATATTTAGGGATACCTATGAATTTTTAGTTATAAATATTGAATGTAATAAAATAAAAATTATAATATTCAATTAAATAATTTACTTTTCATACAATTATTGCTTTACTATTTTATTATTATACAATTGATCAATTATTTATATGAAAATATATATTACAATATTAAATACAAAGTAATTTATTGATTTAAAAATATAATATTTAAGTAATATATATAATTATTAAAAACTGCAAAAAGTTGTACCATTTATAAACTTTGTTCGCAACAGTATATATAATATATATTAAACAATTAACCATTAAATATAAATTGAAGAATTTCATTTTAATAGTACACAATTTTATGATATTTATTAACTTTAGAAAGAAAAGCACTCGATTGTTTTTATATAATAATATATCTTGAGTGCAATTGCTTTAAAAATATTTTAATATTTTAAAACAAAATATTTCAATAATTGCCTCATGCAAAAAAATATGACAATATTTAAAAATACTATTTGCAAAAATTGTTATTAAATAACTGTAATATGCATTAAAAAATATAAAAATATTTTTATTTATATAAATTTATGATAGTATTCAGTTATAACAATTTGCACGAAAAATTTGAATATAGATTTGTCTTACTGACATAAATAATATAATGCATATTATATATTTTTTATTTATATAATATTTTTATGTACTTATATAAATTAATTTACAATCCAAACATTGTTTATTTTTTAATATTTTTAGTCATTCTAATTTTCTTGTAATGTTACTACTGCATAGATTTTATTGTATATGAATTCTATAAATTAAGTAAATATTAATAAAGCAAAGAAATTCATTGTTGATTTAAAGTAAAATATAATGTTCTGCAATCTAATTGATAATTTTTTTAACACTTGATAGAAACTATATCTTTTAATATTGTTGAGTATGTACTATAATTTAAAAACATTTGTATTATTGCATGCCTTTATTATCACATAAATATTGAATACTGTACTTAAAGCAATATCGTTTGCATTAATAATTAATTGAATTAAGCAGCATAAAGTTAATGTTTATGTTATAATACAAGCTCTCTACAACTATTTTTCATGACTATATACATTGGCCATGCACATTGTGTGCAATAATAAACTAAATTCACCTTTTAAAAAATGTTTTATATATATCACAAACATAATTTATTAATATAATTTTATAAAATATGTTTAATATTCAATAACACCACTTTTTATTCTCATTTTGTCTTTACAATGTTTTTAAATCTTAAAAATAAAATAAAAATGTCTTGGAACATTTAAAACGAATATAATTTTACTATTAGGATGTAATGTCTTTATTATATCTCTTCTGCAAGAATTTCAAGGAGAAGTCGTTTCAAACTGTCGAGGCCGGTAAGAAAACCGCAGTCTGGACCCTGATGTACCGCAAAATTAGTTGGAATAGTATTAGTTGCAGTCTTAGTAATCATTGCTTTGTGATTATGACTAAAAGTTGTGTGAGCAAAGTCAATCATACGCACATCAATCATAGAATCATCACCACTTGGTGATAGTGCTGAAGAGATACTTGTAGTAGGATCAGTTTTGACTTTAAGACGTTTGGAAAAACTGGCACATACATCCTGCTTATCCTCGTTTTCTTGGTCGTCTCCGTCAATTTCAACTGGTTCGTTTTTATAGAGTCGAAGCCGATGTCTGTGATGAATCTGACGATTACGTCTTAGTGAACACTGAGAATCAATTGTAAGAAGACTCATATCCTGATCAGAACTGGTATCTTCTGAATTAATAAGTGTATGCTGGCCACAACAGCATTCGTTGACACTGTCTGTACTGCTACTACTATTGCTGCTGCTGTTACTACTACTACGACTGCTACTGTCAGTACTGCTACTATTCCCATAAAGTATCCAATTATCTGTAGATTCTTCGCCTATAAGTCCACAGGTTGATGGATGATCCATAAAAACCGTTTCTTCATTAACTGGATAAAAGTCAGTTGAGTGATTCGCACCACGTGATGCTACCTTTCGAAATTCTTGATGTAAAGCTACATGGTTAACTTCTTCCTGTACCAAGAGACTATAATCTGTTGAATTGTTACTCATGTCTACATCATAACAGCAGCTATCAGAGTTATGAGATGCTACTACCACCTTTTCCATAAAGGTCATATTGGCAGTCGCGTCTGAACATGTATGATGTTGATTCGAATAGTCACTTATCTGGAAACCTTCGTACACTACTAAGAGGGAGCTGTAAATAGAATATTAATATGAATTTAAAAGCTTTTATAATTACATAAATTAAAGGAAAGCTTCAGTATCCTTAGAAAATGTATGAATTGAAAAAAAAAGTTCTTATATACATAATCTTAATTAAATTATTCAGAATAATAAAAATAAATTTAATTACATACAATTTAAACTTAAGTCTGCACTATTTATTTTCAAAGCTTTCATTATTATATAATAATTTTAAAAGTAAAAATTGATCAAGTATTTGAATTTCATTTTATTTAATTAAATTTAATTTAATTTAAATCTGTATTAATTATAAAAAATATTCTTATATTATATAAATTTGAATATCCTTAATTTTTTAATTTTTTTATTTAAAACAATAAATTCTGGTATTTTAGTTTAAGAAATATTTGTTTTAATTTATCTAAATATCTAATAATAAATTATTTCTGGTATTGTTTGGTGCTCATTGTACTAATGAAATAAAAAATAAAAAGCAGTTAAAATAAAATAGTGTTTACCAGGAATAAAACCGATAGCTACTTTGTCTTTCTATAACACGCCGTAATTGCTCAAATTTTGCAATTACTCGTTGAATGACAGATGTTCTCAAACAAAAACCATTGTGAAAAAATCTGTATAATGCTGCCTTAAAGCCCTCCTCATTCAATTCCCTGCCATAATATTTGTCTCTTTTTAAGTAATGATCCATATCTGCCTGATATACCTATCAATCAAAAAAAGATAAAAAATTAGATTATAAATCATCAAAGCAATACTTTACTTGTAAAGCATAGCTAAGTGAACCTGCATGCCGCAAAGGCGAACTCCAAGTGATGCTGATGTACTTGCAGCACACTTAGCAATTTGCTTACTACGTTTCTCTGCTGAAGCATCATCTCCATGCTGTCTAGTACCCATTTTTAAATCCAATATACATGGTTGTGTGTATCGCGATGTAATATTTTCTAGGAGTAAAAAATCTGTTTATCCATATCATTAAGGAAACAAAGTTTTTTCTACTTAGTTTATTTGTAAAATAGAATTAATCAATTGAAAAGGATACATTGTCCATCTGTCACTGAATCTGAATGCGACCCAGTCTTTAGTACATCTACAGAATTGTTCTTTCTGTGAATTTTTATCCTACAAGAAAAAAAAATTTCAAATAATTAATTAAACAATAAATAAATATAAAAATAAGAAAATAAAAACTTCTTTGTATAAATTATATATTTGGTTAATAATTACCTTAAAACATCGTCTCTCTTTCGTTTAATTGAGCATTTGCTCGCTCGAACTTCTTGGTCACGAAAACTTGGACTATATCGTTTCTCAAGTTTAACCTCGTCATTACTGGAAGCCTGCATAACACCTGTAACACGAATAATAAGAATAAGTATGCACAATCTTAAGAGCAAATTATTTTATAGGTATGTTGCCAGCGCTGTCTATATTCATTCGTAAATTTTTCATCAATCAACCCGAAACGCGATTGAATTCTATTCTTATGAATATAAGTTTGCATGTATGTATGTATGAATGTGTGTAAATATAAAAAATTTTTAAATTAAAACGCTGTATTCCAGTCAAAATGTAAAAGCAATTGTTACACAAAATGACGATTAATTAATAAATCAATCTCCAATTGTTTTTATTCTAATCCTTGATATATCAAATAGAAATAAATTTACTAATATTTAAATATTACTATGATAAAAAATAAGAACATTTTAAAAATTTGATTTTATAAACAAAATCAAATTCTACATTAACATGTTATTAAATTTTCTATAAAAATTTATAGTTGACGAATACAAAATTTTTTTATTTCAATTTATTATCATGCAATGTAGAATAAATGTAATTTATTAAGTCAAAAGTAATTAGTTCCTTTATAATATTTTTAGAAACACGCATTTTGAACTAGAATTGTTCTCATTGTTGGCGACATACTTTAAAAAAATGTTTCAACTAAGATGATACTAATAAAAAAAAAAAACTAATTATCACCAAATAAGTAACTAATAATATTTAATACACAGATCAAAATAAAATATATAAACAAATTTTACCATAGAAATAAAAATGATTGTATTGATGTATTATAGATAATATATGTTATTTAAACGGTGAATACATTATTCAAAATCGTACATGAATTTGTGTAACAACTAATAAAATAATTTTGGCTGAAATAACACTACTTATATAGATAACAGGCAATTTTTTATATAAATCTCGCCTGAGATCGAGAACAATTCTGATATATATGTCAGTTCGAAGAGCTTTCGCTTTCGAACGGAATATATTGATGATCAGCAACAAAATACAAACCCCGAGCATTGGCCAAGGAGAAGCAAATGGAATGTGTTCAGGGCACTAGTGAGTCTGCGAGCAGGCCATGCCTCGATTCCCAGATACGTATCCTTGTGACTTATTGGCTCTGGGGATACTTGAAAGAAAAGGTTGTTTTTCTAGACAATCATCAAACATGGCGCGATTTGATGCATTCATTGTTCATTATTTTGTCTTATTGTCTTCCCGAATGAAGTGAGCACATTCCCTCAGATTTTCGTAAACCTAATTCCTCAAATTGCGCGATCAATTATCCCGTATAATTTATCTTCGACTAGGGTAATAAATATCCTGTTTTGTAATCAAGCTCTTAGCCTGTCGAAAGATTCCCACTAATTCAATTATTTGATTGAAATAATTGTTCAATCAACCATCGCGATATGACTCTATAACATTAATTGAATACTTATCAAATTGTTTACAAAAAATAAGCAACTTACTGCACAGAAGATACACAATGATAAAAATCTCCCCTAGGTATCCCTTTGAGCAATCTCTGCTCTATACTTTTATAACATTACATTTTATTGACCGTTCGTTCAATCGTTTAATATTTATTTGCTCGTTTCCTTGACCGTGTACATACTATTTTAATTATTTATTTTTTTGCATCTTTATAATAACATAATTGTTACATAATAAACTTTATGGATCAAATTTATTATAAAAATTCTGTTATTCAAAGATAAATCTGTTTTATAATTTTTTTTTAAAAACATAACTATACAATACTTACCATAATATTCTATACTAGCTAATAAGGGTTTATGTATAAACATTTATATTTTGATCCAAGGTAATTAAAAAATGTTTTTATTATTCGTGTTTACAAGTATTTCGATAAATATTGATAGAAAACAATTCATATTCTTTTCATAATATTAAGAAACTAAGTTATTTACGAAATAACATTCATTGAGAAATTAAAATATTTATACAAGTTATTTTAAATAAAGTTAGTTTAAATTGAAAAAGTTTATCAAGTAAAATAATTTATGATAACAGAATTAAAATAAATCTTTAATTTAATCGACTAATTTATAAATAAACTAAATTATATCTCCTTAAAAAATGTTGAAAATATTTTCTAATTAATCAATACAATTTGTATTCATGTCAGGAACTCCTAATACACGAATTCCAGGCATAAGATTTATTCAATTAACAAAATTTTAACTAATCAGTAATGTTTGTAACGATAATAGTAATAACATTTAATTGGGTAATTAAAATGGAAGCAGTTAGAAAAACAAACCTTACAATGTAAACAATAATGATGAAAATATTAATATAGAACACCTTCGAATTTACTGTACTATAATAGTATTTATCAATGCCTAACATATTCTATTTTTAATTTTATTATTTTTTTTTCGTTGTTATAGTTTCATAATGGATTTAAATGAAATGGCCAAAAGAATTCATAAGAAAAATTTTTGATAAAAAAATACTGCATAAAACATAATTTAAAAATTTTATTTTTAAATATTCCTGTAATATATAAACACTAAGTTCCAATGCATTTATAAATAAATTGTTAAAAAATTAATAAAAAATAAATAAATAAATATAGGGAAACACAATAGGACAGAAAAATTCAGTATTATAAAAAATATAAATTTGGGAAAATTATGGTTCATAAACGATTCAAAAACCTTGTTGATAAATAATAATAATGGCATATTAGCTTACCTTTAAATTTAGGGACAAACATTTGTATATCTTGAGGAATGTTCCTATAAAAGTCAAGTTCTCTGCAGTTTAATGGCTTGCAAATAGTGTTCTGGTTGAGCATCAATAATCGCGTATGTCCTCCGACCTATCATAGAGAAAGCAAGAAAAAAAAGTAAAAAATGAAAAAAGTTGAAAATCGTAAATACGTACTAAGAAAATCAACACACTCAAGTTTCTTAAATTGTTCTATTATTCTTCTCGTCTTGAATCAAGCAGATAAATAGGTGCAGCACGACTGTTGCCGATTGTTTAGTAAATATCCTTTATGGTCGAGTATACATGCATTTGAACACATTCTATGCAAAAGTTGCATACACCCAAGCGCGCGCATTCGCCACATATATGCCTGAAGGCGAAAGATACTTCACTCGCAATTAAATAAGAGGAAGGTCGAAAAGACATTTTAAAAGAAGCGGTCATTAATTAGCACTTATTGCACTAGAAATATAATTCAATTTTGCAGTGCTCGACTTTCCAAAGGTGCAAAAGTGCCAACAATAAAAATAAACAAACTCTCTCAAGCATACAAATTTGCACCAGTCGATACACTCACCTGGTTATTAAGTGGCCGCAAAGCAACTTCTTCATCCTGATCCTGATTTAAGGACGAAGACACGGGTGAAATAACGTTTCGGCACTGCGCATCAGTCTCTCCCATCCCCCAAGCGCCTGTCGCGTATACCATGCCCGTGTTTACGAATAAATGTTTTGAAATTAGAAGAATATCTATTCACTTGATTCCGTTTACCACGAGTACTGTCCAATCTATTTATGTCACTTTTTATATGAGAAACGAATTACTTAGCATCAAAATAAAATTTTTTGTACGGTAGTTCAACTTAAAGTTTTTCTCTTGCTCTAATTGTTTTTTTTTCGCTGAAATAACTATATTGAGATCCTAAATTCTCACTTAATCTGTTCTTTGACTTCACGCTTACTACAATATCTTCACTTTAATAATAAATTATGGATACTTTGTATGTTATGATATAAAAATATGTAAACATAAGTTGATTTGTTCCGTTCAACGCGTAACCCAGCCTTATCAAATCAGCTGTAATGTAGACGGGGTAATCTAATCTAGGAGTGAAGTGAACGAGGTTTATGAGCTCGTACTAAACCTCTGAGTGTAATTAAAGTATTGTATCGGATTTATTATATTTTTTCCTTTGCCCATCAAGTGATATTCTCTTCCTTTAAAACTTAGCATTCGATTACAAGATATAATGTCAAAATAACAAAATCGAGAATGGATAATGACTGATTAAGAGGTAGACAACCTCGTGCTTTCAGGTATCTGCATCTACGACGTAGTTCAAAGCAACAAATAACTTCGTCGATATACTGTATGGATCGTTATACTATCTTGAAAATATATATTGTTTTAGCCACCACACGGTAATGAATACTTCATAAAGGAAATGGCTGCTCACAGTATACTATTCATCACTTTTATCTACCTAATATTGATAGACACTAGAATATAAAGGAACCTTCATCTCTATCTAAAGAACTACGTCACAGTTCCCGTATATATTAATGCTCGATTCAGGTTGCATATACAACAAGAAGGTTAGCTGTAATATAAAACTCGTTACTCAAGAATCACAATACCATACAATCCAATACGATGTAAGCTAATAAACTCGGCGTAATAAATAGTACTTCTACTAAAATCTGTAGACCTGCGCGTGCCCAAACAATTGCGACGTTGTCAAGTTAAAAAACTTTTCTTGAACCGCTATTCATTTAAAGATACTACGGTTTCGCTTTTTTTCATTTTTATATTTATTTTTGCTCATGTACCTTTCGATTCACTAAGAAATTTTTATTTTACTTTTATTTACAGACTTTTTTAGTCTTGCTCTAATAAAATCCAAGAATGTTAATTTTTAAATAATTTTTTTTATAAAGTTTATTTTATAAATTTTAATGACATTATTTAGACATTATTTTAATCACATTATTTTAACAACTTTCAAACTTCAAAATAATAATAAAAATGAAAAAATTATTAAATGCACTTTTAACCGTTCTACTTAAAATTATGTTATATTAATAATTTCATTTAATAAATTTTTAATTAAATAGTTCATTTAAATTAACAGTCAAACGAAATAAAAGCAACATATTACTAATTCGGATTGCTTGTTAAGAGGTCTTATTTTAACATAGAAATTTTATGTAAAGAATAAATTAAAATTTATGAATTAAGATTTTGTTACATACATTTCATAATTTTAATAATTATCTTGTAATAAAACAAATATTTTTAAGAAAAAATAATATAAAATTATGTATTTAAATAATTTTCAATATTTTTTGTATTACCTCAAATTATTCAAGTAAAATTTGTAATTCATTAAGGTAACAAGTTTTATTTTTAATTTCAATGAGTAATCTTTTTTATATTATAGCATTAATTTTATAGCAATCCTAATTTCTCAGTTTTTATCTTACTGATTTCACTGATTCTATACGTTTTTTCCTGGCTATGATTAATTAATTATTAATAAATAAAATTTTATTGAAAATGACAATTTATTATATCATAATTAATAAATATAGCTCTACAATGTGGACATTAAAATCTATGTTTAATTAACATTGTTGTATACATATTTAATAACATAAATGATTGCAGACGAGTACATAAAATTAAAATAAATGATTACAAATTATGATCAAAAAGTGATGCTAATATCTAAAAATATATATTATTTTCAATTTCATAACTTATATATATTTATAGTATTTTGACATATTTAATTAAATATTAAATTTAGATGGAAAATATTTATATATTGAATTCAATTAACATTTTTTATTTTATGCATTTTATATATATTTTATTATATATATATAAAAAATATTCGAAAATGTAATTATTGTCCAATTTTGCTGTAACACGAATCTAAATAATACAGTATAGTTTCATGCAAATATAAAATATACACGTGTAGACTAACATTTTAATGTAAAAAATATGTTCATTTTTTTTTGAGGTTAATGAAAAGTATATAATAGGAAATCTTGTTAAATTTCGTTTACATATTTATATATACATATGTTTATTTTTAATAAATTGCATTTAATTAAATTTATACAGTAATAAATATTTATAAGGTTAGTATTTAAAAATTATTTAATTTGTAAATTATGATTTTCGATTATTAGTTATGAACGAAAAATTATTTAAAAATGAGCCTATAATTTTTTCCCATTAATAAATTATTTAAATTAATTTTTAAGTAATGGGTAGAAAAGCAAAATTTGATGAAAAAGTTAAAAATATAAATCGCAAAGATAAAAAACAACAGAAGCTGAATTTTGCGGATGGATTGTTAGGTATTTGTTTATATTATTTATTATATAATATAAATATATTGTTACACTATAATTAAATTATAATATTTCTATACTTATGTTTATTACAGATAAAGTGTCAGCTAAATTAAGTCACAGACAAATTCAAAGAGCTCAAAAAAGATTATTAAAAAATAAAACAAGAAATAACAAAAAATTAAAAACAGTATCTAAAGAGTTAACTTGTACTATTGACAATAAGAATAATATTTTTTCCAATACAAAACAAAATAAATTGGAAAATTATTGTTCAATGAAATCAAATATTAAAAAATCAGAACAATTAAAACAATCTATTTCTAAATTTCAATTTTCTAAAAATATCAATCTTAATGATGAAAATAAAAAAAATAAAAAAAGTGAAGCTTTTAAAAAGAATCTGAAAAATGAACTAATAAATCCAATAAATGAAGAAGATTCTGAAACAGTAAAACAAAATGCTTCTAGCAATGAATGTAACATAAAAAAGAAAAGTGTAATATATTATATGTATTTTCAAAAATTTGAATCATTGATAAACATTAATATAAATTAATTTTAAATTTTTTAAATAATTTTACATTCAATCAAAACTTACATGCCAATAATACAATAATAATATAAATAAAAAATATCTAAATGAATAATCAATAAGAAAAATGAAAATGTCAGTTACAAAAATTTAAAAAAACATAAATAAAAAGCTTTTGATATTATTAATCAAAAACAGTTTCCAAATTTCACACTAGCTGTTCTAATATTTTGGTTTTTAGCTTAAATATATATATAACTTCTTTTTATTAAAGGAAACATGTACAAAGAATCATTTAAATTATATGGATCAGAATGACTTTCATATCATTTTACCAGAAGAAGAAAGGAATTCGGTATATAAAATTGAACACGATACTAATAATGAAAATTATGATTTCTTACCGATCGAAAAAGCAAATAAGGAATTAAAAAAAAAAAAAGAAATAGAAAGGTATGTTCATTTGCATTTATAATTCAAAAATACTTTTAAATATACATTAACATAGAAATATAATTTGTTTTTAGAAAATTAAATGAAAGTGAAATGAATGAAAGTATTTCCTATCAAAAACTATTTATTTTTCCTACAACAGATCTTAATAATTCAATGAATTTAAACGATATAAATCAACGTATTCAAGATATTGTTATGGTGTTATCAGATTTTAAAAAACTACGACAATCACATAGGTATATCAACTTCTGTATATATATTTTTAAACAGTAATTAAAACCTTATTATACTAATTTTGTTATTTAATCATATAGATCTCGAACAGATTATTTGGAACTTCTTAAAACTAATTTATGTACATATTTTAGTTATAATGAATTTTTAATGTCAAAATTAATGCAGATATTTCCATTAAATGAATTACTTGAATTTTTGGAAGCTAGTGAAGTTCACAGACCTATGACTATTCGAACAAATAGTTTAAAAATTCGACGACGTGATTTAGCCTATAATTTAATACATAGAGGAGTTAATTTAGATCCAATAGGAAAATGGACAAATATCGGTTTAGTAGTATATTCATCACAAATTCCAATGGGTGCAACACCAGAATATTTAGCAGGGCATTATATTATTCAAGGAGCATCCAGTTTTCTTCCTGTAATGTCTTTAGAACCGAAACCCAATGAAAAAATACTTGATATGTGTGCTGCTCCTGGTGGTAAATCTTCCCATATTGCAGCACTAATGAAAAATACTGGTGTTCTATTTGCAAATGATTTAAATAAGAATAGATTAAAGGCTATAATTGGTAATTTTCATAGACTTGGTATAACAAATTCAGTTATTTGCAGCTATGATGGCAGAAAAATATCTTCGGTAAGAAAATAAAATCTAATTTAAATATATTTAAAAATATTTATTTATTAAAAATAATATTTTATCAGGTATTAAAAGGATTTGATAGAGTACTTTTGGATGCACCTTGTACAGGTACTGGAGTGATTGCAAAAGATCCCAGTGTAAAAAATAATAAAGATAAAATTGACGAACAAAGATGTTGCACATTGCAACGTGATTTATTATTATCAGCTATAGATTGTGTTAATGCTCGATCAGATTCCGGTGGCATTATTGTATATTCAACATGTTCTGTAATACCTGAAGAGAATGAATGCATTATAAATTATGCTTTAAAAAAGCGTAATGTTAAATTAGTTCCAACTGGATTACAATTTGGAACAGATGGTTTTACTAATTATAGACAATTTAGATTTCATCCATCATTAAAATTAACAAAAAGATTTTACCCCCATTTACATAATATGGATGGGTTCTTTATTGCAAAATTCAAAAAATTTTCAAATATTATACCTGAATGTGAAAATATGGAAATAGATATTGAAAATTTCTAAAAATAAAAATTTATAACAATCTTAATATTATTTAAATCAACTTTATTTATATAATATTTTATTATCATTTCTTTATAATAATGAATAGATACAATTTTAATGTTATTTTCCATATGTATATATAAATATATATATATATATATATATACTGCCCATTTAAAAAAAATAATAAAACCGTTTTTATACATCGTTATTAACATTTCATCTATTTTAATATTCAATATTATTATAAAGAAAATTTTCAATTTACTTGACATAGAAATATCATGCAATTGATTCTATATAATGGAATGATGAATGTTTATAAAATATTTGTTTATAAGCAGTTTTAATAGTTCTATTTATATATTTATTAATGAAAGAAAATACTTTTTAATTGCTGTTCACATAATCTGTTTACTTCATCTGCAAATAAATGAATGTATTTACATAATTTAAATAATTTTAAAAATTCTATATAGTTAAATTAATAATACCATCAATTTCAATGATACTAGCATTTTTTTGTTGCAAAATAATAAAGAACTCTCTTAAATTGGATAATTTTCCTATAATCCAATAATCAGTCATGGTTTTTATAATAATTTCTCCAGTTTCTTTTAATCTAAGTAAATAATTTTAAATTTATTTAAATGTAATTATTTCATGATATAAGTTTTATCAAACGAACCTGTTAGTATCAGTATTTATATCCATAATTATTTTTAAAATTTCTGAAGTCACTACAATATTTGAAAATCGTCTATCATCACTGTGAATAGTACTTTTATAAGCCAAATTTAATTTATTAAAATACAAATATCTTGGACTTGTTTCTGATAGAACAGATGCATGTTTTAAACATTGCTCTGATACTGATTTGACTAACGATGATAATTGGATACCCAGAAAAGAATCTAATGTTGTATAAAACATTGAATTATTTGTTCCTAAAAATAAAATTGATTTATAATAAATATAAAGATTTAAAAAATAAAAGTATATTTAACATACTATCAACAAATAAACACACAGTTGCACTTAATGCTCGATACACAATCAAATATAAAGCTATAGGTTTTGTCGTATTATTAATAAAAACTTTTGGTAATTTTTTAACATCATTAACACTTGATGGTCCAGTAACAAATCTAAATAATGGATTAATTTTTTTTTACGTATAATTCACTTATAAGAATTTCTAATAGCTTTCTTAGTTCTTACTTTCCATGTGATGATGTAAACGGTGATGAATTATTATGACAAATAAAATTGACATCTATGTCTTTTTCTAAATGTGATGGTAAGAGTGTATTAATTAAGTAATTATAAACTACTTGCATATCTTCAGGTTCTAATCCACTCCTAAACAAGAATTATTGCAGAAATTAAATTTTTATTTAGTTTTTCTCAAAAACTTTAAAATGATGAAAATTTTTGTACCAAACAAGTTGATTATTATATAAAAAGGCAGTATATTTTACTTGTGGAAATGTTGCTTCAACTAAATTCATGAAACACTGCACTTGCAAGAATGTTACTTTATCTAAGGGTAAAAATACTAAACCATGAAAGATATCCAAAATATCACTGTTATTTAGATTTAATGATAATAAATACTGTAATTTTTAAAATTAATTTTATTAACAGAAAAATAACCTAAGATGATTACTATATATATAAATCCATTATCTTACTCTAGAATAAAAATGATCAAGTTTATGCCTTAATAATATTACTGATCCACAATCAGGCTCATTCAAAATAGTATTAAAGGAACCCATAAAAAGACGAAAAATAGTATATGTTTGTTTTAAAATAGCTTGACACACTGTACTTGATACTTCATCATTTTGGTATTCCATGTACTCACTACCATCATCTTTTTCTTTTGTTACATATGGTATTCCAACAACCTATACAAAAAGTACAAAACTATGAATACAATATTATTTATACTTAAAATATATTATAAAATAATTTACCATAATCATCCAAAAATTAATTTCAGGTTGAAAATAAATTTGACGAGTTTTTTGTGTATAACAATAATCACATGTTTGACCAGGATTAAATGATCTAAAAATGATATTTAAATATTATATTTGAAAAATATTAGCAAATTAATTTAAAAATATATTTATACTCTGTGAATTTAATTATTGCTTCATTAAGTCCAATATTTTTTATTTGGTTTTCAATATCTACTACTGCTGGATAGTAATATAAAATTTTGTTCTTTTCCTATTAACAAAATAAATTAGTTAAGTACTTTAAATTATAATTATATTTGTTTAAGTTCTAAAAATACCTCTCCTTCTTTTTTTGCATATGTGCTATTGAAAATATAGAAATGTTC
The DNA here is from genome assembly GCA_018883505.1 of Ceratosolen fusciceps. NCBI lineage: Eukaryota > Metazoa > Arthropoda > Insecta > Hymenoptera > Agaonidae > Ceratosolen > Ceratosolen fusciceps. Next base: position 1,245,904 of record RCIC01000034.1, on the reverse strand, counting down.
TAATGTAACTTCGCTTTTAGACATATTTAGTTTATTTAATTATCTAAAAACGATTAATTATAAGATTTATATTTTTTAATAAAAATGGTAAAACTACTTGTATTTAACTGATAGCTTGATTTAAATAGACCATTCACAATTTACATTATAAACGTCACATTTAATACACCTTTACGACTAATTTTCTATATAAAGAATAAGAATGAAATTTTTTGTCAATAAATCAGTTTATTGATATATTAAATTAATGTTTTTTTATTTAATAAAGTATAGCAATATATTTTAATAACAATATTGCCATTATCCTAAAATCTCCCAAATTTGAGAATAGGTTTTGAATATTTGTTAAAATATCAGTAGTTTTTTTAAACATTTATTTTTTATTATTTCATTAAAAGACTTTAAAATTAACAATCACGAAAAAATTTATAAATTTAAAGTATAAAATTAACAATAAACGAATAATAAATTTTGTAAATTTTAGAAATAAAATTAAACGAATAATTTAGATTATATAAGACAAAAATTCTGAATAGACAACTTTTTAAGCATGCGCAGTTCAGAATTTGAACTTATTGACTCTAAAAGTAAAATTGTTGAATTATATATCAATACTTTTATTTTGGATGAAAATCATTGATATAGTTGATTTCGCAATTTATAATAAATTTAAATTTAAATGTTTTAATTCTGAAAATCTAAATTACTACATTTATGAATAAAAAGAGTCAAATTTAAATTTTAATATACAGAATTTCAAGAAAATTATTCGAGAAAATTGAAACAATCACGAAAAATGCCTTATATTTAAATTAAGTAAAATTCAAAGTAATTTTAATAAAACCGCATTACCTTATTGAGGTATTATTATTCAGTTTATATCTAGATATAAGATCGATAAATGCTTATATTGATATTCTAACATAATTATATTTAAGAAATTGTATTTCAATATGTGCTATTTAAAAAGAATTTGTTTATTTGTTAATTTTAATATTGCTTGTATATTTTTTCGTAAAAAAGAATAATATAATACAAAAGATTAAACAATACAACACAAAACAATTTAATAAATTTAATTACTGAAAAAAAATTCTACTAAATTAAAATATTTACAATGGCATGAATGTTGACGTAAATCACAAAATACATTGTCATGGACATTTTAATGAACTTTTTAATGAACTTTTTAATGAAATTTTAACAACTAGTTGTGAATAAATAAAAACGATTGCAACGAAGTACCTACCAATACATTATTCTACAACAGTAGATTTGAAGTCACTAAAAATTTCTGGAAAATGGTTATAAGTAACTTATTACTCGGTATCCAAGGAAAATGTTTAATGTTTATGACTCAAAAATTTAACAGATAACGTTTATAAAACGAGTTGTATAAAAACAAAAATTGTGTCCAATTTCTTACGTAATTCTATTTATAAGACTGTATTATACGGAATTCAAATATTAACGGGGATTGTATAATAGTTCTATTGATTTTGTATATTTGCTATAGCTGTTACCAGGATATCTCTATTAACCGCTTCCTAATAAATCCAAGTAGATCATATTGAAGTTAAAATCTATTAAACATTTTCTTTGAAATACTTCAGTTGATTATGTATACAATAGTTATCAAAAAGAATTTTTTCTCTTTCAATATATAATAGTTATTGTATGCAACTGCAATTAAAATATTACTTATTTAATATCTATATTATTTATATCTCATATTTTGTTCTGTTTTAAATTTGAGTCAGGTCACATTCTTTTTTTAATAATTTATATAGCTATAATCAAATAAATGTTTAAACATTTAATAATTTTTTAGAATGTACACTTTTTAAAAGTTATATTTCAAACAAAAAATGTATTTATGCTTCAAAGGCATAAATTTTTGTATATTAAGTAATATAAGATTAAAATATAAGATAAATGTAAAAGACAGTACTTTTTTATTGCATAATAATTAGTTCGCTTCAGCAAGAAATCAAACCTAAATAATTTACTTATAAAACCAATTTAAATAAATATGAGTAAAACAAATTATTGTTACCGTAACCCTTACCGGTCTGAATACGTCCAATTCTTTTTTCCTGTCTATCCGCGGCGCGTGTTCCGTTTGTGACCAAGTTTCAATTCCAATTCCTCGTTAGTCATATTTCCACCTGTTAATCTGACTGTAGAGTGTTTCTATCGCACATAAGGCTCTACTCTTCCTCAATCTAGAAATATATTTATTATAAATTTCTTAGGATTCTAGAAAAGAGAGTAGTAGAGTTCAAAATTCTTCAAATTATTTTAAAATTTGTTCTAATAGAAGACATACTTAAAAGAAAAAGTTCTTAAAATTTGTGGAAAACCTTATTTATACCAGATTCCATCATAAGAGAACATAGTTGTGCATCAGTAAGCATTTCAATACTGAACAATTTTTACTATTTTAAATAGAAGATAACATTTTTTAATTATTTACTTAATTTTGTCAAACTTTCATTATTTATGCATATTATTGTTTTTTAAAGTGAATTTTGTATTTTTCGGCTATTAAAATCTACTGTATATGTACTTTCTACTTTTTTCCCTTTTTACGTTTTAATATGTTTTTTTTAATATTTTAATGTTTTAATATATTTTATAATTTAATAACTCCTTAACTTGTTCTTCTATTCATATTTTTATATAAAATGGAATTATTTATACTATTATTACAATTTATTTGTCACTTTGTATTTTATAACTTTCTTTTGACTTTTTAAGCATCTTTTACTTTTATTTTCATCTGCGATTTTATTTGTCTTATTTCAGTTAAATCAGGTATAGCACTGGTTTCATTTTGAACAAACATTTATATTTAATATTATTCTACTGATGATAAAAGGTCTATATTGTTTAATATATAAAGACAAATAAAAATAGGCTTAGAATTATTTTATATCTTACATAAAACAGTAAAATCAATATCATTAATATTATTTATAATAAATGTTTAAAATTCATTTCTATTTGTAGCAATAATACAAGTGATTTATTTGCTTTGTGAATTTCATCGTTTATTCTTTCTAAATTTTTTAAAGCTTCTAATTTCATTATTGATCCTTCATCAATCTTCATTTTTGATCATCCAAAATTTTATTAATATGTGTGAGAAGAGAGAGAGAGAACATTAATATGATAATTGGAATAATATAAATCTATGTAGATATTAAAAAACTATGATGAACTAATAATCAGAAAAAATCATCCTGATGCAGGTTTAAATTCATTTAAATATAATAAGAAATATGAATTAAAATCTGCTTAGATTTAAAACAAACTATACTAATTACATGTGTAACTTGTGCCTATAAACATTATTTACTAGAAGCAAACTGCATCATACATCCTTACCGTCAAAATGAATGTAATAAAATGAGATAAATTATTTCATATTATGTTAGAATAAAATCAATATTTATTAAAATCTACTATTTTGAATAATAAAACTTAATATAAATATCTAGTGTAACTATGTATTTAATTTTATTATAACTAGAAAAATTCAATATGAGTCAAGGAAATGTGTAAAAATATACCTGATTGTATTATGTAAGATCAAATAAAACACTTTCATTAATTTTACCTTGATTTTGCAATTATGTCTTTAAGTTTCTGTTTTAATATTTGGAGATTATATTTAGCTTTATAATATAAATTAATTAAATGTTTATATTCTACTTGACAAATTACTTTTTCTTATTCAGATGTAGCATGGTTCAACATTTCCAACATAATATTCAACATAATATTGCATTAATATTATATTAGTAATAATGAAAATATTTCAAGTAATACAAAAATATTAGTATAATCAAAATACTACTCTTCAATATTTAAGCCTGCTTCAGCTAATAACACTAATTATTTTTCTGCTACATGTTCACTGTTTGCTCTTTTAAATCTTATTGTAGCTTTTTCTGCTTCTGATAAGAACTGTAAATAATTGTGCAAACAATAGCTAGGTTTACTTGTATTTTATATCTTTTGCTTTAAATTAGAATCACAAGATTGTGATCTCTATATAAGTACCAACTCTTTTAATGTATCGATTTTATATGGTAATTTAAATGAAGCTCTTGCCTTCTAAAATAAAACAATTTATACCCTATTTATATACATTATTCACAAGTGGACTAAAAAAATACTACTTATATATTTTACTTTATATTAATTAATTAATAGAAGTAAATGTATTTTGTTTTAAATTATGCTATCATTGAAAATTTATCTAATCAAAAATTTAATTAAATCTTGTTAAAGTATTTATTTTAATCAAATAATTCTAAAATTCTAAATTCTTATCTTGTTTTTAATTTATTTCTTATATCTAAATCTAGTTCAATTTAATTAATGTTATGTGTTCAAGTTTAATCTGTAATGTATTAAATCTATTATTGTTATTATTATTATTACACAAAAATAATTATGCAAATGTTACAATAGTTCTAAAATAGTATAATAAAAAATAAAAAAAATTATTTTTAAAATAAAAATGATCCATGTAATGAAAAATAAACAAACCATAAAATTTTAAAAAGAATTGTTTAAATCATATTAATTAACATTAAGCAATTTCAAGTTGTGTTATATATATGATGTAATCAAAACAAACCTTAACAAATTTAATTTCCTAATTATTATAATTATTATAAGATAATCAAATTAATAACAGATTAATTTTATTTATTATAGATTTATTATAGAATAAATAAAATAAGTAAAATTACTTTTACTTTTTAGAATGAGATAGATTATATTTAAGTTTACTTAGATTTTAGGAGTTAAAATAACAATTACATGATATACACCTAATTCATAATTTTTGTAAATATTATATGTAAACTGCTTGATACTTAAAAAGATATTTATCCATTGTCATTTATAAATATTTAGCATATGCTGAAGAGATTTACTTTATCTCTCTCTCTCTCCTCTAAATTTATCAATACTTTTTTCACTCTCTCTCTTTGTTTATTTATCCTACTGTCTCATTTTATAAAAATATTTCAATCTATAATAAATACATAGATATTTATTTGGTCTTGACAAATATAATTTCAAATTAGTAAAAATAATAAATGAGTATCTTGGAAGGAGTGCAATCGTACTTCGTGCATAACCTATAGAAACTCCACGGAAATAAGGGGTACTGCTATAAGAGACTGGTGTGAATGATGGAATCCTATAAACAAACAAAAGCAGAAAGGACTTCGTCAAAAAGACAATACAGTAAAATGTAGCACCACATTCTAATTCCAAACATTATCCTAGAAGTCAAAGATATGGATGATTGTTTAACAGCTAATGCCGTTATCCTCTTTCCATCCCATAAAACTATTTGTTCTCTGAAAATAATACTCATGATAGCCAATGAAATTAGTGAATGGAAGAACTATTATCCCCTATGGCCGTCGATCCAGGTCAAGAAGTGTTGAGTATCTCCTATTTTTGCTCTACAAAAGCTTTTTTTGAGAGAAAAGAAGACCACCCACATAGTAATAAGCAATGCCGCAGGATCTAAAGTTTGTGCGATCTTTACGAAACTGAACATCGTGTCCACTAGAGGGCTAGTTTCCATTATACTAGTCCATAGTGTGGACGCATAAAACACCATTATGTCTCGTGCGTCCATGTTTTTCTGTAAAGAACTAATAGAAGGCCCATGGAACTTAAAACAGATGGAGTCAACGCGCAGACGTCATGGAGAAGTACCCATCACCGATTGGTCTACGCGGAGACACCGCAAGAGCGCTCATTTACAGCTACGCAAGAGAATTACCTCACCGCTTCCAAGCAGACATCCTCAACATCGCATGTACGCATGTATCGACATTTTTATTAATACATCCACGTTGCCTCATTGCTGTATTCATGCCTTCTCGTCACATCGAACACGCTTCAACACCAAAAATATGCCGAATGCCAGATACAACACATCCACACATTCGTTTTCACACTACAGCATCCACATCGCCTTCATAAGAACAATATTCACACCGCCGCTCCCACGTCGCGCTAATATAACGAGAGCCATGTGCCTTGAGACCACGCGGCCATTATCCCTTACTCCTTTCATCTCAGTCTTTAGTTACAAAACATCTGGCCACACATTTAAAGAACTAGAAGGTGTTTTGAGAATATACAGACAGTTTTTTACTAGTATATCAAGATTTGTATTCGTGATGTCGTGCCAATCAGGGCAACGTATAACCAGATGGTTTATTGCAAACTAGTAGTTTCCTTGTCCTTAGAATATATACAGTGAAACCTAGCTAACATATCAAGAACCGAAAATATTTTCAACTATCTGAAACTGATATTAGGGGAAACTATACGTCTGATCAGCTAAGTTGCAAGGAGATCGTACCGAGGAAATCTGCAACAAATATTCGATGTTCGGTTTATTCATAAATAGAATAATTTGCAAGAATGCCGCGTTAATATTTACAAATAAGACGAGTATCCCAAAACACACGGCATTTGGCCTTGATGCTTCCTTTAAAATTGCCGCCAAACATTTGTTGGCGAAAGGAGTCTTAAAGTTAAGGAACCCTTAAAGCAAGTAATTATTGAAAATCTTTGATCAATTGGAATCGGGATATAAAATCATTGATGCTAAGCGCTTGTTGGACATGTACAACTCATAACTTCGGGTGGCAGTATTATATTCCTGTTGGAAGAAAGGAAGATTCATACTGGTGGACAAGAGTAAAGAATGATTAAATACACTGTTATCTAGCAGACTTTTGTCTGTACTAGAAACTACTGGAAAAAATGGTGAAAAAGACTTCGTCTATAAATAGTGCTACTTATATAGAAAAGAGTTAACGTATAGACGATTTAAAGCTCTATTATCAAATCTAATCTATATAATATCTACGATAATGTTTTTCCATTAGAAATTATAATTGTCTCATTTATTTTGTCTGCTGTTGCTGTGTAATTAATATTTTGTTTTTAACCAAACAAATTTAAAAAGACTATAGTACAGAATCGATGAAAAAACACTTTACTATTTAATGTAGCCAGATTGAAAGTATTAAATAAAAGTTTTTAGGCATTATTGTGTGGGAGTTTTCTAAACTTGCTGATATTATATTTGTCTTTAATCCTTTTTTTGACGAGTTTCAAGTGTAGTAGCATAGATGAAAAAGAATTCTGAATCGGAAAAATTTAATATCTCTTGCCCTTAGTGAACTTTTAAATTATTTTTCGTAGAATTTGTATATCGTAGTATACATTTATAACTGTGCGTCTAGCAGGCTTTTTTTAAGACAAAACGGAATTTTTCTTACCAGTAAATGCATTTTTGTTAAATATTTGATAAATTATTTTTAATTATTAATTTTGCTATTCTTCCAAAACATTTGCAAACTTATAGACGCTCCAATTTCTATAAATTTCGATTATTAAATTCTACCATATAACTGAATTTCCAAATATTATCAAATTGTCTTTCTTTTTAATATTTCATTTTGTTAATTTGATACGTAACCCGTAAAAATTACAATCATTATTATTCTTATGTGTTATTAAATTTAGGCCTATTCAAGATTAATGAATATTAAACAAAAGAAATGATTAATATTTTTAAGATTTATTTGCATTTAAAATTATATATCTAATGATGTATTATAATTTTATATTAGTTCATATAAAATTGAATTAAATTATAAATTTCCACTGTACCTAACGACATTAACAAGTCTTATTTGATTATTTTTATATTATTTATAATCATTATTTATAAACTATGTTATTATTTTTAATTTATAAATTTACATCAGAAAAAGTTTTTAAACCAAAATGTTGTTAAACTTGTTTTGTAAATAGAAAATTTAAAAATCAAGACATACTTCTAATTCAAACTGTAAAATGATATTACATTATCATTTGTTGATTCCACCAGACGAGTCATTATATAAATACTGCAGCAGATGTCTGGAAAATAATACAAAACTAAGTTATAACCGAAATATTTCCTACTAGATCATATCAACTTGTTTTAAATTGTTTTTTGTATCTCTTTTTCTCTTTCTGCACGTGTATAAATGTTTATATAATAATTATATTACATTACAATTAAATGAGTTATTATACAAAAAACAAAGTATTGTAAATAAAAATAGCATTCACCAACAGATGTGTTTATTAAAATACCAAAAACGAAAGTACGATATACCTACGAAAAACGAAATACCTAAGAAAATTATTGTCATTACTTTTTATTTTGGTTCTAAAAAAAAAATAATTAACATTTCCAATCATCCATAACTGGTCGATTAAAGTTTTAAATATATATATATATATATTTATATATATAGAAATATAGTTTAAAAAATAGTATTATTAATTTTTTTTAAAGCAATGTTTTTTCACTGAAATATATGATGCTGCTATAATGTGTGAACAAAATATAAAATTATTTTAGTAGTACGTTTAAACAATCAAACTATTTAAAACAAATTATAATAACTTGATGTAAACATGTCAAATGTTGCAAATACATTTATGAAGAGATTATTTCTATAAAGTATTTAAATATTTTTACAATATTGTAAAATTTTGTATTATTATTTATAAATAGAAATGAAAAGTTTTCTTATTTTAAATTATAATATTCTTAAATAAAATATTACTACTAAATATAAATTACTCGATTAGCTTTTCTTTAATAATAAATACTTTCATTCCTTTATTATTTTTTGCAAACTATCATGAGCACACTGTGAAATGCAATAATTTTTTATTATGAATTTATAATTGGATTTATTTTAATTGATTAAATTTTATATTTGGATTAACTCTTTCAATTACAAAACTAATAATTAAAATTATATTTTTTCTAAATAATATTGTATTAACTATGCAATTACCTTTGGCTATATCGTTGATTAAGTTTTATTTTTCAAGGTTTTAAAACCTATTTTTTATTAAGATTATTATGTTTATAAAAGTTTGGAGTAATTTTTGTGTGGTAATGAAAATTTCTATTATAATATAGACTCTATCAGAATTGTAATAACATTGTTTTTTTTAATATTCAGAACCATCAAAAACAAGGATTATTTTAGTTATTTAATTATTTTACTTTTATTATTTTGTACATATTAATCATTTTAATTTCAGCCATTTTTGTAGTGTAACAATTAAAAAAATTCGTAATTAAAAAAACTACGAACGGGTTGGTAAAAAAGTATATTATTTTAACTAATAAAAGATTAAATTATATTAGAGTTAGTAATAGAGATCAATTAGATCTATCGGTCTCAAAATAGGAGGCTATTAAAATTATTATTAGATGTACATATTTTTTAAGCATTTGTAAATTTTTATATAAATCTGTTAAGACATTCTTCGACTATAAGATACAATATGTATATAAGGTTTAATTCAAATTTCTATTAAACAGAAGAATGATATATTATATTCTATTATTAAAATATTTTTAAATTATAATAATGTAACTTTCATTATGACAATAATAATTAATGTTAGTAAATATAATAATCTAAGCATATATTCTTAACAAGTATAATACTAAAATTTGTTAATATGATACAATTTTATTAATTAAACATATTTTTTATCTATATAGAATTATGTCCTACAGTGTTTTAAATTTATAAATTTAAATGTCTTATTATGTTAATAACTATGTCATAAATATATACTTCGATATAATTTTATTTTTTAAATTTAGATAAATTTTAAATATAAATATAAATACGTATAAATATATAAAAATAAATATCAATAAAATAAATTTGATATTTTTAATTATGGATGAGTTTTTAATTTAATGTGTTCATATAAAATATGAAATTAGGACAAAATCAGTTATTTAAAAAATATTTCAAGAGTATTTTAAAGAAAAAAAAATAAATAGGATTTGAAAGATAAATTTAAATAAAAATTCTAAGTACAAACTGTACGATTTAAAATAGACGGATATGGAATGACAAGAACGGGTATGGAGTGGGAATAGGTAGATAGTGGGGAGAAATATGAGAAGGAGGGAGAGAATGAAAGAGCTAAAGCCTGTTGTTCTTATATACATAGGCCGCATGTAAAGTGGTGTAGTGTCAGTCCGTTGCACTCGCGGCTGGTACCATTGGTACCTGTATTCTCTTCTAGTTCCCCTAACTAACCCCGCTACTTCTATAAGGGGGGGGGGGCTTTACACCGTTCTCATAATGTGCCACTCACTCCCTCCTATACTCTTTTTCGCTTAGTCGCTCTCCTACAAATGAGGGGCCGGTTGTTACGAGCCGGACTGAGACTGACTCGAACTACAGCTCAGCCTTCAAACTTCTCGCGTGTCAAGTAACAATCAAGTCTCGGCTGAGCTAGTCACGCTAATAGATTTGAAGGTAACTACAACTGTAGGATACACAGATACGAGTCGGCAAATAATACAGCTACTGATTCATACGTGCTAACGGTTCTTGTTTTATTCGTATTCAATATCTATCCTTTTTATCTTTCTTAATTGGTGATAAAAGAGAGACGAGAAACGTCCAGCTTGTGGAAAATATATAGAAGCCTGGATAAAAGTGTTTACTGCTGATTCATCGCACCTTTAATATCATCTTTCAATAACACATTCAATAAAATTGTCTTACGGTAAGTCGCGGATATAATTAGTTCGTTCTTGTGTCAAGCTCTTTTTATCGATATTATAATATATTTTTGTAATATAGAAATTTTTATTATCTATTCTTTTAAAAAACTCAGAGGATTTAACATTATAACTAATTTGTTATTGTAAGTTAATTTTTATTATGTTAAGACCAACAAACCAACAGTTCAGGAAAGTGAATACAGAAAAACATACAATGGGTCATGTAAACATATTTTATTTTCTGGCAAATTGACATTCTTCAATGGCTGACTGATGCGCACAACGCTCATCACGTCTTAATTCGAAACGTAACGTTATTTTGAAGCGCCGTCACTAGCGATATAGAAACAAACGGATATCGACAGTGCTCATGATTTACATTTTTTTAAGTCAGCATAAGAAAATGCAACCTGGCATGCAGAGAGAAAGGATATTTTTAGACCTTATGTGATATTATCCGCTTTCTTTTCTTCTTAAATAATTCACAAATTCTTCATTTGAATTTGATTTCACAAAAGGTGATAAATGAAAATTTTTAATAAACACACACCCACATTTGAACTCGTATGTGCTTAAAAAAAAGTCAATTATTTTATAACCGTTTAATAATTCTTTTGCTATCATTAACAAAATTTATAATAAATATTTTTAAATAATAAAGAAATAATTTAAGTCATTTGAACTTTAAAAGGTTGCTATTAATTGTAGCGATTCAACTAATTTTTATCTACAAATTTACACTATTAATTAAGAAAAAAAATTTTAATAGAATTTGCATCAATCTTAAAATTTATATAAGTGGAATCAATATATTGACTTACGCAGAGGAATAAAATATTTAAAATTAAGAGAACATATTGTTTTTTAGTACAGAAAAGGTTTCTTCTAAATAAGTAGCAATGTCGAGGCCAAAGTTGGTAAAAGTATTTATTTATAGTAACTAAGTACAATTCATACAAAAACAATTCAACATAATCTAGTTGTTATCTATGAATAAATGTATAGATAACAAATAATGTAATAGAAAACATAAAAGTGGATGTATTTTGAAATAATGACAGGCATATATATCTTGAGATACACTACATAATATTATCAAAAAAATTATGATAGAAGTTGGAAAACAATTTCTTCAATATTCATATATACAACATGAAGTCACTTAATTCTCCATCCACTCTACAATTTTCAATGAGGCCATCAAATGATGTACAGTTTTTTAAGAGAATGGCGACTATATCTAACTGACATGATGGCGTCGATGTTTCGCCATATATACTATTCTAATACGTAAAGGGTATTAGTTATTTACTATACATAATAGACTGTACTGATTTATTTAATATAGATTCATTTATATAATTTATTTAATTAATAAACCATATTTATATTTAAAGTCTGTTGCCCAGACAACTGACGTTGATTAGAATTTAATTTACTTTAAAATATCTAAAACTGTAAATGCTTTTATGTTGAAAATGCTAAGTAACAGTTATTTATTTGTCGAATTTCGGGTTTTCGTTATCTCCTACTTATCATTGTAGTCTTATTTATACCCCACTATTATATATACGTATATATAAATCTGAACAGTAGCTTGCTAGATTATAAAAATTTTTAATAATTAAATTTTTCTTCATTTTTTTTATTAAAAATACACAAACAATAGAAAATCAGAGCATTGTTAAAACATTTAAAATAATCTCGACTGCATATTTATAACCAAATTTATTGAACTATAAATGTAACTAAATATAAATTATTTCAGAAAATTAGACATTCAAAATTTAATTAGAAAATTAAAGAGAATACTACGTTTATGTTATAACATTTTAATTAATTTTAATTTTAATTATAATATAATTATAATAATTTATTATTAACTAAGCTTACTTATAATATTTGAAAAAACAAATAATTATATGTTTTATATATATATATAAAAAAATTTTTTAGCGCAGTAATTAAAAAAAGCAAGATAAAGTATTTGATTATTCTCATTTTGAAGTTCAAATTCTTTTAATTTTCAAGTAACATATTTTTATTCTTACAACTATATTTTTACTATAATAATTTTTTTTTTTAACATAGTAATTACAATTTTTAATAACATCTTAAATTGCAATAATGTAAACGATAAAATAATATAATAACATATAATTAATAATAAACATGATTAGTAAGAATTACATCTTTCTTAAATAAAAACTTTGGAATCGGACAAAATTATAAAATTATTAAAAGTAAAGCCTTAAAGTTTATATAAAATTAGTTCACGTTTAATAAAGATTTGTTGTTTTGCAAAGTTTTAAATAAATTTATTATCAATAGTGAAATAAAAAAAAATTTAATTTATTTATAATGGTAATTGAACGAAGGTTAAAGAATAATCATTTATAATTAGTATTATAATTAGTTATATTTAGTATAATTATTTCTAAAAAAAATTGTAAGGACGTCATTTAGAAGTCTACATATTTTGTAAGGAATAACTTACAGGAGTGTAAATATTTTTTTACAATTAATTTGACCATATAGAATGTTTTGCAATCAAATCGCGTGTAATTAACTTCACTGTATAATGTTCATATGTTAAAGTAATCTTATTACTTTTATAATAATACAAAACGTTTAAAAATTGAATTCAACTTTATAAAATGTTTATATCTATATTACAATGATATCAATTGTTCAAAATTAATTTTACTTTCTGAAATATTTACCATGGCATAAAAATTTATTAAATTCAATTTTACTCTTTTAAAATGTTCATAACTTTTTTATAATAAAACAAATTGTTCAATATTAAAATCACTTTAAGAAAAAAATGTTATAAAGTAATATAAATAGATTGAAACTAATCTCACTTTTGTGTTGAAAATGTTTTACGATAATATAAATTATCGTATTATTACATATTATTAAAAATTAATTGTTACTAGAGTTCAATTTCGCAATATAATCGACCAGTCGCCGAGTTTGGTGCAGGTGTGCATTGCGAGTTTCATCTTCGCCTTTGAATATTTATTTTCATTTTCATCCTACTTCTCTTTACTCATGTGTATATATTTTCTAGTTTTTTTGCTGAACCGGAATAAGCGTGAATGAGCGCGTTTTTCTAAAATCCCGAGAAGTTCAAAGCCTGTGTGGCTTCTGCAGAGCTGGCGCCCTCGCAAGGCAAAATTATACATTTTTTTTCAAATCTTTTATTTCCATACTTTTTTTCTTGATATCTTTGATTTTCATATTCCATTTTTCCCCTTTTTTCATTTCACATCTCTTGTTTTTTTTTTGCTTCCTGTCACAATTATAAACTTAAAATAATGCTCAGATTCATTTAATACTTACTCTTTTCCAATGAATTCATAAAAAACTTACATCACGACGTTTTATTAAAACTAACAAATCGATATATACTTTTAATTATTACGTTTATTCACATTGTTTTTGTTCAAATAAGAATAATAAAGGGTTTGACTGATTTATTTAAAGACTTACTTCTATACAAAATTTATCTAGACATAACTTTAAAATACTTAAATAAATATTTGTTAACAATATCTATTTATTTAATTACATAAACAAAAAGTAGTGTAAATTTGCTAAACGTATTATATTAATTGGAATAATTTATTCTTAACAATAGATTGTTTCTAGTAAACAAAAAAAGCAAATAAGAACTAATAAAACAATGCAGATTTCGTAAAGATCTGCACGTTTTATATTCTTTTAAATTAGTTACATGGAAATTTTAATTATAAAATGTGTCGAATAATGAAAAGTTTGAAATTGACTTAGTAAGTAAAGATTTATATTATCATATTTATGTATTATTTTATTATTATATAAAATATAAATTTAAGCTTTAAAAAATATAACTTTATAGGAGTTTAAAAAAGTTTATATGAAAGATTGTTATAATCTAGACAAAATCTATACAAAAACACCTACATAATCAATACAGTTTTCCCTTTCTTTTTTTACTGTAAGTCATTTGTTTTTAATTTAAAATTATTTTATAAAAAATATTATTTATGCAAAGAATATGTTTTTACTTTAGTTAAATTATAATAAGTATATTCGATTGGGAAATAATTTAAGTTTCTACTATTTTTAGAATCAGTTCGTACAGTACTCATTAAATAAGAAACAAATTTTTATGAAAATTCTAAAAATTAAAAATATTTTAGTTCTAAAATAAATCGAAAATGATAAATGTTTGTATGTTTTATAAGCTCTTATACGCACAATATAATAAATTTCAAAAGGATCGTAAATAAGTACTACAAGTTTCAAGGCTTCCAGCTGGTCATTTTCTTTTTCCATATTAGATTACGTGACTTTTTCTTAAAATATTAAACAATAATTATTTATTTTGTTTGAAATTTGTACTCGAACATATATACAATTTTTTTTCATAAAATAAAGCAAAAGAATTATAAATAGTAATAATAATTTTAAATATAATAATTGTATAAAAAATGCTCTTTATTTCGCATTTTATTTAATGTATTAATAAAAATTTACAAATTATTATATTAATTGAAAACAATAAATAGTAACAAATTCCTAATTGAAGATTTTTAAAATATAATTTTCATTTAATACAATTCAGAATTAGGTATATAAAATATAAATAATATTTTGTATGTAACTTACTTGCAATTACTCAAAAAGGTATCAGAGTTATATTTTAAAATGTATGTATGCATTTCAATTTTATAGATTTTTAATATAATTTAAATATATTATAAATATTTAATTTTAAATATTAAAATTATAAATATCATAAAATTTGAATATAATTATTTAAAAACAAATATAAAAAATATGTGTTTTATTTACTTTATTTCAGACCTCTCATTTTCATAGAATATAAATCTATAAAATGAGAAATTCAACTCTGTTAAAATGGGCACAGAATTCAAGTAATAATAAAAATTCACCAAGCAAAACTGTGGGTGAGTTTATTTCATAAATAATATTTAATATTATTAACATTTAATAATAAATATATTTAATATAGATAAAATTTAAACCTTATTTATCATAAATAGAAAATTAAAACATTTTTTTAATAGTTAAATTAATTTTATAATTTAATATTTTTAGTATTAAAATTATATTATATTAAATTGTTTCATATTATCAGTTCGTAACAAATATACTAAGCGATATACTAACACGACTAGCAATATTTTTGTGTGCGATTTTCAATATCTGCAAATATGTGGCGAATGAATAATCACCAATTAGTTTATTAAATATTTATTAAAGTATAAACCACATTACCAATTATTATAGAATTTATTATTGATTTGGTGATCCCGGTTTCAGAAACAACGTATTTTCTAAGCACGGTAATAATCATGTCAATGTAGAGCCTTTCATTTACATGTATGCAGCTGGTCCTTCGTGTTGAAATATAAATGACCATAGTTTACATTTTTATACATTTTTATATTATCAAACATAATAGTTTTATGACAGGATGTATCCATTTTGTAGAAAATGAAAACAGCCAAATTGTTTAGCTGCATAGAAAAAGTCTAATTCTTTTTGCTTGTTAATCTTGATTTATAGGTAAAGCAAAATTGATCGCATAATGAAGTTTTCATACTTAAATTAATCTAAAAAAGTCTAAAAAAAAAATATATGATAATGGAAATATGCGTTCATAATTTGTATCAGAGGACACAGACCGGCTATAGGACGCACTACACAAAGTTGGAAAAAGTAATAAAAGAGGGAAAAGCATGTTTTAAAAATATTTTTATAACATACATTCATTTTAAAAACATATACAAAATATCATAAGAAAAGCGCTCTTTACATTATATTAGTAAAATGTATATTAGTTAAATGTGGATATATAATATATTAGTTACGCGTATACATTTGTGTTTATACTTTCAAATTAACTGCATGGTAAATTTTATAAATGTGTAAGTGCATACACCAAAAATATTTACCGTTTATGCGAGCAACTGAACTTTTCTTTTATTATCAATGTGCAAATGAATTTCTTGAAAACACCGTGATATAAAAGGATATAATTTTAGACTATATTTCAATCGTACCGTTTAGTGAATTCCATTTACCTTGCATTCATAGTTATATAAATTCAACAATTTAATTGAAATCGTTAATATTTCAACTTTTCATTTAACTACGTAGTAATATTAATTGCAAAATTGAAATTTAATAGAAAAACATTTATAAAATTCCAAATTATTTACAATACTTTAATATTCAATAAATCAAAATGATGAATATTATATTTTATACAGGTTATCAATTATCTTCTTTGGTTTATACCACCTTACAATCACGACATTATTAGTTTCAAAGTCTTAAAAAACCGCCTGTTACTAATCTTACATAATTCCAATATATAATTTAATATTATAAATTAATTATTATATTATAAAAATAAATTAATTTTATAATTCATATCTTTAGTATTAAAATTATATTAGAATTAGAAATTAGAATTATATTAGAATAATTAAAATTAAAATTAAATTAGAAAATTAGAATATATTAGAAAATTCTATTTTAATATAATTAAAATTATATATTAAAATAGAATTATATTAGAAAAAATGTTTAATATTATCAGTTCCAAACAAATATATTAAGCTATATACTAACACGACTAACAATATTTTTGTGTACGATTTATGATTTTTGATATCTGCAAGTATCTGACGGAGGAACAATCACGAATCAATCACGAAAAATAGTAAAACAATTAATTTTAAACTATTATTTTGATCTATCAAATCAAAGTTTTAATATTTATTTGTCATAAAAAATATATATTCAAGAAATAACAAAATAAAATATAATTAAATTATTATGAAACTATAATGATTATTTGTTTTTGTAGGGTCTAGTAAAAACTGGATACATCCACCAGACGCACTTCAAAAAGGTCATATTGCCTACCTAGTTAAAGTAAGTAAGAATATCTTTTTATTTGTTTAAAAGAATCCATTTTAATTACAAAATTTCAGGGATGTAAATATCATTATTTTAAACAAGTATTTTGTATTTTGTATTGATAATCTATATCTAATAGAGTTAAATTTTATTCTAATTTACTACTGAATGTATTTTCTATACCGAATAAAAACTTTTATCAATATTTCTTAATAAAAACGATGTATGAAATTGTAAATGTATAATAAGCTAAAATAATACTATGCAGTTACTAAGTATAGTCAACTTGCATAAATTCTTATAATAAAATAATAATTTTACTATTCCGTTAACTTTTACTTTTACTATAATTTAAATGTTAAACATAATTAATATATAGTAATCCTTTTCTAATCAGATTATTTAATATTTCAATTAAACTTTTTTTTTAAGTACATTGAAATACTTGAAACTGATTTTTATTATACAATAGTATAGTAACATTATTATTTCAATAAATCCCAGCATAAAACTTTGCGAACAATAAATTATTGGTCAGTCCGTACTAAAAATACTAATTCTTACAAAAACATTCCTATATTATTTTATACTAATTGAAACTGTAATTTTCAAATAATAACTTATAATTCCTAATGAATTTATCATTCTTAAATTTCAATATTGCTAAAATTTTTTTTATTTTATTAAATTAGTTTCACCGTATACTGTTTGTTATAAAATGTAACAGTGCCCAATAGCTGAGCAAAAAAGTAATAATACAAAATAAGTTTAAATTGTATAATTTATTTTCTTATTATTTATTATTCTATTATTATTTATTATATATTATTTATAATATTAGTTATTTGTTATTTCATCCGTATTTTTTTCCTCATAAGTGTTCTACAGTATTCAATTCTTAATTGCATGAATCGATAAAAATGTGCAGCATTAACTATACTTTTATACTGAATATTATACATGACAAATCAGATTATTATTTTGTTAAAATTATTCTTTTCAAATTATTATTTGTAAAACCTCATTCTTATATACCTCATTCAACCTTTACTAATTTCAATAAATTAACACCGAAATCTGTGATGTCATCAAACAATTTTAGTAAATCAAAATCGTATGTTATAACGTTTTTAGCTATTGTAGAGGTTCTAAAAAAGATACAAACATAATGAAAAAAATTAAAAATATATACCTATAAATAAAAAAACAATCATTATAAGCTTGATTCAAAGAATTTAACACAAATTAGTAAATAATAGGTACGTACATAGTTTTCGCACATTTACTATAATCTCTATTCATTTATTTTACTTTGACTATGGTCTTATTATAAAATAATGTTGAAATTTATATTGAAATTGATTAACTATCAATTTCAATTATTTTTCAGTATTTGATTAGTATTATATTTAGTATTATATTTCAATTCAAAAGAACATCAACAACTTTATTAAATTTTTCAAAATTTAATTATTAATTATGCTTATCTCTTAAGGAAAATGCTTAAAATACTGTAATTACAAATATTGATCTTTTTTTTTAATGAAATTATACATATATATATGTATTATTTTTAATTAAAAAATGTTAATATAAGGGGAATGTTTATACTTATAAAAAATATTATATTTATTATATTAATGATAAATAAATATGATTATTTAATGATAATAAGGTTAATGTTTAAAAGAATAGTGAAATTGATGTAATACATCGGTTTTATCATGATAAAATTAACGTTACCTATTTATCAATATTATTATAGAACATTAATTATATTCATTGATAAAATTATAACATTAAAAATTATTAATTCAAGATTACAACGAGGGTTTTTTTTTTTAATTAATCTTATCTTATCAAGGGTATTTTAATTACTCAAATATCTAGTTATATATAATTAAAGTTATATATAAATAAAAAAAGTTATTAACTAAATAAAATTTAAAGTACATGTAAGAAATATGGAATACTTCTTGAAACTTTATTTTTATATACATCTATATTGATTTCATATTATTTATATAATAAAAGCTATAAAATATCAGTATTACGAATCAATTTGTACTTTACTAAAAAGTTCAATACTTTTATTCGTCATTTCGTATGAATGAAAACAATATCATATTTACTAGCAATGAAATAATTTTCTTTCTATTTCTTTATCTTTACAAATAAAACTAATATAAAATTAAATACAGAATTGTAATTATTTAATATCATTTAAGACTTGGAATGTATATTAAAATGAGATTGATCAATTTTAAAATAAACATATTTATAGATAATATTGTTTTACAGTATCTTGGTAGTACTGATGTTAACCAGCCGAAGGGTACCGAAGTTGTTAAAGATGCAATATGTAAACTTAAATTTAATCAAATTATTAAAAAAAGTGAGGGAACAAAGACACCGAAAGTCGAGCTTACTATTAGCATTGATGGCGTAGCCATTCAAGAACCAAAAACTAAAACATCTTCAAAGGTATGATATCTGATAGGTATATTTATTTAATAATTAATATTCGTAAAAATAATACAATTATTCCTGTCCAATTATTCTTGTGCAATATATTTTAATCAAAATTTTAAAATATCAAAAAATACCCTTACAATTATTCCCGCACAATATATTTTAATCACATTTTTAAAATACCAAAAAATTAGATTTTTTCTTTTTACATAATTTATAATTATGCACTCAACGCATATTTAAAATATACATATTGCAGGGGTGTTCGTAATTTTTTTGATATAATCTATATAAATTTTGTTAAGTACAGGATACCTATTAATTTTAGCAACTTTAGCACCTCGTTATATGCTTTATCTTTATGGTGAATTGCATAAAGTTTATGCAGCCGATATCGGCTAGTACTTTTTTGCCACGACTCTTTTATCGTCAAAATGCTATGTTTAAATTCCCATAATCATTCTCACTTCTCTGTTGGTCATTCAATGGAGGTTTTTAAAATTTCTTTTATTTCTTTTATTTTAGGACTAAGTACAATTTCGGACAAAGATGTTTTCTCGTTTACTGAATTATCCTTATCCAACTTTTAGTCGTATTCTTTAACGAGTTCTTAAAATAAACATATTCAAAAGGATCGCCTGAGAATTCTGACAGTCTTTTTTCCAACGCGTGTATTGCGAAATTATGTGATGTCTCTTATTGTAGTTTTTCAAACATTCTCTCTAATATCGCATTTAATTGTTCAAATGTATTCTCAAATCGCTTATTATATATATTATACTATATTAAACACATTCGATCTCATCGGAATGACTACTGTTGGTCCAGTCAACGTACCGTTATTGTCCTAGTTGCAGGGTTAATTCGTTTTTTTTGCAATGAGGTATCGATATCGTGCGTCTTAATCACCTCGCTCACTGCTTTCATCACCACTTGTTCTCTTCTTAAAAAGTACAGTTCCACCTCTTCCGTATAACCAAGATCAGCGATAACATTCTTCGCCATCCATCTTTCTTATTGCTACTCCGGCCTCCTTGTGATGGCCAATGCAGCGCCCATATATCGATACTATTATCTCTTTATCATTTCGGTCTTCATCAGCTGTTCACAACTTGGTTGTCTTGTACTCCATTGGTTACATCTCATCTTGGTTGAAATAGAAACCATAAATTATCTACCAATTCCTAGATGGATTTCTCGTATTTCATCTTTACGTTAGTCTTAGCGATACAATTTTTGTGTCGGACAATCCGATGTTGGATCGGATTGTTCTTTCGAAATCTCAAAAATTGCTACTCTGCCAAAATGCTACCGTCCATAACTCCATAACTACTAGTTTAACTATTTGCCTCTTTTGTTTTTTTTAATCCGTGTTGTTAATTAAATATTAAATCCTCTTGCACTCTTGCTTTAAATTCCTGGAACAACGTAAAAACACAAGTAAGTCATCTTCTTTTTGAAATCTTTTGATGTACCTACTATTATTTCACCTGTAAATATAAGGATTTATTTCAAAGCATTGCCCCGCATTGACCACAATAGCAGGAATTTTTACTGAAGCCACTGCGTTGCATAATCGATACTTACATTGAGGATCGATGATTTTCATAGGCATCACTTGGATGACTCAACCTTACATACTCACAACTGCATCAGAAAATTTGTACTTGCTTTATGTTAAATTTTACGTGACAAAAGTGGACTCGTTAAGGAGGGGAGGGTATGCGGGAGTGATGGGTTAACGAAAAAAAAAATACGATGCGACGTTCTTTAAAATACTGAGGGAGGCTACCATTGACGAAGGGGACGCGCGCATCCAAGTGTTTTTTTCCTCGACTTGTTGGGGACTGCCTTTCTCCTCCAACTCCTTCCGCGCTGACGGCTTCCTCCCAGAATGTCGGCATCGCCCAGAACTTCCCGGTGCAGGCTCCGGGAAACCCCGGCTCGTATCCTTGTGCCCTTGGCCGAGATTTTCCCAGATCCCCTAATCCCTATGGATACGCGCAGCGGCGAAGTTACAAGCAGCGCGCAGCAGGGAGCACATTGTCCTCGGCGCGCGTCATGCTGTATTCTCCAAACTGTAGTAGTCATGTATCAGAGTGATCTAAAATAATTTTCTACTGCGAAATATTCATTTTTGCATGTATACCTCATACAATATCAGCTGCCACTTCAATTGTTTATCAGGATAAACTATTGTAGCTTAATATATTTGTTGGCAGCTTCCGCCAAATATTTTACGTATTTTTTCTTAGTTTTTATATATACGCTTTTCCTTCTTCATTACAACTTTCATAAAATTCATATTACATTTATATTTATATTTCGGCCATGACGCCGTTAATATCAATTAATCCTCGATGGTGTTTTTGGAACAGACATTATAATATTACTAAGCTAAATTGTAAAGATCATATGGGCACCGATACGTTTTAATATCCTACAGGCTAGTGCAAATAAATTATTGTAATTATAATATAATATATTGATTAAATTAAATATTTTAATGCCTATTATAATAAATAATATTATAGCAATTTATTCAATGTTATATCCATTTTCTTTTACTGATATTATTAACTAACGAATTTTTATTTTATTTTTGAAATAAAATCACATTTTTAAGATTTGTTTATTATTATAAATATAAACATGAAAAAAATATTGTAAAATATTTTATACAATTTTTATACGATTTGTGTGTGTTGTGTGTAATTTAGAAAATAATAATAGAGTAAATAAATAATTAATATATTATAAAAATCGATTTTTTCAGCGAATCATGCAGCAATATCCTTTACATCGGATTTCATATTGTGCGGATGACATGAATGAAAAAAAGTTTTTTAGTTTTATAGCCAAAGAAGAAGATGCTGAGCGGCATACATGCTACGTATTTGTTAGCGACAAACTAGCTGGAGAAATAACGTTAACCATAGGGCAGGCCTTTGATCTTGCTTATAGGAGATTTCGTGAAACTTCAGGCAAGGATCTTGAAGTACAAAGACGAGCCATGATTTTGCAACAAAAAATCAAACGACTCGAGTACGAAAATAACATCTATAGACAGCGCCTGCAGGACATCGCCACTATCAAGGGCTCAGTCAGTTTTTAAAACTTTTATTTTAAATTTATTTCTTTGTAATGTTCATTGTGGAAGATTTCAAATTATTATTAATAAATTCAATTTTTATATATTTTTCTAAAAGTAATTAGGTCACATATTTATTTTGGTTTTGTTTTTAACGTAAAATAGATTATTACAAATAAAAAGTTTTTAATACTTATATTTAGATAATAAATTTTTTTATCGATAATTTATTCGGAAAAAGTGAATAACAAATGTACTTTATACTTTGTAATATTATAATTTTTAAATACTATTTATATAATTTATGTAATAATTATACATGATTTTATTTATAACTTAAAGTTATGAAAAATGTTCATGTTTTACTTTTTAACCATATAAAATAATTCAATTATTTTATTAATTTTATTGTGAATAATGTAATATTCACACTATTTGCATAGATTTATTAAATTTTTTTTCAATAACATAAATGTTAATAATAATTTGTTTTAAATAGTTATTGAATGTATAAAATAAATTTTGATGTTTTTTAAGATAGAAATAATCAAATTAGAAATTATTTAAAATTTTTAATTTCTTTCATTGATTTAAATCAACTAATATTATTGGTCTTAAATGAAGTTATATAAAATGTTTTTGTTATAATTATTATAACTAAATGACCTCCTTTAATTCTAAAACAATTAATTTAACAGAATTTATGTATACAGTCAAACCAAATTAAATCAATGATACATTTAATATATTAAATAAAAATATGATTTTCTATTTGCAGAAATATCAATAATCAAAACATTTACTTAAAATTTTAAAAATAAAATATTCTCCTTAAATATAACCATGAAATAAAGCTTGTTTTTATTTTAAAAATAGTAAGTAAGAAATATTTTTCAGGCAGAAATAAGTTCATATCTGAAGCAACAAGGTATTCCTGATATTCTACACGTTTCCGAGAATTTGACTACTTTATCAACGATAACATCAAAAGATTGTTTTTCTCTAGTAAATGGAAGTACGACACAATTATTTATTAAATCTAATATAGATACAAATGGAAATGCTTCAAATGGAGCACAATTTCCACCTCCGGTTCCACCCAGAAGTTTTGAAAAATCATTCGATAAAAATTTGATTGGGTAAATCAAGTTTGAAACTACTATTTATTATTTTTTTATGAGTAAATTATTATAATGCTATTATGTAGTTCGACTTATATATACATAAAGTATTTAAATCATTAAAAAAATAATGTTTATTCTAGACATGAACTTTCATCGCCTCAAATTTCTTCTAATGAATCGAAAGCAGAAGTTTTAATAAATAAGTTTGATGAAGATGACTTTAATCCACGAGCTCACGAAAATTCTGCAAATGGAATAAGTAATCACGTATTGAATAATAATTCATTTAATGGGAAACTTATTCTCGGAACCATATTTTCACAAAAAAATGGATCGAATTCTCCATCACTACGTAAATCTTAAAAAATATAAGAAATATTTATATTTAAAATGAATTTTTTATTAATTATCGAAAACAGAGTTTAATATTAAAATAACTTTACGAATGATTTTCAAAATTCAAACAAATTGTTATTTTTTATATAAAAAAATATAATGTTTAAAAAATTTATGTATTTAAAGATAATATTTATTTTATTTTAATGTTTTTTTTGTATAAATTTATTTTACTGTAGCTCCTCCACCTAAAACTAAAGAATCAAGAAGACAAAATGATGTAAAAGAAGATTTGTTTGGTAGTGTTCCTTTCAATATGGCTCCGAATTTTAAGAATAATGACTTTAAGGATCCCTTTGAAATGGGCGAATTTGAGGGTTCAGCTTTATATTCATCACCAACTCACCAAGATCTAGAGAACGCTATTGGCCTTTTGGATAAGCAACTATTAGAAATGAAGGTAATTTATAAAAAGCTATTAATTAATTTACTCTCTATATTTATTAAAAAGTTTTTTATTAATGAATCAAAAATTTATATTTTATTAATAATTAATAAAATATGTTATTACTTCTTTTTCATTCATTAACCAATCAATTTAGTCAATATAATACTCATACAATAAGTATTATTTATATTAAAACTATTTAAAATTTTCTCACTTATCATATTTTTGTTAAATTTAAAAATAATTACAAATATATATATAATTTATAGACCATTTGAGATTGCATAATTTTGTATATTATAAGTAAGAGTTTCTAATTAATTTATCGATATAATAATTTATTATTAGTTGTATATATATTTTTTTATAGTTTTCTTTTCAATATAAATCTCACTAATAAATTTGACTTCGATCCAAATTTTAAACATTGCTCGATCTAGATATTAAAATATTACTATTTTCATTTCTAATTAATCTAACTAGACTTAGAACTTGAAGAACTTTTCTTAATTCATTTGAATATTTAATAAATGACCCGTCATTATATTACTAAACTGTATAAATATAGAGTAATTCTACATTTACTTTTTTTTAAATTATATAGATATCTTTCCAAATAAATTGATATTCGAATAAATAAAACGGTACCCATAAAATAAAAAATATATTTTTAAATATTAAATTTATGAGAACATGTATAATAATTTAATATAAAGAAAATATAGTTTACTTTTTATGTCTACTTTAAAAGTGTTTATTTAAAAATAAAACTTTTAAAATTTATTTTAAATATATTAAGTTAAAAAATATTTTTAAACATTGACAATTTTATTGCTGCTATTTTATTTAATTTGTGAAAAATGCAGAAATTCTAGTTTTAATATTTTTTATTATTCCTAAAATTATTTAATTCATATATTTTATAATTAGAAGTTTTTGATCTTCAATCTATTCATTTTTTATTTTTATCGAATGAAGAAAATCTATCAAGTTTCTAATGATTAACATATTGTATTTATAAACAAAATTTAATCACTAAGTTTCTATATTTATATTTATTTATTTATTTATTTATTTATAAAATGAAAAATTGTTTTCATTTTATTTCTTATTCTCTTAAATTTACTATATATAATCCAAATTGCGTGTTCTTCCTAACTATACAATTTGAAATTGTATATCAATAAAATTAAAATATTTAAAACAATTCTATTTCAATTTTATCTGGAAACATTTTTTACTTGCGGTTTCATGTTTATTTATAATTTTTCTATTTTCCCAATTCAGTTTCCTTGATTTTGCTGTTATATTATATTAGTAGATCACAATAATTTTCAAACTACTATTTAGTGTATATAATATTTTAAATAATAACGAAATGATGATAAATATATTATTTATTTTATTATTTCATTATTTAATTTGTAGGATGGTTTCAGTCGGGGTTTATCGATCGGAACCGAAGATTTCTCCTTAGAAAGCCTAGATCCATTACGAAATTAATTTTAAAATTTTTTGAAATGAAGATATATGTAATGTGATAATAAAAGAAAGTAAGAGAGGGGATAAAAAAATAAGGCGAATTAATCAATCGAATGATGTTATATTTTTTACTGTTCAACAGCAATTAGTCAAATTATCTTAATAATTGAATGTATTGTACACTGAAAAAATTTAATATTTATTATAAATCTTGTATTTATTTTATTTTTTTAATTACCATGATATTATTTTAAAAGCGGCGTTAAAGCTGAAATGGTAATAATAAGTTTGTAATCATAAAAGCAATGTATCATTACATGTAATAAGTCACAACAAAAATATTATGATTAAACTGTAATTAATTAAATGTTATAACGTTATATAGTTTAGCAAATAAAATAAACTACATATAAAATGTAATAAATATATCATCATAAAGTAAAACAGAATTTAATCAATATTTTATATAAATAAATATTATAAATATATGAAATTAATTTGGTTTTTAATGAAAGATTTGTTATTGGACTAAGTGAATTTAAAATTAACGTTTGTTCACACAAACTATCCTTATAAATTGTTCAGCTTTTTTGCTTTTTAAAAGTTATTAAAAATTGTTCAATTTCATAGACAGATACTACTTATAATTTATTAATTACTAACAAAATTAATTTATAATATATTTAATTATATACAATTATGTACAAAAAACGTTTATAATGTAAAAGGTTCTAGATCTAAATTTTTGTATAAAAAACTGCGCAAACACAAAATGAGTCTTCTTCATACCTCGTTTCTACTAAATTTTTAGTATCCGAAACAATCGCCAATGCAAATATATATTAATTTTTTTATTTAAATATGTATTCAAGTTAAATATTAATTTTAATTTATTAAAAGTATAATATAATTGTGAATATTTAATACTAAGTTTTATATTATAATATTTCATTTTAAATATGACAATAACAAGAAGACTTCTTTATAAAATTTTACTATTTATTGAAATAATATAATTATTTAATTATCTAAGACTTCTTTAAATAAAATAAAAAGTATGCATTATATTCTATTTATTCTTACTGAATTTTATCAAATATAGTATTCTACTACGTAACTTAAATAAAATATGTACATATAAAATTATGTTTAAATAATTTAAAGTCGACATTGTTTATTTTTTATGAATATCTTAAAAATTCGTTATTTAAATAAAAATTGGTATTATTTAAAAGAAACAGTGGTATTTTATATTGTTGTTTACCTTAAAATTTTGGAATATTTAAATAAAACAATAAAATGAATCAATTTAGAATAAATTAAATACCTTTTAAATGAATTTTAATATTAAAATGTTGATATCTTAAGCAATTTTTTGTCTTCATTTTATACAAAATATTAGGCTTATAATAAATAATACAATATTTAGTATAATAAAAATACAGTAGTAATTGATAATTTATAAAAATCATTCCAAATTTGATATAATTAGAAAACAAATAAAAATGAATAATATATAAAATTAAAATTATTACTTTATTATCGATGTAAAATCTACAAGATTCCAACCGCTTTTATTTTACATAACATGAAAATACCGTTGTCCGCTTTTTTCGTTTAGCTCGAAATATTATGTGAAGAAGTATTTTTGAAGTATATATTGTATAAGTAATTTTAGCAGTGGAACTATTAACGTAAAGTTAAACAAATATAAATATTGTAAAAGAAGTTTATATAATAAATAGTATTATACTAGTATTGCAATAAATACATATTTAGTTTTATACAATTTTTTTAATTCGTTTAATATTATCATAAGTTTTGAAATCATTGTATCATTTTTTAATCATTCAATAAAATTTATTTAGTAATTATAGAATAATAGTGATTTTAGGTATTTTAGGTTTTAGAACATATGATTTTAGGTGAAATTAAACAAAACAAATATATTCACAGGGTGATCCTACTACACGGTATTGGAAAACAAGAGCGCTTTTTACTATTTAGAAAACGTTCGCCAATTTTCACTCGCTGTAAAAATAATCTAACTTATACATACGACTTACAATAATTTTTCTTACTACACTATCGTGGCCGTTGATAAGTAACTAATTTCTGTGACTAATAACCTTCTCATGATCCCTTGGAAAAATTCTTGTTTTCAGCAAAAGTACGTCTCTTATGCCAAGAAATTGATGCCCTAATTTACACACCTCATATACAGTTTTTAGTTTTTTTTCAAAATAATCACGATTCATTATCATATTCTTCTCTTCATTATGGTTTAGATAACTCGCATATAACAATAGCCAAAATAATGAATACACCTTTCCGCCACCTTTCATAAAGAGCCTTTTATAGCATTTTTGTTAGAATTACTACTCTAAGCTTATGAATCACTAGTCACAATCCTACAGTTATATTATTATTAAAAAGCGGTGACAAATATAACCATACACTTGAACCGCAAAGGTTGCAAGAAGGCGATACCGAGGATGCTTCCCAGAAAATCTTGATGGCTAGTTTATTAGTAGACGAGCGAGATCATGACAAGGAGTTAATCATAATATGGTACTGGTAGAAACGCGACTTGATCAGACCATATGGAGAAACTGCCACTGGATGGACGATTAGGAGCTGGACTGACTGAGGCAAAAACCGAGATCAAGCTCCTCGCGAAGAAATGTGTCTTCAGAGTGCAGCTGCTTATTATCGGGGAGAAATTGATGCAGACTAAAGCAGTCGTGAAGTAACTGGCGATAATTCTAGATGCGAGACTCACCTTCAAGGGACATATTTGAAGTGCGGCGAATAAGGCGACAGTGATAGACTTCCCTATATACAATCATGGCCGACGTAGGTGGACCACGTCCTTGTATCAAGTAATTGGTATTGCGTTGCGCTTAGTTCGTCGAGCTTTACAACGCAGAGGTTTGTCCCGACATGCTTCGATACAATGTATACCGAGGACGCATGGCGGCTATGCAATGGTGATGAGCATTTCACGTAGAATACTCATATCGCATAGTCTGGATGTCGGCTTCTCTAGCAGTTATTGAGGTTTATTCTCATCGATCTTTTAGCCTAAGAGTGAAAACTTGTCCACCGAGCAACAAGGTCACTTGAAAGAAAATATCTGTGGTCAACTGACAGTACAGACGAGAGCGAGATCGCTTAGTGGCACGGTAAGATATATTATTACTGTTATGGGCACGATGTGTGAAATCTATCCATCTCATGAGGACACGCGCAAGGTGACTGAAACTAAAAGATGACTTCAATATACATCCCAGTAACCCTTTCCATCCAGGAAAGCACTTGTTCGAAAGCGAGCTTTACCGATGAGAAAGATATGGACGGGCAGCTAGACTTACATCAAAATTAATTCGAATTCAAAGCTAAGTTAGAAAAGAATTGACAGAAAGAGAGCAAGATCCCAAGATATAAATCAAAAACATCGAGTCGCTAAACGTGAGCGAGGAGGAGAGAGGAGGGATTTTGATCACGCCAGAAGTAAACAAAAATTTTTTTTGCTCGGGAAAGGAAAAACTCGCGAGGCAGGAAAAGAACGTGCACCAACGTCAAGAAAGCCGCGGACACCTTGCTAAACGAAATGCACTTAAGCTCCATCATTCGTCATACCTAACAACCTAATAACCGTTTTGCCAAAGCATCGAGGCAAATGGGCCTAAAAGTCCACAGGAGTAGGTGGGAAACTAAGCGTAAAATTAGCTCGACACGGGGTTTTTCAGGGGCCCGGCGACCCAAGGTATCCTCATACTAAAAGGCAGCGGCGTTACAAGTTTTTCAGGAACCTCAACAAGAAAAAGCCGGCATCCCCTTCACGAAAATTGACAATAATCAGGTGCTCAGCCAGAACAATGCAACTGATACTGTGCCAATCGAAAGCACTATCGTGTTAGAGAATTGCTCAATCAGCTGGTATGGTCTGTTTCAGCTCTACGCGTCCACGGCGTTGTCCGCACTTCCAGTGAAGAAGTGTTCGAGCCGACAAAGCCGCAGTCAAGCGTCAGAGTTAGCTGCTGTCGACGCCTCCGTCACCGCAACTAAACGTCTCCATGACGTTGCTTAACGCACGTCCACAACCTGACAGCGTGGTATGATGTCACGCACTTCGCCGATACCAACTAGTTTAAGCGCAGCATTCAACGCAGCCGACGCCGAGATCACCATACTAATTGATTGTATTATTTGAACCAATGTCCCACTACGGCTTCCCTACCCACCTCCGAGTGAACCATCACAAATTCAGACGGGCGCTACTGTCGGTTAGCATTACCTTACCAAGCTGATGACCGGGCACGATTAGTTCCGCGCGTAGCTTCATCGTAAATCCGCCAAAGATAACACCTTACACACGTTCTTTGTGTGTGAACATTGGAGCACTTAAAGGAGATTAACGTATTTAAATTACAAGCTGCCGTTTCGAATATTGATTTCTCACTGAATAGTTTACAGTATTTGATACTTAGTAATATATCTACGAAAGATCGCAATAAAAATCGCTCTTGTCAGATTCATAACTAGATTAAGCTATAAGACATAAATAATGCCATATAGACTTTATAACTTGTGATGTCCTCTCCTATTACAAGTGTATACCTTGTTAATCCATTATAGTTCAATCTACTTATTAAAAGCAGCCAGACAGATGTTAATTATAAAGCCGAAAAAATCCCCATTACTTGTAACATAAATTATGACTTTATTTATTTACAGGTTATATAATATTATAAGATATTTTTTATCACCTCCATCTATCTAAAATACATGCAAGTTAATATGCATAAGAAATAAACACTTAATAAATAAGAATCTCGCGATTATATGAATGGATACTTACTCTTATAATCTAACTACGAATTAGAAAATCTCAATCATATTCGTTAGGGTCTAACATGTACCATTACAATTTTTTCTAATGCTCATATTAAGAAAGTATATTTATTTTCCCTTACAATGAATTGCTTGTCTTCCGCCGATTTTCTTACGGTCTTCACGTCTAATTTCAGTCTAATTTGTATGAGATATTATATATTTATACATATATTGCCAATATTTTTATTAACTATTGTTCATTTATACATTTTCTTATATTTTTCCATATGATAATATAAATTTTTTTTAATTCTACAAGTACAAAGGCATCCTAGGATGTGCAGTGGTAGTTAAGTGCTGCACCGCGTAAGCTCCTCCTCATACTTCATGATTCACACTTTACAACTAAAGTGGCTGGTGTAGATAATATTATATAATAAAACTGCATATCCCGAAATCGATAACGGAACGATCTCAATGATCTCATTCTTTTTCGCCCTCCATCAAGACCATCAACGTCATCCCTGATTCTGAACTATTTTCATCGAGGTGGACATCGCTGTCCATTGTCCTGCTTGTTACGTGTAATATATAATGAATATATGTGTAGGATATCCCCGTTTTCCCCTTGACACTTTTCTCTTGATGGATGTTTCTGTCCGTCGTCACGAGCATCCAGTAGCAACAGAAAATTCTTCCTTTGTCCTTTATCCATATCACAATACCTATCAATCAAATCACAATCAAATGTTGATAAATATGTAAAAGAAGAAAAACCTTACTCCATACATATGTATGGGAGAAAATTCTGATTATATGGAAATTTACGTTCTATATTAAAATGATTAAACCTTTTTTTGCAAATTGATGATAAATTAACTGCAACGTCTTATGGACTTTGTAATATTTATTTCTTACTTAACCCACTAATAAAGCCGATTGGTATAATACAAACTGACGAGGTTGCTCTATTAGTCGCTGTCGAGAATATATGACAACGCTATACAGTTCATCTAAGAGCTTTTTATGAATTATTTTAATTTTTAAAATTTTTTTAAAATTTATAATAAAATTAAATATTCGCGTTCAATTTTATGTTTAAAATTTTACATTAAAAAATGCAATTTATTCGTAATATATTCACTGTACAAAATATTGATGTGTACTTAATATGTAAACTTCTGAAAAATTATAATTATAGAATCTTAAGAATATTATTGTTATTCAATTGCATTGTATATTTTTAATTTATACATACCGTTATCTAACTTGTCATGTTTTTTTATTTCTTCTATAAGTTTTTCAAACATCACCAAGTTGGCCTACATACGTTTCAATAGTCTATGGAATTATGATTTTCTATTAAAAAAATTTATATTGCGATTTTATCTAATTCGATATTTTCTTAATTTTCGTCAGATTGTAGCAAAAGATTATCTTTACACAAATTTTTATGGGAATTTCACTCAATTTCATTAACTTTTGACTGATAGGATGGAATCAAAATATAATTTATATAAGTATATACATATTTATATATGCATATAAATCTTGCCGTTAATTTACATATCCTTACTTTTTCAATTCTACTTTCAGGTTACTCATGTCTTTATTCAAATATAGATTTCTTTCGACTTATTTTTTATACAAATTTTAGTCGCGAAAAATTATAATACTCTAAATAGATCCGAGTCTATAAATCGGTGGAAATTGTGCTTATTATATACATATAATTTATTTAAATTAAATATGGTTATAGTTCATATTATATCATGCCTATAATTTAGTTTTCTGTTTGTTTTGACGCTTTTATTAAAAACCACAAAGTTAACATTTAAATGTTTATTCCGGTTTTCTTTTTAATGTAATTAGTAATATTTTTATATATAGATAAGCAATTTTATCTCTAAACATTTTTTCTTTCTATTGTTGATAACAATGGAAAAATTATTGTTGCACTGATAATGAACATATTAAGATGAAATACAATGTTTAAATTAATCCTTATAAAATACGAACTATTCACACCATCTATAGGAGATAATTTTTATCAAATAAGGTATCTAAATGTAATATGAATTATGTATTCAACTGCTATTAAACTTAGATTAAATGATAAATTACTATTTTTAGTTCTATATTGTTATACATGAGTAATTGAACACATCGATTTTAATCGGTCTAGTGCAATAGTAAATCATTTATTGTTTCGTATGATATTTCACATCCCAATCAATATGTAATGTTCAACTTAACGTTTTACATATGTGAATATGAACAAATCCTTACTAAATTGCTTGTAGCATACGTGTTACGATTTACGACGTTTATAGTACATGCGTACATCTTCAAATGAATTATTATTGAAGATTTCTTGAAACACTTTTTTCAAAAGTAATATAAGTTTTTCTTGTTGGATTGATAATTGAATTAAAACAAAGATTCATAAAAAATATTGTCTTCTTTTTGGATTCACTCATCCGAAAGATCAATCGATTCTTTAGTTTCCTTTTTAAAAAGAACATAAAAGACTGGAATGGCTAGACTTGTAAATATATGGCAAGGATTTCTTCCACCAGCTTTGGAGAAAAAACAAATGCCATTGATTATAGACAAAAATCTTGTGGTAAGCGTTCGACATGAATAAAAATGAATATATTCTATATGTCTTATTTTAAAATTACAATAGGTTAAGATTTAGTTACCATTATTTGTGCTCTTTGTAGTTTCGATTATATAAGATTTTTTTACGATGTTCGTCACAAACATAATCATAAAGTAAAATATGAATCGTTTATAGTAAACCTTTCAAAGGTATAAAAATGGAAAGAAATTATCTAGAGAGCTTTTTTAAATGCGTTATAAATAAATGAAAGAGTTATAAATTACTAGTTATTACGTACAATAATAAAAGTAAATGATACAATATTTGTCCCTGATATATTATTTAGTAAAACAAAAACTGTTTTATTTCTATTCTTCTCTATTATATTCTATGAATTAAGTTGACTAGTTTTATTATTGCTTTTAACTATATTATATTAGTTTTATTAGATACTGTTAAATTTAAGTTTATTTATAAATTACTGATATAATAAAATATGCTATAGAAAGAAAAATGATTATAATTATGTATAAAATTTTAAAATAATTTTAATCAATTAAAACTTTAGATAATTATGGATATAAGTGGTTTAAAAGCTCTAAGAGAAACTCCATTAGCACAAGGGAGGCAATTAGAAGAATTTTCAAAGAAATTAAATTTACTTAACATGAAAGAAAAGAAAGCTTCCTTCGAAGTTACTTGTAAGGATATGTTAAATGTACTTGATCAATCTATTCCTTGTATTGGCTGCAGAAGAAGGTTTAATTTTATTTTGTATATAGTCCTTTAAAAAAAGAATTATACTAATATTAATGATAATAATAATAGTAATGATAGTAATTGTTATTTAATACATTAAGAAATTATTTTATATAGCGTTGAACGATTATTTTATGATTTGAGTAATCTTAATAATCATCCCGCATTAGACCCAATAATAATTACATCGGATGGTATGTTAACAATAAAGGATGAAGTTCTTGAGTCCTCTCAACGATTATGTACATTACTTCAAGGGCATAGGTATATTTTCTTATCTTTAAAATTAGAAAGATATATATAATTTTGTTTCATTTTCAAAATAATACTTAGTTAATAGTAATTTAATTGAGTCAAACTTAATGTTTTATTTTTTAAATATTGAAAAAACTGTTTTCTATTAACTTCTAATACATTTATTATATAATGTTAACTATATTGTTGATATTAATTTTTTTAGTACAAGGTTAAATGATTTAGTAGAACAGCAACCTCGTAGTAAAAAGTCACGTAGATGTACTCTACATTCACTAGAAGTACAACGCATGAAACCTCCTCCAAATGCTTGGAGAGAAGTTTGGGATTGTATGGAGAATGATTGTTTGAAAGAAATTACATCTATAGATGCTGATACATTAGATATTACTTTAGATACTTATTTACGTAAACATAAGTTAGTTAAAGTATAAATTCAATTTACTTAATTTTCTAACTAAGAAGTTTTAATTTTTATACAATTCA
Organism: Ceratosolen fusciceps; assembly: GCA_018883505.1. Classification (NCBI taxonomy): domain Eukaryota; kingdom Metazoa; phylum Arthropoda; class Insecta; order Hymenoptera; family Agaonidae; genus Ceratosolen; species Ceratosolen fusciceps. The sequence continues at coordinate 1,210,399 of RCIC01000034.1, read as the reverse complement.
TATTATTTATAGATTTTGTTCAGAATGTCGTACTAAAGTGATTTTAGCTTCATCATTATTAACAACTGATAGTGATCCAACAAAAGAAAAAGGTTACGTTAGTTCATTATATGCGGATATAAAACGCTGCACAAGCGGTCATGTTCATCTTCCACTTAATATTGATTATATTAGTTCAATTATTGGAAGAGCACAACCAGATCTCATGGGGCGGTACTTGAATTATTTAAGTTTGAAAACAAATTATATAAATTTTTTTAATTTTGGATTATAATACATATATAGGGAACGGCACGCTAAAACCTTAGAAATTGCTCAAGAAGAAGTTCTTACATGCCTTGGCATTTGTATCGCTGAACGTTTAAATCGAATTTTTCGGCGTCTTAAAGAAGAAGAAATTATAGTCAAAGTATTAGCTGCAGTAGCTGTAAATACCCTTTCTAGAAATTTCCAAGTATGTGTAAATTAAAAGAAATCGTATTTGAAATTTTAAATTACTATGTAGTATTTTTGTAGATGGCAATTGAATATAAGCATGGTGTAAACCAATTAGAAGTTTTGTATAAAGAATTTAAAAGAGAAGAAGTAGCAAAACAACAACGACGAGAAAAACTACGTCTAAAAAAAAAAAAAAAGAAAGAACGCCGGTTGGATATTGAAGAAAAAGAAAATAAATACAAAGAAAAGGAAAGTAATTGTAAAGTAAGTCTTTGTTCTATCCAATTATATTTTAAATATAAATCAAATGTAATAACTTAGGAAATAAAAATTTACTCGTATTTACCTAACATAAATAATAATCTTTTAAAACTCTGAATTATATATTTTATTATAAATAACGTATTGAATGTAATTTAGAAAATTTGATTTTTAATTGTTATTTATTGATTGCAATGCGTATTTTTAAAAATAAATGAATTTAAATAAATGAAAAAATTTTTAGTTAAATTATTTCTATTTCATTATTTATTTTAAATTTTAGCAAACAAAACAGAAGTATCAAGTTTTAGAATTATTCTAAATTACATGTTTTATAATAATTGAGTATTTACTTGATAAGGTTTTCAAAATAAATTTTCAATATATTCAATATTTTATTAATATTAAAATTAAAACTAAATTAAAATCAAATAGAAATACCTAATTTATATTTATAAAAAGAAGTCATTTACTTTAAATAATACAATTTTTATATTATTATTATTATCGTAATTTAATAACAAAAAATAGTCAGATATATTAAAACAAATTTCAACTATGATACATATCAATTTTTTTTCAGTTACGGGTGTTTGACACAAAAAATAAAAGTTTACAAAATTGCAACTGTACCAACTGTGTAAAAAGAATTCATTATGATAAAATACAGTTTATGTCAAAGCCTCTTTCTAATTTATCTAAGAATAGAGAAAAAAAGATCGAAAAGAAAAATGCGGAATTTAAAAAAATAAATAGCAGTATTAAAAAAGCATGTAAACATGATAAAATTGATAAAAGCTTACATGTATGTACTCACAAGTCATCTGAATCTTCGAACATACGTAAAACCGAAAGTTATAGCGATTCAAATGAATCTAAAAATTCAACTAATGAACATTTAATAGATGCTCTTATAGATACAAATAAAAGATATACAATGTGGATAGAAGTTAAAAAATGTCTTAATACAAAAGTTATAAACAGGAACTATCGATCTTCCAGTGAAAATTCTTCACGAGACTATGGATATTCGTCTGAACATAATGTTAGTAGTTCATCATTGCCAAGTACACCAGAAGGTTCTGAAGTAGCATGTAGTGATGGTTGTTGTAATCACGAAAGTGATTATTCTGATAGATCAGTAGAGAAGTTCATTCATTCAGATTCAAGTTTTTGTATATTAAAAACACATGGTGTAGGCTTAACATTATCTGAAATGTTAGAGGTAAATTTTTTTAAAATCATTTAAATAAATATTAAATATTTGAATTTTAGAAGTTTTTAAATACATAATACATTTAATACTTAAATATTAAACATGAATAATAAAATATGTATTTTATATAAATTCAATTATTTTTGACTTCGTATTATTTTAATAATTATTACCGTTAATTAAATAAATATTTAATTTAATAATTACTTTAATAAATTAATTTGTACATTATTTTTTATTTTTCATTATATATTAGGATTCCTGTTTATCTGAGGATGAAGATAACTGCAGTTATATTCCCGTGGAAGAAATATTGGAATTCAAATCACGAATGTGCCAAGTTACTAAAAAACGTCAAGAACTTCGTCAAACATTAAAAAAACGATTTGCACTACTTTGTAACCATAAGTCCTTATCTATTCCACGTTAATATTCCTAATAATTACTCATACATATGCTCTTTTTATGCAGATTTTAATAGAAACAATAAAATATGACTAAAAATATTTTTTTTTTTTATATATATATAAATTTATTGAGTCATGGATTATAAATTCAACAGTTTTTGCAAAGTTTTATTCTTGTTCATATTTAATTTTATTACTATATTAAATAATGATTTTTATATAAATTTAAATTAGAATTATATAATGTAAAAAAAAATGTAGAAGTAATAAGCAAATAATGATTTTTTTTTATTGACATGCAAATATTTATTACTTTATAAAAGATTCAAGTTTTCTAGCATTTGATTTAATTTATTTCTAAAAATTTAATATAACACTTTTATTCTTAAATTTTTTGGAATTGTCTATTGTTAATTTAATCAATGAAGTAATGAAATATAAAAACAAAATTAAATTTGTCAAGCATTCGTAATTATGGAATAGAATATATATATGTATAAACTGAATAAAAATTTTTACATATCAATAAATTCGTTGATATTTTATTATATATTAATAATAAAATTATAAAAACATCTAAGTATAATTGCAATTTACATTTTATGATTAAACGTACATGTTTTTACATTAATTTTATTACATTTTGAGATAGTATTTCAAATTCTAATTTTTTATATAAAAAATTATTCAATAAATTCGGCTAAACAAAGACATGCATTTGTTCCTCCAAAACCAAAAGCATTTTTTAATGCTATTCGTTTTGAATTATTGGTCCATTTTTTGGTATTATTAGGAACAAATTTTAAATTGGTATGCGTATCTATATTGTATAAATTAATAGTAGGAGGTATCATATTTTTATGTATTGCAAGTATCGTAAAAGCAGCTTCAAGATTTCCAGCTGCTCCTAGTAAATGACCATGTGCCCCTTTAGTACTTGAAACAGTAACATTTTTACTATGTTCACCAAATAATGCCTCTATAGCTCGTAATTCAATAGCATCGCCAAGAGGAGTTGATGTAGCATGAGCATTAACATAATTAATTTCACTCATATCAGTGCTAGCATCTTTCAAAGCTCTGTCCATTGCAAGTAAAGCACCAGTTCCATCTTCACTTGGTGCAGTTAAATGTATTGCATCCCCAGAAAGTCCATATCCTAAAATTTCTGCATATATATGAGCTTTCCTTAACAAAGCATGATTTAATTCTTCTAAGACTAAAATAGCTGAGCCTTCGCCAATAATAAAACCATCTCTATCTTTATCAAATGGTCTTGATGCTTCTTGTGGAAAATTGTTTCTTGATGTACTTAAAGCTCGTAATCGACAAAAAGCTGCAATAGCTAATGGACTAATGCATGCTTCAGCTGCACCGCATACCATGACACTAGTTTCTCCACCACGAATAAATCGAAAAGCATCACCTAAAATTTTAAATAAAATTTATTTTTTATTATAACCTACAGTAAATTAATCATAAATTTACCAATAGCATGTGCTCCTGTAGCACATGCAGTTGATACAGAATGATTAGGTCCTTTGAAACCATATTTAATACTGATTAGACCAGCAGCCATATTTGGCAGAATTCGAGGAACAAAATATGGACTAATTTTATTGTATCCCTTTTTTAAATTTTCGTAAGATGTACATATATCTATCAAATCAACCATTCCTATTCCAACTGCAACTCCAGTATCTCTTTTATCTTCTTCAATTTTTGGCTTCCACTTAGCATCAGTTAATGCTTCTTCAGCAGCAATTAAAGCATATGCTGTAGCAGGACTCATTGTTCGTAATTCAGTTTTTGTAAATTTAGTATTTAAATTCAATTCATCTGGACCATTTCCTTTAGGGATTAATGCAGCTAAAACATTTTATTTAACAAAGTAATATAAATCTAACATCCATCAATACAATTAATATTTATGTAAATATATATTAAAGTTAATGAACTTAAATTACAATATGATCAACCCTTAAAACTATTTTTTTCCAATGAATATTTATACCTCAGCAATACATTAAACGCATACATAATAAATTGTACTGACCAATTTTACAAGGAAGTTTCTCATAGTCTGGACTATTTAGTTTCACCACTCCGCTTTTGCAATCGAGAAGAGCTTGCCAAGTGTTCACAGTACCTACTCCTAATGGAGATACAATACCGATACCTGTTACAACAACTCTACGGCGGCATGTTCGGGAACAATTATAATTTGTAAAATTTGACTTGATTAAAATACGTCCGGATTTCATGTAGCTCAAAAAATTGTGTTTCAACATTGAGATGTATGTGGTGTACCATACTACTAATTAATGTTAAATAATAATTCATGTCGTTTTAGAATATTGCATTTTCTATTTTTCAAGTCATATACAATTGACGATAAAGATGAATCAATATCTATATTACAAATTTATTATTATATTTAATAAAAAAAAAGCTAAATAAAAATTAATAAAATTAATACAAAAATAAAAACAATTGTAAATGAATTAAGAAATATAAATTATAATATATTATAATAATAGAATTAATTATAAATGAATAAAGAAATAAATTAATAAAAGAAAACTTTAGTAAAGTATACATCATTCAGATTCCAGTACATTGGTATATAGTAATTGGTTGAAAATCTAAACTATATGTATACAGTAATATGTTGCATCATTTTTATACATAATCTTAAAAGAAAAAATAAATATCATGGACTATATTAATTATTTTAAGAGAATTAGCTCTTATATAAACTTATCCTGTCGACAGAAAATGGTAATTAAATATATTTATTTTACAAGATACTACTTAAATAATAAAAAAAAAAATATATATATATATATATATATATAAAATATATGAAACATAAATGTACATATATACAAAACGTATTTTACTTACAATTAATTTATTATAAAATATAATTTATTATTTAGAGTATTTTGTGAATTTAAATTTCACTGATATATTAAAATATATTTAACAGTTATACTCACGTAATCTTTTTTGTAAAGTAAAGTATACAATTAATAAATTTTATTTATGTAATTTATATAAAAAAATATAACTGAATTGTGTTAACGTTTTAATATCGCATTAAGTTCATTAAATTCATTACTATTCTAAGAAATTTCATAAATTTAGATAAAACTATGATACAATATAAATATTTAATTTATACATAAATATCGTTTATATATACACTTAATGGAATTAAAAAATTACATGAAATTAATGTAATAAATAATTATGAATCGGGATTGCGCATGCTTTAAAAGTATTTTCTACATAAGTTTAATAAATTATTTAATGTAAATAATGATGAAGTGTATAAGGTAAGATAAAAATTATTTTTATTGTTATAAATTTGAAATTCATATACAAATTTTATTAATAATTTTGAAAATATTTTCATTATAAGTAAATAACTTGTTTCTATTAAAAAAAAAAATGTTTACTAAATCCTTATGAACTTTAAGAACAGTCCAAAATTATAAATTAGTTATAACTGTAGCTCAGCAGTCGATATTAATGTTAAATAAGTTGCTACAGTTTTTTAATTCTATCCATAATTTCTTTTAGCACTAACCAATAAATGTTTAGGAATACTACATACAGCTTTCTAAAATATATTATCCAATCATGGATCTGTAGGCTACAGTAAAAATTGAAAAGGAAAAAGAATACTAAATCTAAAATGGCGGCGTATGTAGATTGCGTTATTAGCTGAACCGCCTTCGACCAATAATTGAAAAGATAACGGCAGCGAATCAGTCAAAAATACTATTCTGACGACTTATATATAATTGTATGTTCTTTTATGAAAGTAACTTTTTATTTTTGATTATGTGGAAAAGAATATAAAATATAAATTAATATGCGATAAGTGAAAAACAGACAGCATCTAAAAAACACCGAAAGCACTGTAACCTCCAACACATATATTTTAAGAACTTTCGCTTTTGTATAGTATCATTAGTGACAGAAAATTTGGATTTTCCATTTTTATACATTAATAAAGCGTAAATATTAAGTTCCAAGAGTATAAAGAAAAAAGTGATACAAATAATGAAGAAATTGGGTAACGGCTGAGACGGAATCATCTAAGTATTCGCATTTGTGTTTATTTCGTCACGTAATTTTTATAGGTGAGAACAATACTGTGATGACAACTAAGGCAACATTTACTCAATTTTGTTTTTCTTCTTTTTTCATACATCTGACTGAAGCCATATAATAACTTTAGATATGGCAGTGTATCCTCGAGATATGGATGGCTTTATGGCACTTGTCTCAACAACCGACATAAAGAAAAAGCTTCAAGTGGGTGTACAACTACTTAACTATTTAGCAGATCCATTCAAGAATATCGAGTGCTATGACATTGGGCTCTTTATTGACAATATTGTACCATGGCTCATTAGTAGCAACCCAAAGGTGTGTTAATATCTTTATTTTTTGAACATCTTACTTGCCAATGAATTTAAATTTAAAATTGTATTCTATATCTACTATATATATCCATATATTATATATCTAAATTTTGAAAACCTGTCAATTAGATATGTTTTTTTATTATTCAAAGATAAATAATAATTATTAATATAAATTCAGAGGTTGGCCAAATATTTGTTACAATGCTAAATTTCTATTTGTGTCATTTATTTATATGATAGAGAATAGATACAAAATACTCATTGTTATATTTAATATAATTTTTTTTCATTTGTGTTAATCCTTTATTTTTTAATTTTTTACATATGAAATGATCCTATTGATATTCAATATAATATAGAATGAAGATTGGATGAATTTATGTGTTACCTTGATTTAGTTAATTTATTATGACCTTATTCTTTTGAGAATAACGTTTTTAATAATGCATATCTTAAGTACTCTCATCATATTTTGGTACAATTAAATTAGATAATATATGTATAAAATTATTACACTCTATAAAATAAATTAATTTCTTATAAATCCTGTATAAACTATTTTTTAGTTTCTTTATATTACTGTAATTATTAAGATTAGTAATATTTAAAAATAAATAAAAGTTATATAATTTTAAAAAAAAATGTACATTATCGCGCATTTTTATGTATTTATCATTTCCTTTTATAATATCAGAAACGGAACATATAACTTTTAAATCTTGTATCTTTTTTATAATATAGTACTTTAATTTATATATATATTATAAAAGAACGAGTAAAAAGCTTTTTTTTCAATTAAATTTACATTAGTTACTATAAAATATCTTATACGAGAGATAAAAATTTTAAACTAAAATATTTTATTATTATGTGTATTTCTAAAGTTTGTATTACGTGTGTGTAAAAAAAATAGGGTACACAAATAAAACATAGCAATTACGATATTAAAGAAATTAATTGATTTATTTATGTACTACGCGTGAGCATAAAAAACCATCCTAGGTGGGAGAAGGAAAAAGCCATTTTACAAAATATTGCCGTATTTATTCTAATAAATTACACGCACGTGGTAGAATTCTTTTGTTTGCTTGAGATTTCTCACCTAATAATATTGATAGTAGTTCGCTTTTACGCGGTTCCGGATGGGCATGTGGAAGAGACGCCCCACTCCTGACGAAAAGTGAGTGTGACGGAAACTATGCCACTGCCTCATGGCCTTGAAGACTGTAGCTTTGATGTTCTTGAGCCTGTCGAATTCGTTTTACCTTAAAGGGCGACCTTCGCTCTCAAAAAGGTATTCGTCCCATGTTCGTCTCGCTTCTCGTAACAATACCGTAGACAATCTAGCGTCGCCTTCTGGGCACCATATTCACACACGCAATTTTTCCTTTAATCTAGCTAACTTTCTCTAATTTCTTTATAAATTTAACTCGCTACACCCACTTGCATAAACATTCGAAGATTCCGGACACTAGCCTCGCACAATACATAATTTGTTCGCTCTGATTATCCGTTAAAGACTCACTCCCCTTGAAAATTTTCTGTTCTTTATATTAACAGGATTACATTACTAATTCAGATCCCGCCCACCCGCGCGTGTCTTTAAAGGCTCTCAGTCCCAAACATAAGGTACTAGAAAAGTATATTTAGAAATTAATTTTTTAATTTTTAAATTTAAATAAAATTTAAATTAAACATTGATCTGATATGTCTGACTGTCTCGAAATATTTTGTTATTGGTAAGGTAATTAAGGCTTTATTTAGGATGTTGTCTTTATAGAGCTTGCATATCTTCTATTTGTAACCATTGATTTCAGAAGTTCTGAGAAAAAGGCAATGATGTCTTGATCTCATTATATTATTATTCAGTAAGAGAACCAATTATTACGAAAGTATTCTATGAATATTATAAACATTTTTTCGATAAAATTAATATTTCTAATTAATAGCGAATATTTGGGTAAATTTGTCTATTTATAAATTAATTATCCTAAATAAAATACATCAAAATAAAATTAAAAGAAAATTACAAGTACAACAATAAAATTTTATCGAACAATATTTTATAACTAAGCATCAGAAAAGTTCTTAAATATCATATATTTTTAATTTTTAAAAGAACATGACAAACATTAAAATTTTTTAAAGAAATCAATTTGCTATGCCAAGTTTTAATTTCACATGCGTATGAACATGTATTTACGAAAAAATGTTCACAGCCATTATTATTTATTATTATTCGAAGAAATGAAGAATCTAAGCATAATAATGTAAAAAGTCATCAAGCTAATTTAAATTAAAACTTTTTATATTATTATTTTTATTTATTTATTTTATAATCAAATTTTGATATTTTTTGTAATTCTTATACATTATACAACTCATTGATTACTCGATTTACTATAATATTACTATATATGAATATATTTTACAATATATTATAATTATTCATTTACTTTTAATAATTATCGCTTACTTAATTTTACAACAAAAATATTTTTATTTACTTCAATATAAATTGTAAACAAGAATGAAAAATTTGTTCAATTTATTTTATTTATTCAAAGTATAAAAATACATTTTTATACTATATATACAAGACAGAATAGTATAAAAAGGTTATGATTTATTTTTGTTCCATATTTTTGACTTTTTTTTAATTTTTTCACCCTTATTTTGTATTTTTTTTTTTTATTTATACAGACATGATTTTTAAAGATTTTATGTGCGCTAAAATAAGCTAGAACATAATAATATACTCTTGAAGGTAAAATAATAAATTCAATAATATTCCTTACAAAAATCATGTTTATGATTTTTTTTTATCTATATTGATAGATTATGTATTTATATAATTATTTTATATTTTTATTTAAACTATTTTATGAGAAACTATGATTTTCTTTTAAAATAAATTTTTTAAAGTTTATGTTAATATATCATTTATATTTATCATTGTAATTCATTAACTCGTAGTTAAATTTGTCTTAATCTTAAGTGATTACGAAGATGGAAAATTATTGCAGAATTTTGACTATTTTTGTGTCGATATTCAATCTGGATACTTAGAACCTAATTAAATTAATTGTTTAATAACATCCAGAGTACTTCATAAGTGCATTTATATAAACATATAAATATTATAGTAATGAAATTTTATGTAATAATAATGAAGTTATTTAAATATAAATTTTGGTTAAAAAAAATTACACATAGTTGCAACGTCGGTTTACACACCTTGTGCTAACCGAGTATTGTTACACTCATCCTCACCGAGAAGTGTCCTACACTCGTTTTGAACCTAGGTTTCTACACCTAATAGCTCGGGATGAGTAATAATTATAAATTACCAGATGACTTTTAAATTTATTATACAATACTTTATTTTGGATTTTTGTTATTAATATGAAAATTTTCACCTACCTTTCGATGATAATCGAATTTTTTAGACTGACGACGTTTATCTTTAATTAGCTTCTTCCTTCCTTCCTTCCTCTCGTGCTAGATGCGTGGAATGACACAGGAATATTAAGGAAATATAAACAAATAATATACTTCACTTGCAGGTTCAAACAGTCGTTTATTGATGATGTATAAAATTATTCTATATGCGTTACAAATATGCTCTTCATGAG